>CM053771.1:489199784-489227750 GCA_028658325.1 Potorous gilbertii
CTTTCAGGAGGTGATTGGTGGGTTCTTTCAATATTTATTTTGCCCTCTGGTTCTAGAATATCAGGGCAGTTTTTCTTGATAATTTCATGAAAGATCATGTCTAGGCTCTTTTTTTGATCATAGCTTTCAGGTAGTCCCATAATTTTTAAATTGTCTCTCTTGGATCTATTTTCCAGGTCAGTTGTTTTTCCAATGAGATGTTTCACATTATCTTCTATTTTTTCAATCTTTTAGTTTTGTTTTTTAACTTCTTGGTTTATCATATAGTCATTAGCTTCCCTGAACTACACTCTTTTTTAAAGAATTATTTTGTTCAGTGAGATGTTGAATCTCCTTTTCTATTTGACTAATTCTGCTTTTTAAAGCCTCCTTTTTGTCATTGGCTTTTTGGATCTCTTTTTCCACTTGAGTTAGCCTATTTTTAAAGGTGTTATTTTCCTCAGCATTTTTTTGGTTCTCCTTTATCAAGCTACTGACTCACTTTTCAAGCTCTTCTATGCCCTGAGCTCATTTCATATTCATTTTGGAGGTACTGGAGGCAGAAGCCTTGACTTCCTCTGACAGTATGCATTGTTATTCCTCATTCTAAAAGGATGGAAGAAGATACCTGTTCACCTAGAAAGTAACCATCTACGGTCTTATTTTTTTTCCCCTTTTTTGGGTATTTTCCCACCCAGTTACTTGACTTCTGAATCCTTTGTCAAGAGGAGGGTCCTAGTGCTCCTCCTCCCCCAAAACCATGCTCAGGGCTGAGATTCAGATCAACTGCTCAAATCCCTCAGGGGCTTTGGGTGGGGGTTGGGCTGCCACTCAGGGCTGAGGTTCAGATCAGTTACTCAATTCCCCCAGGGGCTTTAAGCTGAGCTGCTGGGACAGTGGACTCAGGCTGCTTCCATGGCCACTGTAGCTGCCTCTGCCTGCTGCTGCTGCTGCTCCCTCTGCCACCATTTGGGGTCAGTGCTGGGGGGATTCTGCTCCCCTCTTGCCCAGCTGAGAAGGCTCTCCCACACTGACCTTTGAAATTTTCTTTGTTGCTTGTGGGTTGAGGGATCTGGGACCCTCCCTATTGGGGATTCTGCCCTGGAGGCCTGTTCAGGTACTGTTCCTCACTGTGCTGCTGCTCCAGTGTCCCATGAGATAGACCTTTCCTGTCTTCCTTTCCAAGTTACCTTTGGCTGGAAATCTCTTTTACTCTTGTTCTATGGCTTCTACTGCTCTAGAATTTGTTGAGTCATTTTTTACAGGTATTTTGTGGGATATGGGGGAAGCGCTAGAGTATATGTGTCTTTCTATTTCGATATCTCGGCTGCACCTTCTAACCATGTCTTTCTTAAACCATGATGCCCATAGCCGAACACAACATTCCACAAGAGTGAATTTCAGATGATGATTGTTGAGGACAGAGTACAGTAGGATTATTAACTCCGTGCAGTCTAAGCTTCTTTTGTTTTTCCCCCACCTCTCTATCAAGGCTCACATTTTTATGTCTTCCTCAGAGACAAACTTGACCATTATAATTACACAGCATTCAGTTTCAGAGTTTTGTTTTGGTATTGTTGGTGGAGGCAGTGCTCTTTCCTTTTACATTGCTGTGATCACTGGGAATACAGTTTTTCTCATTCTCTTCACTCATCCATGATTCATATGCATCACCATCTCTCTATGAAGAATATTAGTTTCTGGCTGTCACACCACATTCTGACCCATATTGAACTTACAGTTTTCTCTTTCTTCTTGTACTTGGAAAGTAGAATTTCTTTTTGCCCCAATGTATTCAATTTATTCTTATATAATTTCTTATTATTAATCTTACTAGATTTAGTCTAATGCTCTGGTTTAACCCACATTTCTGAACAGGATTCCTATATAAAATAGCCCCGAAAAGTTGACATCATCTTCGCTTGAAGATCTCCATCCAAAGAAGTAGAACCCACCACCTCTTAGAACAGGTTCAATTCACTTTCAGAAAGTTATCATTAGGAAATTTTGTTTGCTTTTTGAAGGCTAAATCTGTGGCTTTGTAACTTCCACCCTCCCCTATTACTTTCATTCTTCTCTCTGGGGCTAAAGAAAACAAGACAATTTGTCATCCACACAGATGCTTACCATGGGCCCATAAGCATTCTTTCCTCTTGGTTACAATCCTATTTCCTTGAACCAGTTCTCTTATGGCATGGTCTCTCCTCATCTCACCATGCTGGCCTCTTTCTTCTGGACCTAGCTCATGGTCGCTCTTAAAAATGTGGTACCTAGCATGGAGCACAGTACTCCAGGGAGTTCCATGAGACTATGACCCCTCAAGTCCTGGATCCTAAGCCTCTCAAAACAGTCTAAATAACATTAGCTTTTATGGCTTCTAGATCATGCTATAGAAACACATATCTTACAGTCAGCCAAAATTCTGGTTTTGGGTTTTTTTTTTGTTAGTCTATCTATACTTGTTCCACACCATACATCCATCATCTCTGCTGTTCAAGGAAGGTTGAGGCTGGTGGACTGCTGAGTTTTAGAGTGCAGAGTTGCAACAAGGCTAAAGCCAACTGGCTATCCTCACTAAATCCTGCACCAAGAAAGTGAGCCCTCAAGATCGACGGGTTATCAGGCTACCTAAGAAAAATTATGGAAAATGGGGACAGGTCAGAAATAGAGCATGTCAAAGATTCCATTCTGATCATCAGTGGCTTTGCACTTCTGGCCTTGGTGAGATAAAAAGATGAAGGAAGGAAGGAAGGAAGTTAGGAGGGAGGGAATGAAAGAAAAAGATATACTAACAGGTCAACAGATGTTTCAGTACCCCATCTTAAAATAGCACCTGATAATTTTCACACTTGCAATTTTAGAATGGAATTGAGATTTGGGCAATGAAAAAAGTTAAAAGATATGACTACCAATTGGAACTTGCCATTTTTAGATGCTATGGGACTATTAAGTGACTGTTCTAAGTCTAACTTCAGGTATGGGTAGCAAGAAAGGTGATCTGAGCCTCCAATACATGATGCCAGTAAGCTGAGGAGATGCTGGTATGAACTGCATAGGCGATCTCAAGGGAAGGGTAGGAGAGCAGCTGTTCAGCATGGGCTAAGGTGGGATTCTCCTGACTCAATTTCCCCACAGACACCTGGTAGACTTTAAGCCTGACTGAATGCAAGTGGATAATCTAATCCTGCCTGGAATTGACATGAAGTTGGGGAGATATTGGTTCCCTGCAATGTCCTTACTACTGATGGCAACTTCCTAGTCAAAAGGTTTGTAAGCTTAATACCAGATCTATTCAATTATAGATTATGGGTAGGGGAACATCTGAGGTTGTCTAAAATTAAGCTATTAGGCATAGGACTTTAGACCAACAACATTAATTTAGGGTCCTTTAATTCTTAGTAATACTGTGGAGACAATTAGGTCAAGAGCTTGTGAAGTTAGCAACATAAATATTATCTGTCTCAGGTGGTTAATGTTTAAAAAAAAAATCTTTTGTGGTCCATATTGTAAATGCTTTAAAAGGATGTATCACCTGACCAAAAGTTTGAATGGCTTTACCTGTCATAAACTGCCTTAAAAATAAATACTTCGCAAACCAAAAAAAAAAAAAAAAATAGCTATGACTACCAAGAAATAAATTTAAAAGGTTAGAAGTATAATTTTATATGTCACCATAAGTTCATGTCCCTGGAACATGACTGTTCTTATCATTACCATCTGTCCTCTTTAGGAGCATTCTAACCATCTAGCTTTGTTCTGGGAAGTGACAGTCAACTACGTGGTGTAATGGATACCACCTATAATTGATGTTTCCATTTCCTTTCCGTTCACTATCTTACCTCTCTTTAGTCTGGCCTCTGATCTTATCATCCAAGTAAAACTGATCTCACTAAAGTTACTAATGATTTCTTAATTGCTAAAACTAATGGTTTTTTCAATTGATCTCTTAATCTCTGTAGCCTTTGACAATGTACATCATCTTCCCACTCCAAACATTTTCAGTGAATCTACTATATCTGAAATTCTCTCTCTCCTCATCCCTACCTCTGGGCTTCGCTGAAGTTTCACCTTCTATAAGAAGTCTTTCCCAGACTTTATCAATCTTGGTGCCTTCTCTCGGATTATTTCCAGTTTGTGTGTTTGTACATGGTGGTTTGCACGTCATCTTGCTATTAGATTGTGAGCTCCTTGAAAGCAGGGACTCTGTGCGTGGGTGTATTCTTTGTAACCCCAGAGCTATAGTGCCCAACAAATCTTATGTACTTAATAAAAAAGCTTACTGACTTGTGTTTGGATTGGAATCAGGAAGACCTCCCTTCAAATCCTACCGCAATTTACTAGGATTATAACCCCAAGCAAATCATTTAACCTCTACCCTCAGTTTTCTCATCTGTAACATTAGGAGGCAAGACTCAAAGTCCTTCATCTCTAAAGAGATGATTCTGATTTTGTTATCCTTAGTCTTCCACTTTGAAAAAAGGGCACAACCTTTTGTTTTCAGGTTCCTTTGAGAAGTTTTATTACTAAAGACCACAAGGAGACAGAAAACATTAAAACAAAGAAGGGAAGTTTACACATTCTTAGGAGGCTTACCAGTTGATCCTGGTCCTAGGTGTGAATATATAGGGAATTAAGCCTTAATCTTTTTTAGCTCCTTTCTAACTTGACTGAAATACTGCTAGCTCAAGCTCTCGATTTCTAGATGATTTAATGGGTCAGTCAGTCAATAAGTGGACACTGTTAAGTGCTTGGATCATACATGTGAAAAAGACAGTTCCTGCCCCCAAGAAGTTTACAATCTAAAAGGGGGTGAAAACATATAAAAGTAAGGGGAGAAAGGAGGAGGAAGCGATCCAGAGTAGTGCAGTCAGGTGGAAAATGACAGCAATTTTTCAGTAGGGGTTTTGAACTTGGGATTGAAAGGAGAGATTTCAGGGGGTCTACAAACTTGGATGGGGAAAAATTACACCTTAATTAGTTTCCTTTGTAATGCTTGTAATTTCTTGTAACTGCCAAAAGGGTCAACACAGAAAAGATCAAGAATCCCTGTGTTAAAGCCTTTAATTTCTTATTTAAAACTTCCTAATTTTCAGCAATGATTTCTAGCTTCTGCTCATGTCATCTGAGCTCAAGGTGATTACTAGAAGCAGGAACTCCAGTAGCTCTGTTATAATATATCTGGGATCAATATAAGCACCTCTACTTAGAAATTTAAAACTGTTAACAGCCTGGCTCCTTCCTACCCCTCTGGCCTTCTTATACTCCACTCTTCCTCCATACACCCGATGGACAGTCAATCCCTACTGGTCTACTTCCTGTCTTTCAAGCCTGGAATGCTCTACCTCCTCACCTCTGTCACTTGGATACCCTGGTTTTCCTTAAGACTCTACATCACTTTTTGCAGGAATTTTCCTGATTCCTCTCTCGATACCCTTCCCAGTCAAGGTTACCTGATGTCTTATGTACTGTCTATATGCATCTAAATAACTCTCCCACATTAAAACAAGGTCCTTGGGAGAAAGGACCCGAGTCTGACATTTGTCTATTTCCAGCATTCAGCAACATGCCTAGAACTGGTGTGATGAAGAGTATTTGTCTGGAGTAAGAACAGTTGTACAGGGAATCCCAACTATGTTACTTCACAATTCAGTGACTACTGGTAAATCATTCTACCTCTTATCTCTGAGGTCTTTCCCAGCTCTGAGTTCTCCATTTCTAAAACCCAAGTTCTGTGGAAGACTGTGTGACAACCAAATGACCAAAGCTATAAGCTCTCAAACCTTCCCTTTCCCTGTTTATTAAGTGGAGATAATACCTGGACAGCTTCAAAATTGTCGGAATAGGAAGAAAAGTTAGCATTTATATTTTGTTGTTGTTCAATCTTTTTAGTCACATCCAACTCTCCATGACCCCATTTGGGATTTTCTTGGCAAAGATACTGGAGTGGTCTGCCATTTTTCTCAAGCTCATTTTACAGATAAGGAAACAGAGGCAAACAGGGTTAAGTGACTTGCCAAGTGACTTGATAATAGATATCAAGGCCAGATTTGAACTCAGGAAGATGAGTCTTCTTTGACCCTAGGCTTGGCACTCTATTCACTGTACCACCTAAGTGCCCCAGTATTTATACAACACTTGGTAAATACCTCATCTGATCCTCATGACAGCTCTGAGTGGTAGGTACCATCATTGCCTCCACTTTAAAAGAGAAAACTGAGGCCAAGAGGTTAAGACTCTGGACTATGATGAGCCCAGATTCACACAGCTAATGAGTTGAGTCAGCACTTGAACTCAGGTCTTCCTGACTCTAGGACTAGTAATCCATCTACAATATTACCTAGTTGCCAAGTATCCATGTGGGTAGTTGGAAGCATATAGTGGAATATTTAAGGAAAAGGTTGATACTAATGCTGGTAGATTTAGCAAGGCTAGCTGCCTTTTGTAACTGTTTGAATATTTTCCAGGTAAGGCTTTAGGTATGAGAAGGATGCAACCACAATTTCCCATTCCTTGACACAAGTATGTATGTCTCTTCCCCAGTACCCTAACCAGCAATGGGGTAGTGTGTGTCTGATATCCTGTAGCTACCCTTGGTACCAACTCCACTTAGAGAGGACTTTATCTAAAGGACTTCATCTGAACCTGTTAGGTATTTTAGCACTATAATAGTGATAAACCATAGAGATAGGATTATTTATTCAGCAAAACTACAAAAAGGGCAGGCTTTGTGTTAGGTGCTATGATAAAAAGAGTAAGACACAATCACCACCTTCATACAGTTTATAGCTGTATTATTTTCGAAGTGAACAGAACCTTAGAGAACATTTAGTCTGGCTTTATCTGACTGATCACAAGACCCAGAGAGCTTAAAGTGAAATGCCCCAGGCAGAGAGCTAGTTCGAAGTAAAGCCAGGGCTAAGGCCCAGGTCTTCTGACCCCCAGTCCAATCTCAGTGGTATACAAAAGAGACGCTCAAGAATGCGCCTAAATTATAAAATTACTGACATAGGCAGTAAAAGGGAAGCTTTCAAAGGCTGACAGAAACCATGTATCACTGAAACAAAAATCACAGAAACTAGAAAATGAAGCTAATTATTAATGAACGGAGAAGACAAAAAGAGGAAGTCAGAGCCCAGCAATTAATGGCTTACACTAAAAGTCTTCAAAAAGTAAATGATTAAATAAAAAAATATAGAGCTGGAAGGAGTCTTGGGAGTCAATTTCTCTTTATAAGCAAGGAACCTGGGGTCTCATAAATATCAGAAGATCTGAACCCAGGTCTTAACTGCAAGAATCACTACTTTTTCCACTGCACCAAGCTTGATTGGGGTTGTGGGGGTGTGGAGGAGGGAGAAAAGAGATGCAAATTTGTCTCACAGCTTAACGAGTAATAGAAAAGACAGCAAGCTAGTTCTAAATCAGAAGTGACATTGAAGCTCCCTCAAAGTCCTCAATTACTTAATCTAGATATGATCTCATCTCTCACTCTTGACCCAGCACAGTGGTGTTCATAATTTTCCATGAGAATGAATTTTTTTTTAGCATCTAACATGTCACTGATGGTAGGTATGGAAACTGAACGGATTCATCACCCAAGATTCAAGACAGGTTGTACTGAAAGGGCATATATTAGGTATGTCTACCTGGTGTGCATGGATAAGAGGAAGGCTAACCTAATATTTATAAGAAAACACTGACTTTATATATAATTCTTGCTTTGATTAATGCAGAAACAGAGCTATCTTAAGCAACATGCAACAATGTAGAAGTAGAAGGAACACTATTCAAAGAGTCCAAAATCCTACATGGGAATTGTAATTGCATGTCCATGACTTTGGAAAAATCACTTAAAACTTTCACTTAAAAAAAAAATCACCATCTACCTCAAAGGTACCACACAAGCTGTTGATTTGGATCAAATGAGAACTGATTATAAAGTATTATAGAAATAAAATCAAGGCTGGCTAGAGTCATAGACATTTAAGGTCAGGAGGGACCTTTGAAACCCCTCATTTTGCAAATGGGAATAATACTCTTCCCCAACAAAGGAGTCAGAAGACCTGAGTTTGAGTTTTGGCAATGCTATTTAGTATTTGTGTTGCCTTGGGGAACTCAGTTCATTTTCTCTGAGCCCTGGTTTGCTCATCTATAAAAGGGAGGGTGGACTAGGTCAGAAGTTTTAATCTGGGTCCTTGAACCTTTTCTCCCCTAATATTTTGAGAACTATTTCACTATAATCTGGTTTCCTTTGTAATTCTATGTATTTTATGTATTTAAAAACAGTATTCTGAGAAGGGGGTAATTAGTTTCACTAAATCCTTATACTAGAGGCCCCCCTCCTAAGATTCTGACTGTAACTCCTATGATCTTGTGAATTAAATAGTGTATACAGACCATAAAGTATATCCTGAGTTGAAAAAAAATTATTTTATAACAATTTGTGAAGTCAAATAAGAAAAGACTGAGTCCCAATTCTATTTATTATATAAAAATCATCTCTAAACATTATGACCACTGTGTAAGACCTAACAAGAAATTAATATTGATACTGAAATGAGATTCACCAATGGTTATTAAAACAAGGTTTTCAGATGTACGAAATAACTCCATAATGTAATAGTCAATAATCCATCATTTCACAAAAGGGTACTACCTCACTGCTGATTTTCTCAACATAGACAAGCACACAAATCACTGTGTTTTAGCATCATGATTTTTCCCCCAATAGTAAAATACCGAAGACAGACAACCAAGTAAATAATAATAAAGCCAAATGCAAGAACACATGGAAGTCCAAAACTGACACAATAGTCAAGCATCTAAAATCCGTGATTAGTTGGATCAAATATGTACTTTCTCTGCATTCAGAATAATTCTCTTCAGAAAACTCCCTGCCTCCTGTATGACAGTAAATTCTCATTATGGCAGGTGTAGGTTTTTCATCAAAACCCATTAAAGTGACTTGACAGTAATGATACAACTTGCAAATATTTCACCAACAGTTCTGACATACTTTCATTGATCTCCAAAAGCTGATGATTTTAATAGAATGACATAATGAATATCAAATCAAAGGTCTCTTAAAGAAACATCTTTTCAAAGCAGTCACAGTATCTAAATGGAAAATATGGACTGAATTCTAATGTTCACTTATAAGCAACTACAAAACAGGTTTTTAAAATTCGACTAAGAAAAATCTTGAATGGTGCCAACTTCTTTGTAACAATGTGACTGGTAAAAAAAAGGTAATTATAGTTGCCATGTTTCTGCCCCAAATCCCAGTTGAAACTGCGTTCATCTGGGGGAAGGTGTGGCTTTCACTTGGTAACAGGGAGCACCTGAAATGACATCAAGCAGTCTATAAACCAATTGGATGGAGCCATCCAGACTTTGCCCTGACGAATCTTCTCTGGGTGATAATTAGAGAAAGCATCATAGATGATATACTGTGTGCAGAACCGCTGATCTGAATCAGGTCTGGCGTGGTACGATACTGTATTGATTGTCTGAGTCACATCACTGTCTGGTTTCGGCTTTCTATTGAGGATCTGCCCTCCAGATGCTTTGGCCAGTTTTATAAGCTCATCCTTGGAATGATGCTTGAAAGTTCCCTCAAAATAGAAGTAACAGCCATCAAATAATTTTGGCAGCTGAAAGAAAATGAAGGGAAAAATCTGTTAATGGGAAAGTAACACGCAGAGTAATATGCTTTAGGCGAACAAAGGGAATAAAAGAAAAATTAGTGTCAGCTAGGAAATCAATTGAGACAGACAACTGGTAAAAAAAAGATACATTAAATCACACAAGTACTGGTCGAAGAAAAATGCATGTATGGATAAGCAATCCTCATTTGTAAATTTTACTCTAATATTTTAGTAAGTTAGCTAATTCGTTAACCTCAATTCAGTTTTAGATCTTATCCATAGTTCCTTAATCCTTAGGTAGGTTTTGCAAATATGGGGAAAAAAAACCCAACAAACCAAACATTTTTCTGCTTATTCAATATGTCTGTCTGTATGAACTGGGCATATCTGATGGAACCTTGAGTCCCAGAGCCCTAATCCAGTCTTTGGATTCAGAAATGTTGACTGGAAATATACTACACTAAAATGACTAGGACAGAAG
This sequence comes from Potorous gilbertii, assembly GCA_028658325.1. Lineage (NCBI taxonomy): Eukaryota > Metazoa > Chordata > Mammalia > Diprotodontia > Potoroidae > Potorous > Potorous gilbertii. Next base: position 489,209,889 of record CM053771.1, read on the forward strand.
ACAGAAGGTACCCCTTCCGCAATGTGATTAAACTTCACACATTTTCTAGGGCTATAGTCAGGGGATGCAGAGTTACTTTTAAGAGAAAGCTGAAGCAAACAGGCCTTCTAGGTTATGGGAACCATAGCTAAGGGAGTTTAGAGAATCCTTGGAACTCAATAGGCTGTCAAACGTTACTTGTTTGTAAAAAAGCCCTGTCACATTTCCCTCTTATGATACCTTCCCTCATTAAAGAAGTTTTTAATAGTTGGTCCCTTGTAATTTTCCAACAGACATAAAACCAAATGGACAATGTGACTTCAGATTGCCTATTAACCAGGGACACATGGTGAAGAAGACATATGGTAGTTAAATCCAAGCAGCAGCTGTAAGTCTTCTTTTGAGCTATTTCCTGTATTTGAGACTTACCTCAGATTCTGAAAGGTTTATGGGAATATCTGAGATGCCAGAAATCCATTAACAGTATGAAATTATTACCATTTTGGATTTTACTGCACATCGTGATCATCTTTCAGAATCAAGTGCTTGAAATAAGCACAATTAAAATTTTAATCAGGCGACTCTACTTGAGGAAAGGGCAAGGGCCATTTTTCATGGCAGCAGTGATGGTAATGTTAAGCGATGATGATGATATACACCATCCTCAGAACAAAAACAACGATGAAACCTATGAGAAGGAAAATACCAGCTGTTCTCTGTTGAGCCTGCTTCTCTGAGGACCGCCAGGCATTTCATATTTCTCCTCTGGTTCACACATTCTGCTTTCTAGACAGGCTTTTACCCCTGGAAAGAGAAGAATTAAAATAATAACAAGCGTATCAGCTGCACGGCATGCCTGCAGCACAGATGTCTGACAGAAATCACATAACTGTCTGGAGGAGTCAATAGATTTATTCTTTATAGCAATATTATTAGTTTGTTGCCACACTAGAAACGGAAATCTTATGTATTTAAAAAGTTGATTGGAGAGAGAAGCAATTTTCTTGCCTTGAATTTCTTCTCAAGAGCAGTAAAACAAACACTGAAATTGGGTCTCTTTTCTAAAGTAATTAAACCACAATATTCTTTTAAAAGGAACGCACATACACATGTACACACGCACATACACACAAAAAAGAACCATAAAAGATGATAACTTCAGAGTAATCAACCAACCCTTCCTTTTTTTTTTTTTTAAGTAGTCCCCTTTCATACACTTTCTGGCTTTAGTACTGCCTTCGAACATGCCAAAGTCTCTTCATCCTTAGAAAGCCTTCACTAGACCCTCCCCTCTCCTCAAAATAATGTGCATTATATGTCTCATGCCTTTCTCAAACTCATAGAAGAAAAAGGAAAGTTACGCTCATTCTACCTCCTCTTCTCTCATTCACATCTCAGCCCTTTGTAATCTGGCTTTCAAACTCATCACAAAACTCAAACTGCTCCCTCCAATGTAACCACTGATCTCGGATGCTAAATTTGATGGTCAAATCAAGTCAACAAGCATTTATTTTTAGTACGAGGCAGTGTGCCAAGCCTTTAGGATACAAGAAACAGTGGTGACTGCTCCCAAAGACTTTCACTTCTAGCAGGGCAGACAAAATGAAACAACTTTGCTCGTTTTTTCCTCCATTTTCATCCTTCACTTATCTGCTGCATTAGACACTGCTGATAAGCCCTCTCCTCTTGAGTACACTGTTCTTTTCTGACAATCCTCTCTTGGTTCTCTGCCTACTGTCTGACTGCTCCTTCTCAGTTCATATCCTCTAACTATGGGTAATCTCCAAGGCTCTGGTATAAACTGGACTTTCCCCTGATCCTCACTCACAATAATCCATTTGCCATCCATGTGCTTTCGTAATTACCTTTCTCTTCCTTCATATAAGGAAGTAAGATTACTCCACTGATCCTATTTGTATCCCCAGTTCCTAACATAGCAAGTACTGGCACATAATAGGCATTGAAAATTTCATCTCTCTCTGTGTATATAAGTATATGTGTGTTTATATACATAGATATGTATATGTGTCTACACACACACACACACACACACACACACACACACACTCTCTCTCTCTCTCTCTCTCTCTCTCCTTGATTGACTCCAGTCAAATGGTCAGATAACTAACTATTCTCTATAAACCTTCTGACCTTTGAGGCTTTGAAAAGTAAGTTTTTCTTGCCTGTAATTTACTCCCACCTCAGAATCCCTGGCTTCCATACTAGGTCTTACCTGTGTCCTTCTCTACCCCCTGGACTTTGTAACCACAAAAGTGCCTAGGTACAGTTTCACATAAAATAAGAAACAGTCCTGCGATTTCAGCCTCTCTATCAACAGAGGTGGGCACCACCTCTTCAACTTATAATCTTAGAGAACTGCCTGGACTCAGAGGAATGAGAGGTTAAGTAACTTGCCCAGGGTCACACAGCCAACATATATTAAAGACGAGATTTGAACCCAGGACTTCCTGGTTCTGAAGCTGGCTCTCCATACATTATACAGTAGGTCTTGTACACAGCAGGCATTTAATGCTTGAATTTAATAAAAACAACATTTGAGTAAGAAAAATCCCACATCAATCATGAAATATTCTCTAAACTACTTTGATTCACATTATTCTCTTTCCCTTCCTTGAATACCCTTAACTCTAAAGAGTCAATGAAATTTACCAAGGCAGTAAATCATATATTCTTGTCATGCTGCCTATAAGTCTTATCTCTGATGAGAAGCTATTTGAGGGGCAGATTGGTCTCTTTTATTCTTTTGCAGCCAAGGATGGAATAGCTGTTTCATGGAATTCTTGTTCAATAGGGCTTGAGATGCCGTTTGGCCACTTGAGGAAAATGCTTGGTAAACTGTAAAGTTCCTTCTAGATGTGAGCTAGTATTAATCTAGCACAGAGAACTGATACCTGAAGGGAAAGAAGCAGAAACAACAGAACTGTCGAGTCCTTGAAAGATGCCCATGGAAGAAGGGTGAGCCTTATTCTGCTTGCCTCCTCTGCTCCCAGGGAGAGGGGGCACAAAATTAGGATTAGTGAATAGAACAAATGATAGGAACTATTCAAAAGAGGACTTAGCCTGCTTTAAAAGAGTCTTCAATATGGTCTTGAACCTCCCCAGCATCCCTTCAAGCTAAACGACCACTTGTTGGGGATGTTGTAGTCAGTCAATCAGTCAACAATTACGTGTTAAATGTTTACTTGTGTGCTCAACACTGCTCTAAGAACTGGGGAGAAAGATCAAAATATTCTAACCGAGGTGATTGTTTTGACTTACAGGCTGGACTAGACAGCTAGAGGTCCATTCTCCCTACAAAATTCAATGACTGTGCAATGTGAACTCTAATTTGCCCCTCTCCCCAAAAAAATCCCTCTCAAAAGGGGAAAGAACCCCACAAGCTAATCATGTTTTCCTTCTGGCCTGGATGTGTGCTCCTACTTACCAGCTAAGAAGCAGGGAATGGAGAGAGTCCAGCCTAGTCATCACTAGTAACACTCCAAGATCTGGCAGCAGGCAGGGGTTTTCCCTGTTTGCATGCTATCTGCTGGCAGCGAGCACCAACCCACGTCTGGCAGAGCTCTGTGGCTGAAATGTGGCCCTCTAAGACTTAGACCAAGTGGCGCCAGATTTCAAATGCAGCACCGCCTGCCTGCTACCACTCACCAGGAAGAGTTGTGGGCATGCACACAGTGGCACTTGTCCAATGAGGGGCCAATTTGTTAATCACCAGTATTGGAGGGTGAAGGGAAAGAGCTGGGGGAGGATCCAATACATCATCTACTACCAATTTTTAACATCAGGTTTGAGACAAGTTTGGAGCATATTTCTTAAACAATGCAATTTACAACATCATAGACTTGGAAATGGAATCCAGTAAAGATCAATTTAGACCAAAGCTCTCAATTTTAGATATGAAGAAACTGAAGTATCAACAGGGTGTAAGACAGACTCATGAAACTAGAATGCATCAAAGTTCCATCAGACCAATGCTCTCAGTTTTACATATGAAGAAATTGAGACTTCAACAGGTTATATGACTTAGCCAAGGTCCCATTGATACAAAGTCCCATCTGATACTCAGATGTCCTAGCTTCTGTGGTAGCTCAGTATCTGGTATATATTAAGCACCTAACAATGCTCACTGACTGATTTAAAGGAAGCAAGAAAACAGAACATGACTTGGTATTTCTGCTTTTTTAAAACATTAATTTAATTTAAATATTTAACATTTAGAATAGATTTAAATATTTAGGTTTATATGAATATACATAAAATCTGATCAAATGATTATATAGATGCTGGTGATGGTAAAGTTATAGTATGAATTTTTTAAAAATTTTAATCTACTTTTAGAAATCAAAACATAAATTACTAATCTAATAATTACATAACTCATATCTTATTTACAGTGGCATTAAATTTATTCAGAATGAAACTCATGACTGGTATTGAATTGGAATTATGTACTGGCTATTAACTGATTTATAGTATGGAGAGAAATCCTTGGCTGTGTATTTATTTGACTGAAAACAACCTGTAGTGAAAAATGCCAATGATGTCTATGAAACTGAAACCTAATTTAGCTGAAATCTGGTCACACTCAAACCCTTCAGCAAGACCTGGAACATGGAGGGCCATCCAAAGAAAGACCCTCTACCTCAGAAATACTTCAACAAAGATAAGACAAGCTCTAAGAAATAATTTAAGTCTTTGCTATCTATGCTGGCAAGATGAGATGGTCATCTGTGAATCTGGCAAGGCTTTGCCTTGTGAACTAGCTGTGGAAAATTATTAGTCCAAGGCAACTGCAGTCATCATTAAGCCGCTCACTAGGGAGAAAGGACTGTCAGATGGTGGTTTACAGGCTGCCTGACCCATTATGAGAAGGAAGCCCCACTGGCAAAGAAACAGAACAATTCCTCCCCACCCCCCAAAAAAGTGCTTAGAATCAAATGTCATCTCACAACCAGGATTCAATCTATTGTGGGTTAAGTACAGGTTGTGCATAGATAGTTTGCTACAAAGAAACAAAAAGGTGGGTTTCAGGTTCTATCTCCCTGAGACAGGACAAGAAAGTTTTGTCAATTTGTATAACGTGCCTTGGAGGAAAAAACTAAGTCAGACTCTTCAAGACCCTAAAAACAGTACTGCTCCAGCCCTATTTCACCATGATCATCAGCCACACCTATTAAGATGATCTCTGACACTTCTGGCTCCAAAATGCCAAGACTCTGTGACTCTGTAGTTTACTCCCAGTTTACAGACGAGACAACTGAGGATGAGAAAGGGTAAATGACTTGATCAGAAACTAAGGATAACAACAACAACAGTTATCAATAATGACGACAAATATAGCATTTATATAATGCTTGTTATCCTCTCTCTTGATCCAAGCTGTGGCTAGTATTAACTCAGAGCACCGTTAGGAAGGAACGGAGAGATTGGTACTAGAGAATTCTGTTTTCATACTTCTGGGGCAAGTCCCAGGGCTATACATTCTGGCAATATGGATTCCCTTGAGATGTAACCATTTTAGGACTTCAGCAGTTAAGGTCAAAAGATATGGAGAACTAAGCAGTTCTTCAAATGGAAGCAAATTACATGGGGAAAAAATGCTCCAAATCACTGATATTAACAAATTAAAACAACTCTAAGGTTCCACTTCATGTCCATGTAGAGTGGCAAAGATGACCAAAAAAATGAAAACAACCATTGCTGGAAGGGAAAACAGAGGACAGGTAGATTAAAGAAATTTTGGTGGAGATAAGCATGAGTCAGTACAGTCACTCTGGAAAGCATTTTGGAACTATATCCACAAAAACTGTGCATATATGGAGATCACAGGAGAAAGGAAAATAGGAAAAGGAAAGACCAACGTTTTGCTGATGCTATTGTATCAAAGAACTAGAAATTGAAGAGATGGCACTTCATCGTATGGCATCTGAATATGATGGAACATTACTGACAATATTCTGGACAAAAAGCTAGAGAAATCTGGGAAGACTTATATGAAGAAATTCAGGTCAAGGGAGCCAGAACCAAGAGAATATGGTGACTGTTAGACTATAGATAAAAACTCTGAAATATTCAAGAATGTTGATCAATGCAAAGAGCAATTGTGATTTTAAGGGACTGATGATAAACCCACCACTAGATTAAGAGTCAATGCTCTAGCACAAAGAGACTTACACTTTTGGAGATGGATTTAACAGACTGTATTACCTTGATAGGACAGTATTTAAAAAAAATATTTAGGAAGAGCAAACAGAGATACCAATAAAAGAGAATCAATAAAAGTTTTAAAAATGAACAGGAAAGAACAGAAACAGGTTCAGAGGGACTAATGGGAGAGCTTTAGTCTAATATGCTAAATTTAGCATATTCTTAAAAATACAGCTGTGCATAATGGAGACAGATAGTTTCTCATGGAATCCTCTTTTTTAATCCTTTTTCTGTATATAGAAGTATCTACATTTTGCAGGTGTTTTTTGAGTCAGTTATAACAGAAAATTATACATACATGTGTATGTACAGACATACATGTATATGTGTATGTATATATACATGTGTAGTTATCATACACACATATATCTCTCTATATAAATACACACACACACACAGAGAAGTCATGTCTTGGGTTTCCTCAAGAAGTCCAATAGCGGTAAGAGTAGGCTTGGGAACTGCCTCAAAAAATGAGCTGGAAGAAATCAAATTTAGGGCTGTCCTGGGAGGCAGAGAAGACTCTATCATGGAAGATTTCCAAGTCTGAATCAAATGATCAACCAACACAAATGTATTAAGGGACCTATTATGTGCCAGGGACTGGAGAAACACACAGATATGAAACAATACTTATCCTCAAATAACTTACATTGTTATCAGGGAAGACAAAATGTTCATAAATAAGTATATGCAAAATAAAGATAATACTATATGGAGGTCAGAGAGAAAAATCAGAAATCTTATTTGGGGGTCAGGCAGAAAAATCACAAAAGGCTTCCTAGGTATAGTTAAGGCCTCTACTCTTGGTATTAAACATCTTTAATTAAAGCTTGATACCTGAGAAATACAGGAAATACAGACAAATATACGACCAAGAGTCATTTTTCATTAGAAAGTCATTCAAAGAATATGAAGTTTTCAATACAATCTACAACCATACTTAGATTAAATGCTGCAAATCACTCACTAATAATAAGACAAACACATAAAGATAATACATGAAAGCAACAATGATGAAGCATCATCTCACACCAATGAAACTGATGGCACTGGAATTATGAGAAGGCAAACACAATAATACTAAGTTGATGGAGCTGGAAAGTGGTCTAACCATTTTGGAAAATAATTTGGAGAATAAACAAACAAAAAAAAAGTTACGTTATGGAAGGTCCAAGGAGGTCAGCTGACAGAAAGGGGCCATTTATACACTCAAATAGATATCAAAATATTGATAGCAACAATTTTTTTGTAGAAGTAAAAAATCAAGGAGAAAAAAAAACAAACACCTTACCATGGGGGAGTGACCATACAAATTGTGCCACATGCTTACTGGATTATCTTGCCATAAAAAGCAACAAATACAATGGAATCAGGAAAACATGGGAAGACTGGTATGAACTGATGTGAAATAGAGATAATAAGAGTCAGGAAAACAAGATATACAATTTAACTAGAATAACGTAAAGGAAAATATAGGAAAAAGTAATGAAAATTGAGGTTAATGCATTGATCAATTTTAGTTCCAGATGGCAGGGGACATACTTCTCTGCTCTTAGGAGAAAGATGGTATAAAATATTGTATAACTTATCAGAAGAACACTATTGGTTAGTCGACCACTTTTTCTTTAAAATAAGCTTCTATGGGGGTGTGGAGCCAAGATGACAGAGTAGTAATATAAACCTGCTCCAGTTTTCCTCCCCAACAAGCCCTTGAAATACTTGTAAAAATGACTCTAAACAAATTCTAGAACAGTAGAAGCCACAAAATGGCAGAGTGAAATATATTTGCAACCCAAGACAACCTGGAAGGCCAACAGGAAGGGTCTATTGCACCAGGCTTGGAGTGGAGCATTGCCCAGCGTAGGCCGTCAATCACAAATGGGACAGGAGCAGCTGCTGTGGTTTCCAGATTTCTCAAATGCCAAAGACAGTTTGAAAGTTCAGTATGCAAGCTCTTTCACATGGGTGAGAGGGGGGAGCATGATCCAAAAAAAATATGCAATGATCGCAGGCCATGGAAGAGCTCAAAGAGAATTTTGAAAATCAAGTAAGAGAGATGGAGGAAAAATTGGGAAGAGAAATGAGAGTGATGAAAGAAAATCATGAAAGATGAGTCAATAATTTGCTAAAGGAGACCCAAAAAAATGCTGAAGAAAATAACACTTTTAAAACAGACTAACCCAAATGGCAAAAAAAGCCAAGTAGAAGAAGACTGCCTTAAGAAGCAGAATTGTCTAAGTGGAAAAGGGGGTTCAAAAGCTCACTGAAGAAAATAGTTCTTTAAATATTAGAATGGCGCAAATGGAAGCTAATAGTTTTATGAGAAATTAAGAATATAAAACAAAATCAAAAAAACTAAAAAATTGAAGACAATGTGAAATATTTCATTGGAAAAACAACTGACCTAGAAAACAGATCCAGGAGAGATCATTTGAAAATTATTGGTCTACCTGAAAATCATGGTCAAAAAAAGAGATATCATCTTCCAAGAAACTGTCAAGGAAAACTACCCCGATGTTCTAGAACCTAAAAGAAATGGAAAGAATTCACCTATTACCTTCAGAAAGAGACCCCAAGAGGAAAACTCCTAGGAATATCATAGCCCAATTCCAGAGTTCCCAGGTCAAGGATAAAATATTAGCAGCCAGAAAGAAACAATTCAAGTATTGTGGAAATACAATCAGGATAACAGGTTTTAGAAACTTCTACACTAAGGGACTAGAGGGCTTTAAGTATGACATTCCACAGGGCAAATGAGGTAGGATTAAGATAAAGAATTATCTACCCAGCAAAACTTGATTATAATACTTCAGAGGAAAAAATAGAATTTTTAGAGGACTTTCAAGCATTCTTGTTGAAAAGACCACCGCTGAATAGAAAATTTGACTTTCAAATATAAGAATCAAGAGAAACATGAAAAGGTAGACAGGAAAGAGAAGCCATAAGTAACTCATTAAGATGAATTGTTTACATTCCTACCTGGAAAGATGATATTTGTAACTCATGAGACCTTTTTCAGCATTAGGGTAGTTAGAGGGAATACACACATGCACGTGTACTTGTAGGTTTGTATGTATAGGTATGTGTGTGTATATGTGCTGGTATGTATACATGTATACACACACAGAGGGCACTGGGTGAGCTGAATATGAAGGGAGAATACCTTCATAAAATATAAATAAACAAAATAAATAAAATTTACTGTTGAGTGGAATGTACTAGGAGTAAGAGAAAGGGAGACTTAGAATGTAGCAAATCATCTCACATATAAGAGGCAAGAAAGAGCTTTTACAAAGGAGGGGAAGATAAAAGGGAGCAAGCCTTATTCTCATGGAATCTGGCTTAAGGAGAGAATAACACACACTCAATTGGATATGGAAACCTATTTTACCCTGCAGGAAGGATGGAGGGAAGGGGATAGGAGAGGGAAGGTAATAGAAGGGACAGCAGTTTGAGGGAAGGGGTAATCATAAGCAAACACCATTGTGGGGGGACAGGTCAAGGGAGAGAATGGAATAAATAGAGGGCAGGACTGGACAGAGGGAAATGTAGTTAGTCTTTGGCAACATAACTGTTATGGAAATGTTTTACATGGCTACACATGTTATGACCTACATTGAATTGCTGCTTTCTCAATGAGGGTGGGTGTGAAGGGAGGGAGAGAGAGAATATATACAGGCAAGATGTCAGGCAATGGGATATAGAAATCTATTTTGCCCTACAGGAAAATAGAGGGGAAGGGGGAGAGAAGAAGGGTGGGTGATAGAAGGGAAGACAGACTGAAACAAGGGATGGAATGTGGTGGAGAGTGGGGAGAGATGAGGGGAAATCTGGAATTCAAATTCATGTGGAAGTGAATGTTGAAAACTGAAAAATAAATAAGTAAAATATTTAAAAGAAAATAAACTTCTATGTGGGGGGCAGGGAAGAGTTCATTGGGAAACTACTGTGGTGTAAAAATTTTTTTTTCAGATAAAACTCAGTTTTGCGCAGTACTCTGGGGCCAATATAGTTAATAATAATTCTAGTTCAAAGTTCCTTACGTATTCTAAAAATTGTCAACTAAAGTGACATCCTTTAGTAGTAGTAAAAGTATAAGAAAGTGATCATTTGGATTTTGGACACCAAAGGTGACTTTGCATTTTTTATATTTATACACTAATGTGATAAAGGAGCTATTAAAGTTAATACAGAACACATCTTTTTTCCTTAAGTCATTTTTCTGGGCATAGATATTTCAAAGTACAAAACAGATTCAACAGGGGATATCTTACTTAATAAAAAAAAATTGTCAAGGATATTAAAGACTAGTTGGAATATAAATCGTTTCTATTTATGTTTTTAAGTCCACCTGGACCAAATGCTTTCTTTAAACCAATTTTCATTAAAGGAAACCACCTACATATTCTAATTTTTAAACTGTCACATTTGGTTTCTCTCTATATTGCATCCTCAGATAGCATACATACATAAACATTTAATTACTACAATTTAAGTCAGGAGTTCATAACCTTATTTTTGTCATGGACCTACCAAATCTCTAAAGACAAAAATTTCCCATAATTATAAAATAAAATGAGGATAATTAATCACAATTCCCAAATGAAGGGCATGGAAGTGGCAGATAATTTAGGGAGCAAAAATTCATAACAACAGCATTTATTTATCTGCATTTTCCAACTAGATGAAGAGAATGGAAATGAAGCAGGAAGAAAGTGCACTGATTACAGACTTGTTCATCTTTAAACCTTCTTATCCTGCTTCCCAAATGACTGAGAACAGTAGCACTCCCTTTTAACAAGCGATGACCCTTTGGAATACAATAAGACTGTTTTATCATTCTGGATGCTTAAGGAACCTTTTGTGAACTTTTCAGAAAGTTTAAAGCTTCCTCAAGTGGGTTTTCACTTGGTTCTGCCAAATTAGGAATCCAACAGAGATGTCATAGAAAAATTTCAACACCTGCACATTATTTTCCTGCAATAAACAAATGTCAAGAGAATGGATATTCCCACCTTGAGGAAAGGTATTAAGTATTCATAAGTTGAACAGGAAGCTAAGTAGTATCTATCTCCTCAGAGAAGGACAATCTTAACTCCCAACATGCTTTTTCTTTCTTTTTATAACAAGTAATTTCTGGTTTCACAGAATGAAGTAGCTGTTTAGTCAAGTTTGGTAGGCTGAATTTCCTTAATGACTTTTTTTATGTCCACTATAATTCATTACAAAAAGAATTACTGAATCCTGCATTAATAAAATAGAAGAGACTCATAATATGAGAATGGGAAGAGCCTATGGTTGTCATCAAGGCCAAGTCTTCTGTTTTACAAGGGAAACTACCCGGGTCTTGAAATGAAAGGAACTTGATGAAGGTTGCATAGGTAGAAAGTGGTTAAGGTAGGATATGAACCCAGGTCCACTGACTCCATATTCAGTGCTTTTCCTAAGAATACATGGACAGAAAAGAATTTTAAAAACAAAACAAAGCAAACACAAATAGACATATTGAGGGGAAAAATAATAATTTTCAGATGAAACTAATAACCCTGAAAACAAAATTCCAGATATCTCACAAAATAGTAAAATAAAAATTTGACTAAAACTCAAAATACCTTGAGAAAGGTATTAGTGACCTCCTATTCCTGAATAAGAAAATATATTTTATAAGAGAATAGGCCTATAGTTCCAACTCCTAAAATACCTACATATATCAACTCCCTGTGACAACAAATGACAGTTTTATTTAAAAATAAAACAATGTTAATTACAGAATGGACTGGTAGAAAAACAAAGGTAATAAGGCACCTTTTGGCATACTGACCATGCTTAGAAGAGACATGCTGACACATATCATCAATACAAGCTAGGGCCCCTTCAGTAACTGGGTATATTAATGTTAATCACTTAATGAGTCAGTAATAGTTTAATGCACTGGGTTTTTATTGACTCAACATGAACGTCTTCTAGCAACACACATATTTTCTATTACTTTTAGATAGACATTTTCCTCTACAAAATCTCGTTCGTCATTACTGCATACACACACACACACACACACACACACGCAAAAGTGAAAAAAAAATGGAAGTTTTTTGAGAAAAACAGAAAACAAGGTGAGGGGGTAGGGAGGATATATTACTTTTTGACCTAAACTAACTAGTTAATATTCTAAGATTCTAAGAAACCAAATGATATCTCAAGAGTACAGCACATCATTTAATTCAGATAATTGACTGTGCCCCTTCAATCAACTAACACATATTTGATAAGCTTCTACAATGTGCCAGCACGGTGCTAAGTTCTGAGGATACAAAAAGACAAAAGACAGTCCTTGTCCTCAAGGAATTCACAATCTAATCACTACTGAAAGGAACTGATTATTGAAGGAGGGGTTGGGAGAGACATTTTAGTAAATTCAATTAGAAAAGAGTGACTTTCCATATTTGTTGGGAGGTCAAAACACTCAATGCACTGACAGATGGAGGACTTTTGACAAGTTCTTTGGGAACATACTGGCTGGAAAAGGAGTGCTTCTTTTAACTCAGGATAATGGATTCCCTCTGAAAGATTATATTCTCCTAACTGGAATTAAACTTATTTAAAAGATTCTGAAAATGTGAAATAAATAAAAATATATATATTTCAACTCTAAAGCATTTTAGATTTTCATTTTCATATCATTACCAAAATGGTTTAATCATTCAAAAGGAAAAATACTGAAAGATAAAGCACAATTTGATGTGTGTTTGTCCTTCGTTCCCAAAGACAACCATGCTGTCAGAGAAATGATGACATGATTTGCACTTGATTTTGTTTTGAGTGAGAGAGGGCTGTGCAGGTCACCAGCTTCACTTCTCCTCCAGAGCCATCAGAATACAGTGACCAGATATTCATCAGGATGACTGGAGATGACCCAGGATCAGGCAAATGGGGTTAAGTGACTTGCCCAAGGTCACACAGCTAGTGAGTGTCAAGTGTCTGAGGTAAGATCTGAACTCAGGTCCTTCTGACTCTTGCACTGGTACTTTATCCATGGCACCACCTAGCTGCCCCAAAGCACAATTTAACATTTTTAAAAATACAGTCTGTCCAGATTTTCATACACATGCACACACACAATCACAGCCTTTCTCCTTAATTTTTCTATATTTACACCTTAATCATGAAATAAGATGAAAGCCTGCCTGGTATTATTTTATTTCTAGTAGCTGAGATAAATACTTTTGGTTTATTTATTTTGCTTGAAGTATTATTTCCCAACCCAAACATATATTTCAGGGAAACAAAGTACACCTTCATCTTCTACAAAGCTCATCCACTCGTTGGACCAACTTGACCCTTTCCTTCAAAACACCATGGCATATCCTATAATTGCCTCTGCAGATTACCTGGCGTCACTGGTCAATACTCTCTAAATAAGAGGTTTTACAGGAACAAGCCCCACCGCTCGGAGAGGAACAACAGGCTTTGGAATTTGCCAACTGCACATTTTCAAGTGGGTCAGTGTCTTTCTAAAAATGCAATTTTTTATTTTAGCCTATTTACTTTTCAAATTTTCCATTACAAGTTAAGATGCTGACAGAAGCTGTCATTCTTCAGAAAAACAGAGATGACCTACCTACCCTATTAAAGCTGAGTGTCTTTTAGCCTACATGTATTCCTGATCATGTCTACCCTCTTTCATGTTGGGTTTCCCTTTCCTTTGATCACAACACTTTTTAGGTAAGTCATACAGTTGCCCAAACACTGCTTAATTCAAAGTCATTAATTCATTCCTACCCACATCAGTGATGACAGTTGTCTTTGCATACAAATCTAACGCAGCTTGTGGATGGATGCAAGGACCACAGTAATTTTTTTTTTTAACAGAAGCTTTTACCACTTCGAAAGATAATTGCTTAAGAAGGGGGAGAGGGTATAGTGGGGGGAGAGATCCAAGTTGGGGAGTCCTGAGACCCATTTGCTGCCACTTATCAACTGTATAATTTGGGGCAAGCTCTTGCTGTTGTTTGTCCTTGAAGAGGACCATCACAGCAGGAAGATGATGCCATGACTTGCAAATGAATGAGACTGAAGTGAGGGAGGGCTGTGAAAAGTCGCCAGTCTGACTTACTCCTCCAGAGTCATCTGGGTCCAGTGGCACATATAGATCAAGACAACTGGAGATGGCCCTCTTGAGGCAAGTAATTTCTCTTTAGTTTTCAGTTTTCTAGTCTAGGAAATGGAAGTAACACAATACTGCAGTCTCTCACATGTCCAGTGGAGGAGAGATGGAAGTACACTTTCTCATCTCTTTTTTTTGGAAAGGGAGGAGAGGGGAAGATAGCGTGGTCAGTAACTATAGTGTTTAGCCCTGAGAGCTTGTTCTCTTCATTTACACTGTGGTTCCTGTGCACACTATTTTCCTGTTCTGCTTACCTCGTTTTAAGTCTTCCCATGCCCCTCTAAATGCTTTGTATTCACCATTTCTTACAGCACAGCAATATTTCATTATATTCCTGTACCACAATTTGCTTAGGCCTTTGTCAACTGATGAGTATCGTACTTTGCTTTCAGTTTTTGCTATGATGTTGCTATGAACATTTTGGTGATCATGAGAATAAACTTTCTATTTCTGATCTCCTTAAAGCACATGCTAAGAAAGTGGAATTTCTCGGTCTAAATATAAGAATATTCTAGTCATTTTCTTAGCATAATTCCAAATGCTTTGGACAAGGGTTTAATCAATTCATAGCTTCACCAACAATATTATTAGTGTACTTATCTTTCAACATCTCCTCCAACACTGACTACAACTACATTATGTCATCTTTGCCAATTAGATGGGAGAAAAGTTTTGAAAACTCAGGGATGTTTTGAATTACAATTTTTCTTATAATAATTATTTGGGGAAATTTTCATATTTATGGTTGTTAAGTCTTTTCTGAGAATTGGTGGTAGAAATTCTTTAGCCAATTATCCAATGGGGAATGTTTCTTGTTCTTGTATATTTGTGTTAGTATATTGTATAATTTTGTATTATCACACCTTTATCATATATCTGATACAAAGGTTTTCCCTTGATCTATTGCTTTCCTTCTTATCCATGTTGCATAGCTACTTAGTGTAAAAGTTTCCTATTTTACATATTTAAAAAAATCTTAATATCTCAAAACATATTTCATATAACCAAAAAAGTATCTACTTTACCCTTTACAATTGCTTCTACTCTTTGTATGGTTAAGAACTCTCCAAGTAAGAAGAGCTTAAGGTAGGAAAAGAAAGACGAAATACATGGAATTTGGCAGTATGCAGAGATGTACAATATACTATACAAAGAGGATAGAATGAAATCTCTGCTCTGTGTCTCCAAATAAAAACTTTACAGTTAACATCTAAACTGAAAAATTGGAAGAAAAGCAAAAAAACAGCTATTTTGTAAGAGTACCAGACAGATTGGGATTATTTATAATTTCCCCCAAATTAGCTATCACAAGGCTATGCTGGTTATCTGAAAAGTACCAGTAATGAAACAGTAGCAGTTTCAAGTCATAAAAGCTGGGGGCAGAATTGGCAGAACAGAACATCTGAAATATGTATCATTCCCCTCCAAAATTCAATTTCCTAATCAAACTGTATTTGGAATCCTTGTAGGCATTTCTATCATGGAAGCCAAAAGAATTTAAGTATATGATATAGTATCATATATTTTTCACTACTGGTCCAACCTCCTCCAAAATGAAGAATGGTCCCTGGCACATGGAAACACCAGATTTTGCCATAATCAAATTACATTTAATTTTGTAGCCAGAAGTTTTGTGATGACACCACTCAGTTTTAAAAAAGAAAAAAAAAACAAGCAAAGAAATGCCAGGGATGATGGAAAATTAGCCATTAACATAAATGTGACAATTCTATAATTTTCAACAATTGTGGGAGGGTGGGGATGAGGGTGGGGGTGGGGGGGTAAAAGGATAAAGAAATCAGTCAAGTGTCACAAAATTCCATAGTTGAGAGTAAAGGAAAATCAAAATAATGACTGAAAATATAAAATCAAAGCTAATGGTCCATCAATGATATCTTTACTTGTATCTAGGCTTTATAAACCACAGAAAATGATTAAAATAATATTGTCATAGGCCATTAGGTTTTATGATTGCATGTAAACCCCATTTAACGTTTATGTACTCTTCCCTCATTTTTTAAGCCAAAATTCTAATTAGTAATCCATGTGTATTGAAAACCTCTTTCCTTACACAATAGGATACATTTAATATATTCAGCTCAATACATATTGATAAGCAAATCAAATACTACCATGAAGCAAGCTGCCAAATTTTATCATAGATATTATTAATTATAAAGTCCAGCTAAACACAGCTTACTAATATTAATAAGTGACTAAAAAGCTCATTAAATTTATCCCACATTAATGTTTAGAAAAGACTGTTTTTAAAGAAATACCTTTAAGAAATAGATGCATACATTCATTTCGATTAAACTCAAATTCATGTCTGAAATCAAGGAAAAGTAAAATGAAATTTACAGACTCCATTTCTACTGAGTCCTCTATTTTAGGAGTTAATAGCTACTGCTTTAATTAGGATCATTTACTGTATGAAAATGTGTTTGGCCAGTCTAACTGGTATGAAAGATCAGGTGCAAAAAACTGATGAAATGCAAAGAAATGACCCTCATTTAGGCAGAAGTCTTATACAATTAACCTTTTGAATAATAAGAAAATGAATTTATTAATTGTTCTTTGCACTGAAACCAACAACCCAAGTTTAGACATTTTTTATCTTCCTCACATTAACACACCATTCATCTATTAAAGATATGTTCAGGGGGCGGAGCCAAGATGGCAGAGTAGAAAGACTCACATATGCTAGCTCCAAACCCACAGTCCATAATTATCTATAAAAAGAACTCCCAACAAATTCTGGAACAGTAGAAGCTGTGCAGCAACAAGGTGAAGGAGATTTCCGTTCCAGAGAGCCCTGAAAAACCGACCCCAAAGGTCCGTCACACACCAGACGGGAGCGGAGCCCAGCCCTGCCCTGGCCGCGTGGCACCGAGAGGAACAGATCTAGCAGATCTGAGCAGGCTTCAGGGATGGAATCTCCAGTGACCACGAAGGTCCCTCCACCCACAGACGCACAAGTCATGAGAGAGACGTCTGGACAGGCTGAGAGGGGAGCGGGGTGTCTCCATGACTCGGGCCCCCTTGGGAAGCAGTGGCAGAGGCAGCGGGCAGTCAGAGGCTCCTGGAGCAGGCAGGAGCTCAGTAGCAGCTCCGTTACAGAAGGTCTCTGCATAAACCCCCTGAGGGAACTGAGCCTGGGAGGTGGCCCTGCCCCCACCTGAGCACCAGCAGATAAGCTCCCATTGAATAGCAGCCAGGCCTGCCGCCAAAAATCCTGAGGCTGGGGAGCAGCATTTGAATCTGAGACCCCAAGCACTAACTGGGCGGATCTAGGCCAGGGGGTGGAGAGGACTCTCAGAAGTCAAGTAACTGGCTAGGAAAATGCCCAGAAAAGGGAAAAAAAATAAGACCATAGAAGGTTACTTTCTTGGGGAAAAGATGATTGCGCCATTCCTCTCTGACGAAGAAAACTGCTTACCATCAAGTAAAGACATAGGAGTCAAGGCCTCTGTATCCCAAACATCTGAAATAGA
>CM053771.1:489228250-489247580 GCA_028658325.1 Potorous gilbertii
GAACATTGTGGCCAAATTCCAGAATTTCCAGGTCAAGGAGAAAATATTGCAAGCAGCTAAAAAGAAAATTCCAGTATTGTGGAAATACAATCAGGATAACACAAGATCTAGCAGCTTCTACATTAAGGGATCGAAGGGCATGGAATAGGATTTTCCAGAAGTCAAAGGAACTAGGTCTAAAACCAAGAATCACCTACCCAGCAAAACTGAGTATAATACTTCAGGGGAAAAACTGGTCTTTCAATGAAATGGAGGACTTTCAAGCATTCTTGATGAAAAGACCAGAGCTGAAAAGAAAATTTGACTTTCAAAGATATGTTCTGCAAATTGTCACATATATTTGTGTAAAAATTTAAGTTTTTGTTCACAATGAGATTTGGCTTATGTATCAATAAGCCTTATGGGAGCTTGGCAAAATGGATGCCATCAAGTAACTCTGGGTTAAAATCCCACCTCTGGCACCTACAAGCTATGTGACCCTGACCAAGTGACCTAATTAGCCTCTTTTAAACATAAGATCAAGTCTCCAAGGTTATAAAGTGCAGATAAGTTAACAGAGGGAGTACCCTGTCTTCTCACTCGATGATTGTTTAATCTGTATCCTATGGAGTCAGGTTCCTGTCCCCAACTCTGGAATCTAGAATTCTCTAAAAATAAGTGAACTGTCAGTGCAGGTGATTTCTAAGCAAGTTCTCTGTATCAGCGAAATCTCAGGTACAGATTAACCTGTACTATTTGTATATTGTAATATTATTATATTATTATGATATTTGTAAAATATTTGCATATTTTATCTAGACCACTTCCCCTACTGTTATGCAACTTATAATCTCTGAGTGTTGCTTAGATGTATTGAAAGGTACTGAGCAGCCACAGATCAAGAGGATCATAGCCAGGATATTTCAGAGACTCAGGTAAAGCTAACCCTTCATCTACAACACCATATGGCTTCTGGAGTGTGTATTTCCTTCAGGGTCTTGTGTGTGTGTGTGCATGCACGTACGTATGTGTGCATGCATTTCCTTTAGGGTCCTATGGGTACATATGTGTCTTGGGGATTTGAGTAGTAGAGGAGTTTCTGTAAGGAAACTTATTCTCCGTTACCTCCCCCATAAAATGAGGGGACTGGACCAGATGAGCTCTCAGAGTATGATCTTACGGTCCAGGGAGTCATCTATACTGATGTGCAGGATGAGTATCAAAAATCTAAAGCTGCCTAGTTACACTGTGGTTTAGCGAACAACTTTTGTTTTCGTCTTTTCAGATAATTTAACAAAATTTGGTTAAAATCAGAATCATGCTCTCTTAAAAAATGTCACAGTGTTCTCACATTCCAATTTAAGAATAAAACATTGCAGGAAAGGTATAAACTTTGTCAACTTGGATTTGAGGTGGTCTGTAAAGTATGTGGTGTTTCTTCCTCACCCATCTTAACAGTTTAAATACCCCCACGCTTGCTCTATTCCATACAAATTCAGAGCAGATTTATGTTATGCTGACTCTGATGTGAAAACGCTAAATGCTACTTTTATCTCAACTTCTTATTAGGTTACCTAAACTCGACCCTCGGAAACTGTTGGATTAGATGGCCTCTGATATGTTTAAACAATCTGATAAAAAAATCAAATATTGTGCATGAGTTCTCTGGTTCCAATAAAGAAATGAAGAAGTAGATTAGAAATAAAGAGAAGAGGAGGAGGGAAGAGATTAGATAATAAAAGCCACCTTTATGCTGCACCTTAAAATTGTAAAGCATTTTACCTCCCTCAAAGCTGGAGCCTCCCAGTAGTGCTGTGAGGTGTTATTATTAGTCTGTTTTACAGGAAAGGAAACTAGGGAAACAGGCTGGTTAAAACATTTGCCCAAGACCACAAGGGCAGGTAGGTGTCAGAGATGGTCCTCTTTCCGTTCGCTTCCTCTAGAGTTTTCGGGAAGCACAAGAGTTTCACAACCGAGGAATGGGTTAATAATGTTAGAATCATTTTATCAATGACAGATTTGCATCTCTGTGGAATGCTATAATTGTAGTCCTATCATAACACAAGAGAATAGGAAAGATAATCTTTTCAAGTTTCATTCTGGCCTGTGATAATATGGAGCAACTGTAGTTTCCTATTTTTGTGGGAGTTATAGGCCAGAAGGAATCAAATTAATTAATTCACTGCAAGTCAATCTTACAGAGAAACCATTAGTTGCTCCAAACTGATGACTGGCAGTACTGATTCAAGGCTGGAATTTCTGGAGTGCTCTATCATAAATATGGGCTCTGGTACACTGATGTTTGGAGGTTCTCCCAACTCATCTCTCCTGTAGACTTATGATGGGAAAATGGGATGACTGCCACTATAGTGGTGAGTTTTAAAATAATACTACTTACACAGCACAGTGCTGCAAAGGAGACAAAGCACTTTATTTTATCTCATTTTATCCTTACATTATCTCATTTAAGCCTTACAACAAGTCACTATTAATATGCTCATGCTATATATAAACGAGAGAGCACAACCTGACAGGTTAATTAACCTGTCCAGGGTAACACAACTAGTGAGTGTCTAAGGAGGGATCTGAACCCAAGTTCAGGGCTCTATCCACACTGAGACAACTAGCTACGTTATAGAAACAGAAATAATTGATCTTGCTCTGGTAAACAACATGATTAAAAAACAAATCACAACTACTGAACAGATGAAAAGGCAAGTCATGAATCATCAGTAACCAACCACTTGCTTATTTAGTTACATGCATGCACAGAAATGTTGGGGTTTTTTTTGGTCCTGACTTCTAATTTCATCCATGAAAGGAACTTTTACATGTAGAAATACCTTCCCAGCTCCAGAAAAACACGGCTAGTTTCTAACTTACAGACTTCAGAGAGTTTCATCAGGCACTGAGAGTTTGGGTGACTTGACACAGGTAACATTTCAGAGGCATCAGCTGAACTCAAGGCTCACTTACAAAATGTAATGGAAACATACAAATACATGTTGGCTGATACATTGAGGTAAGTATGCCATATTTTTCTACTTTAAGGGATCCCTGGTTTCCTATAGGATGCCCTTCTGATCAGACCAAGTGTCATTCCTGAAATGACTTTGCATTTACATTGTATTTGGGAGAGCCAGCCTCAAAGTCAAGAAGGCTTGCTCTTAAAATAAAAAGGCTAGGCAACTGACCTGACCTCTCATTACTCTAGGCAACTAAGATTTGTGCTGACCTGCAGTGGTAGGAAGAAGTTCCTCACCTGGGAACGTCTTACATTAACGAACATCAAAGTCCAGCATCCATCCCTATATGCCTTATTTACTCTTCCGTGTGCATGTTGCACCCTTCCCAAGAGGGCATAAGTTCCTTAAAACACTGTTTCACTTTTGTCTTTTTATTTCTAGTGCCTTGCACATAATACGGGCTTAACAAATGTTTGCTGTTATCCTGACGGAAAAAAGGATCATTGCTCTGCATTTAGGAATTTTAAATACAGTGTCTAATAAACTGTCCCCTTAACCTATTAGGACAATATTCTATAGACACCAAAAAGGGGTTGAAACAATTTTCAAGTCCACAATCTAAGGCAAAATATTTTAAAATAAAACATCACTGGAAGTTTTATTTGGCTCCAAAGGAATTTTACTTGGTATTGTTTAAAAAAGCAAACAAAAATACTATATATGTCAACTCTAGTAAATTTTCTACCAAAGAGGAGTTGCATCAATTTTCAAGTCAATAACCTAAGATCAAATATTTTAAAATAAAACGACATCACTGGAAGTTTTATTTGGTTCCAAAGGAAATCTTTTATTTAAAAAAGTAAACAAAAATGTCAACTCCAGGGAATTTTCAATATAAGCACTTTCTCTTAGAATCTATTTAGTCTCACTGAAGGGTCTTATTCAAGAAAAATGAGTACTAGAATCCCTCTCTATGTCTAAGTCAATTTAGGAGCTCTTTAATAGTCATCTATTATATTAGGTTTTCCGAGACACAAGACCTATTTTTTAATAAGTCATAAATCTTTCTAATTAACTTTGAAGGCCTCCTTATCTACTGGCTTATAGCAAGCAAATGTCTCCATCCTTAAAAAAAATTTTTGACTTTCCCTTATCCCTTCAAACTATCCCTCTCCCCTTTTAGAAATCAAACTCTAAGGTCATCTAGAATGAAGTTCAGAAGGAAATACAAAGAGGATAACTGGATAACTTTACAAATAGCATTGTCTAATTCATCAAATATATATACATACACACACACACACACACACATATACACAAATATAATACAAATAATTTTCTTTTAAGGAAAGCTATATATAATAGAGGTCATAATTTTACATGTAATTCCCTTTTTCTGTTCTGCTTCATATGTTATATTAGTGGAGTTGAATTTAGAATAAAAAAAATTAAAAAAAAAACTTTTTTTTAAAAGGAAGACCTATTTAACCTGGTTGATTTAATTTTCTCAACTTCTATTCCCTTATAATTTGGCTTCCCTCTTATTCTGGAAAAAGTCTACCTTTGACTTGTCCAGTGGTTCAGGTTCAGCACAAAATGACACACTTAGAGATCAACTAGTAGTATGGAAAGAATACTCACAAGGTTACAACACTGGTACACTTGGGAGCAGTTTACTGCCTTCTTATTTTCCATGGTGCACTCAGGTCAAAAAGTATGTGCTAACATATATAACCCATATCAAACTGCTTACCATCTTAGGGAAGGGGAAGTGGGGAGGAGGGAGGGAGAAAACTTAGAACTCAAAATTTTTTTTAAAAATGAACTTTAAAATTGTCTTTACATGTAATTAAGAAAAAATAAAATACTATATACTTAATCCCCTGGACTAATTAAGTTGGCAAGATGGTTTCATTTGCTTTTAAATAAAACTAGCTTAGTATGCATGGGTAAACTTTGCTCCTATCTCCTTCCATTCCATCACAACTGTTGCCTCTCTGAGGTCACCAATGATATATTTGTTGCTAAATACAATGGTTTTTCTCTCAGTCCTCATCCTCCCTGACTTCTCTGTAGCTTTGGTGATCTGTTGACCACCCACTTCTTCTAGACTCCATCTAGTGATGTCAAATTCAAATAAGAAACTGGGGCACTAAATTGTACAAAAGGATCCCTGTGGGTGGTATAACTTGAAAAACCAAATATTAGCATTCTCTCTATTCTTTTGTATTTTTATTTATTTTGATAAATATTTTAACCCAGTTCCAGAACCTGGTTGTGGCAGGCATGTATGACACTTCTGTTCTAGATACTCTCTCCTCTGCTGTGTTTTTATGACACTTCTCCCATAATTCTCTTTCTACCTGTTCATTCTCAATATACGCTGAAGGAACTTCATTCCTGTATCATCCACTAATAAGTGGCAGTCTAATCCACAGAGCTAACCTGGTCTCTTTTTCCCTCTTTTTCTATACTGTTTCGTCTCTTTAGGTACCATGCCCAGGCAGACTACTCCAAAATCTATAAATCCAGCCTACATCTCTCTTCAGAATTCTATTGGCCCTGTAAAACTATGTGCTTCCTAGACATCTTCCTGTGATGTTACAGAGGCATTAAACTCAACATGGATATAGCTGAACTCATCATTGTTACTTATAACCCTATCTCTCTTACTTTCTTATTTCCATTGGGATTGTCATCACCTTTCTGAATCACCCAGGTTCACAACATACAAGTCAACCTTGCATCTTCATTCATATTCACTCTACCCCACCCATGGGGTCAGCTGCCAAGTCTTAGCAATTCCAGCTATCCAATAACCTTCACTCACATTACAATCATTGGAAGTTTAGACTCTCACTGCATTATACCTGGCCTCCTAATTAGAGATGCAGTTCCTGATCTCTTCTCCAGGACTAAGATTTATTTATTGAACACAATGTTCAAGCTCATCATATTATTCTTTTAGTTACAATATTGTACTCATTTGGTGTAATGTTTTCCTGGTTCCATTTGTTTCATTCTGAATCAGTTAATTGTGCACCACACATACCACATTTCTCTGAATTTTAGGTATGAGCCTTTTTCAAGAGTAATAGTATTCCGTTGCATTCACATACCAGAATTTATTTGACCATTTCCAAATCAAAGAGAATCTATTTTCCTTTGCCACCACAAAAAGTAATCCTATGAAGATCCTGGTAAGATCTTTGACTTCCTGGGGATATATGAATGGGGATAGAGTCAAAGAGTTTAGTCACTTTTTTCTAGTAATTCCAAATGTTTACCAGGACAGTTCAACCAAGTCATGATTCCAACCATGGTCTATTCTTTAGTAGCTTTTCTAACACTGACTTATTTCCACCTTTGATTATATTTATTCTGTGTATGGAGCAACTTGTAGAGTTGCTTAAATTTATATTTCTCTTATCTAATAACCAAATCTGGGTTCAAAAAAACAAACCAGACAAATAAAGGACCACTGAACCAAAGCTAGCTAATGGGTCATAAAAACAGGATGTTAGGATTCTAACAGACTCTAGGCTTAGTATATGTGTCACAAAGCAGGTAATGCCAACTGAAATTGCAACTACATAAGGGTAGTGTACAAAACAAGGAAGAGCTATAATCCACCATACTCTGCTCTGGTGAGGTCTTTTCTGGAATACAGAGTTTCATTTTTGGCGGTTATCTTTTTCAAAGAACAAAGAAGAATATGGCTAAGACAGCAGTTAGAATGGAGTCAAAGACTAGGACGTGTCCATCTGAATGAAATATAGACTACCAAAGTAAAGACAACTAAAATCTTTGATCCAGGGAAGGGAATTGCAATTTGGGTCACTGTGCAGCAGCAAGGTACAGTAGTGCCCAAGAAGAGCAGAATGGGGCTGGAGGGAATCTCAAGGGAGGCCTCTACATAAGTTATTTTGCATAACAACTGGAAGTTGGGCTATCTCTTCCCCTTTTTATCACAATTGCCCTCAAGAAATTCATAGCTCTCGGATCAGGCAAGGTCAGCTAAAGTCAGTTGCATTCAACAGATTTCTAACTGAAAGAAAAGGAGACTAGAGGTAAGAGGAGACAGATATCACAGCTCTCTTTATTTTAAAGACTGTCATGAAGAAGAAAAAAATGCTTTGTTCAGCTTTGACCCAGTTGGGAACAGATTCAGAGTAACAGAAGGAAAATTTTTTCAATAATTATTGCTATTTAGAAACATAAGATACTTCAGGAGGTAGTAACTCCCTGCACCTACAGAGCCCCAGTCAAGGTGAGCAGATGATTACTGATCAGAGAAATTGTATAAGAGATTCATGAATGAGGAATGGGCTAAAATTGAGAACTTCTGAGATCAAAAAGTTTCTGGTAAAGTTACAGATAGCAATCCACATATGATTTTCTAGTGATAACTTTCTTCCATCAAGGTCAAATGGACTTCACTCTGGAAATATATGAAGGTATATATGCAAATAAGAGAAGGGAGTGAAAAGATACAGACATGGTGAAACGCTTTGCTGAGACAAATGTTCCACCAGCATGAGTCCAATTATTTGTTATAACAATCCTTAACTTGTAATGACTCTGAAGAAGACTAATAACGGGGACTGGTGGGAACAGATGGAGCAGCGTTGTTAATTATAGCCACTTAGTTGCATCAGGCCCCATGAGTTATTACTAAAGTCTCCCAATAGGGAAGACAAGTAGTTGCATTTAAAAAGTATATGCACATCAATAGTTGAGCATGTGTACAAATAAGTATTTCACAAACAAGTCAAATAAAACTCAAAGTTAAAAAGAAAACAAAGGTCTTGATTCAACTGAGAGCTTGGGGAAAAGAGTCATTTTACTATGAAACTTTTCAAAAAAAATAAAAGACATAGGATAAATAATCCATTTCAGGTGAGCCTAAGCCACTGACAAAGTACACCTTGAAATAATGTGGTGTTGTTTTTTTTTTTTTTTATCAATAAAACTTAAGAATCTCTTCATTTTTTTTTGTTATTTTGGAGGGAGAAGGCAGGGCAAGGCAAATTGGGGTTAAGTGACTTGCCCAAGGTCACATAGCTAGTGAATGTGTCAAGTGTCTGAGGCTGGATTTGAACTCAGGTCCTCCTGACTCCAGGGGTAGCGCTCTGCTCACTGTGCCACCTAGCTACTCCTACTAAGAATCTCTTTAAATAAAAGGTTGGAATCAAAGACTTACATCCTGGCCCCATCTATTTCACCCACACTTTAGCTTCCCTAATAGTTTGGGTGGGAAGGATTCCCATGCTGTTGAGAACAGAACTTCACGTGCATGATATAGACTGGTTAAACGCTTCCCAGGCCCATGACATCTAAGCAGCCATCCTTCTCATGAACATCCTAGCCACCTTGCCATTGTGAATGTAGTCTCTGATTCCTTCACCCTGATCCTGCCTCAATTTTCCAGTGCTGGAAGCATAATCAAATCAATACTGCCACCATGGCTGGGTTGATGGCAACGCCCTGTGATTCTCAGGTTTTGGGGAACTTGGACGAATCCCCTCATTATATTTCTCCCAAAATCTACCTATCTTCTGAATTTCCCTATTATTAACAAGGACACCATCATCCTCCAGGCACCAAACAAATGGTATTGCAAATACCCAGTGCTGGACATAGAGTCAGGATTTCTGAGTTCAAATCCTGCCTCAGACATTTATTAATTGTATGATCAAAAGCAAGTCACCTCATCTTTTTCCTCCCATCTGTAAAATGGAGATAATAGAAAGTGCTTCTCCTAATCCCTGCCTCCTTTCAAATTTCCCAGCTTAAATGTTACCTTGATAGGCCTTTCCTGATCCATGCATATCCCCCACCCCACCAGGTGCTAGCATCTTTCCTTCCACCTACTCTGTAGGTAGCTGTATGTACATGCTGTCTCCCCACGAAAATGTTAAGGTCCTAGTGGGCAGGGTTGCTTTTGTTTCTTCTCTGTATACCTTGTGTTTGGTATGGTGCCTAGGTCACTTGAGTAATAGAGATCCAGAGAAAGGAAAAGGTCTGTCTAAGGTGATACAGGAAGCAAGTGGCAAAGTAGGAATGTGAACTCAAGTTTCCTGACCCAGCGATCTATCAAGCACAGTACTAAATTAGTGAAGCAATTGGAGGCACCACCGGGCAGGAAGTACTGCGGCTGGAAGGAGGAAGACCAGAGTTCAAATCTGAACTCAAGACATTTTTACTAGAAGTGCAGTCACGCACATGTGAAACTTTGCCTCAGTTTCCCCATCTCAAGAGCAGCTGACCTCATTCCCCCCACGGCTGTTGTAAGGATCAAATGAGAAAATACTTTGCAAAGGGCTTAAGTGCCTGTCACATAAGAGGTGCTAAGTAACCACACGTTGTTGCTGTTATTTCACTGACAGACTAGGTAAAAAGAGATCATTAGCTATCTTTAAAGTATATTTTAGGTTTTATGATGCTACATAGTATACTTGGTAATAACAGTCATTGCTTTGGGAGGTAGAGTAGTATAGTAGATAGAGGCAGGCTAGGAGGCAGAAAAACTTGGCTTGAAACCTGGGTTCAAATCCTGCCTCTGACACTGACTGACTGTCCTCAGTAGTTCCCCAGGAAAGTCTCTAGGGCTCTTAAATTATAAATATCAAACATCCCATTTGTAGAGGGAATTTTTATACTGGGAGTTACATATACCAATGAAATCACAAGTTTAGACCAAAATGTGTGTCGACACCCCCCCCACAAAATACATACATACATACACACACACACAATATATCCTTTAAAACTCTACTAGATATGATCATTTGGATTATCTTTTGGATAGAAAATTAGTCTTTATCCAAGTGCTGGGTTTTTAAGTTCCAATGTTAAGACACTAGCTTACCTATCTTATCTGAAATGAAACAATTCAATTAATCCATCAGGCAGTCAGCTTTTATCAACTGCTCAAATGTGTACTGTGCTAAGCCTTGGGCATTCAAAGAAAGGCAAAAGCAATACCTACCCTCAAGGAGATGACATTTTAATAAGGGACTCATCACAAAAATAAATCTAAACAATCTTTACTTATTTTTTTAATCTACTTGTTGTTCAGTCATTTTTCAGTCACTTATGACTCTTTGTGACAGCATTTGGAACTTTCTAGGCAAAGATAATAGAGTGGTTTGCCATTTCCTTCTCTAGCTCACTTTTCAGATGAGGAAACTGAGGCAAATGGAGTGAAGTACACATATAGGGTAGGCAGGAGATAGCACCTCCAAGAAGAAGGCATTTCAGTAGAAAGGAGAAATTCAGCTAAGTCTTGAAAAAAGAAAGAGACTCTTAAGTGGTGGTGGCAAAGTGGGAGGGCATTCCAGGCAGGTAGGACAGCCACATTCAAGGTATAGAGACAGGAAAAGTAATATTATGTGTAAGGAATAGCATACAGAAGTTGCCAAAATGAATGGCAGAGACAGTAAAACTGAACTTTGATGGAGGAAGAGATCCCTGGACTAGCATTATAAAATACATTGCCCTCTGCCTAAATAACAGTGTTTGAATTATAAGAAATTCCTTTAAGTAATAACCCTAGGCATGAAAAAAATCAACTAGCTTCCTCAAAAGTAGTTACCTAACATGTCGCAGACTGTATATCTATTGTGGAAAGTTAAATACAAGTCTAATATAGTTTGGTATGTAATTCCACCAAAGGTATTACTTACAATCAAATTTTAGGATCCAGCATCCACTGATGATACCGAGAATACATTTCATGGTTCTTTGGACTGTATCACCAGGAACAATGATGTGAGTGACTAGAATGGAAAAGCAACAGGATGAGAAAAATAAATACAATCCAAAACAAACTACTCACCAAGAAGTAAGCTCATTATCCCCTCATTCCACATCCTATAAAGCAGTATTTGGGCATGCACCAAAACCAACATTTTTAACTTTTAAGCATAAGGTAGTTTATTTTCTTTCTGTACTCATGGGACATGTCAACATCATCTGAGTCTAGATTCTTTTCCTTTCCTTTCTTTAAAATGATAAATGCTGGGGCCTCTGCAGAGGAGCAGTATGACACAGAAGGCCAGTCTCAAAAATCAAAGAGGCTTGGGTTCAAATCCTCCAAGCCATGTAATTCCCAAGGCAAGCCATTTCATTTCTTCATGCACCAAGAAACTTTCTAAGACTAAAAATTGCAAATTAGTTGTTGATCTGCCTTGGTAGAGTGTCTATGCCCCAAGTTCCTCATTCTAATCAAATATCAGGTTTATAATAAAACACACAAAATGATATACAAAAGTATATCATTTTGCCAACAGTAAGTCCATTTTTCTTTGAGTTGAATATAAACTAAATCCCATAAAGCTCTGAAGCTTTGAACTCTATCAGAAGTATAAGGATTTCATCGTTATTAAAGCGGAGTATGAGAAAAAGTCTGTTGTAGGGAAAAGAGGTATAGCCATAGAGCCTCCCATGTACAAGCTAGGTAACTATCATGTATATTACTTAACTCCTCAGTGCCTGTGATCTACGAAGACTGCCAAGGTTACAGAATAATTATGGCTTTCTATGAGGAGTTTCCATGATAAGTCTTCAGAACAGTCAAATCATAGATATAGATTAAAGGCAGTTAGGTGGTACGGTGGATAGAATGCTAGGCCTGGAGTCAGGAAGGCTTATCTTCCTGAATATACAACTGACCTCAGACATGTACTAGCCATGTGATCCTGGGCAAGTCCCTTACCCCTGTTTGCCTCAGTTTCTTCTACCATGTTCGAGAAGGAAACGGCAAACCACTCCAGTATCTTGGCTGAGAAAACCCCAAATAGGATCATGATAAGTAGGACATGACTAAAAAATGACTAAACAACAGACTAAAAATACAAACAAGGAAAGAGTGATCAGATTTATTCAATACTCAAAATACACCTTCCCATTTCAATGGCACAGACTCATAGTAATTCTCCAGTATAAAGGATCTTTCCAACTTAAGAAAAATACTTACCTGTGCTATTAAACTCAGTATACTTTTTAGCCTTAAGAACTTTTGCAAGCTCATTTAGCAACTGTTGCTGATCTGAGGTGAGACCACTACTGAGGAGTATAAGGGGGTCATCTCTTCGTTGACTAGGATTCACAGGCTGGGAAGGGAAAGCAGAAGAAATGCTAAGAAACAATAGGATTTAACACTCAGAAAGAAAGCAGAAATTACCTCCTTTTGACATGAAGCTTTCTCTTTAACGAGTTAATCTACTTTCCATCCAAACTGACTTGTACTATAATCCAAAATCCTCACTACTCAAGTTTAAGTTTATTTTAGATCAGTTCTCTTTTTTTGTCCATTACTTTACTTGACATTACTCTGTAGACTTTGGAGCATCTTGCTTTCTCCATACTGAAATGAGTTGTGGTTTTTTAAGACTCAACTCTCTCCAGTAACTTTACCTTGAAAAACATAGATCCACTAAGACTCATCAACTGTACCTTTTAATCCAAAGATTTTCAATCCATCTTTAAGTCTACACAATAAAACTTCAGCCACCCAGTGCCACCAAAAATCCCACAATTGCTCCAAAATCACGAGGCAAAAGAAAACCTTTGATGGAGAAGCAATGGCCTCTGAGAACCCAGAAATAAGTACTAAAGACTCAAAGATTATTCCTAACACTATAAATGGGCAGAAGGGAAGGAAAGACAATGAGTATTTATTAAGTGACCAGTATGTACCACTGTGCTAAGAAAAATGACCACTGGTGAGAAATTTTAAGAAGTTTAATGCAAAGAGCACAGGATTTGGGAATCAAGACTCTTACTTCAGACCCAGGTTGCTCTGCTTTCTTTAATGGGCCATGAGGCTTTGGCTGCCATTTGTTTTATAAACTACCTTATGCTTAAAAGTTAAAATGTTGGTTTTGGTGCATGTCCAAGTACAGCTTTATTGCTAGGTACCAACTGTATGGCTTTGAGTAAGATGCTTCAGTTTTCTAATGTTTTGTTTCCACTAACTAATGCTCAGTTTCCTCACTGTATAAAGGAAGTAGAAATATCATGAAGTTGAATGAAAACACAGTTATTAAATGCTTCCCCATATGCTAACCACTGTACTAAGCTCTAGGGATAAAAATATAAACAATCACGCTAGTTCTTGCCCTCAAGGAGCTTAACATTCTAATTGGGGATGGGTGATGGGTACATCACGCTACTTTTCCAGGTGGCAGAAATGATCACTCATGATCACTATACAATTATGAATGAACTCTTTTGAACCTACTGCTCACAACACTCTTGAGAAGACAGAGAGGTGTACAGTGTAAAGGGACCCAACAAAAAAGGCCTTAATAAAAAAATTCTGGTGCTTAGCCCTCCGGCATACCTAGAAAGCCTAGCTATCTGAAATGACGAATTCCCTAAAGGTGTTACATAGCTAAGATTTTGCTGCAAAGGTCTCACAGCAGAGGTCTTGTAATACATCCCTTTTTAACATCATCCTTATATACTAAAACATATCTGTGTTCAGACAGCTTTTCTACTTACTACTCATGGGATCATATCTAACCTAAATTCAGTAAACCCTACAGCACCTGGCAAATATTAATACATTCCTCTGAAGATGTGTAATAAAACACCTGATGATAATGATGTTCATTTCAAAAGACAAGAGGCTTAACATCCATCCGGGTCAGTTTTATAAAATAAATATTTCCACCAAAAATAGTCCTAAATGGAAAAGGATGCTTCCCCAATTTATATAACTCATCTTTATCTAAATTAGTTCACTGCATGAAATGTAATATTGAAGATATTCTAAATATAGCCTATACTAACATTTCTCCCAACCCCAGGAAACTGTTAAATTGGGTCAACCAATAAAATTTCCAGAAGTATTTTCCTTCATTTCACTTATCATGGTTATCTGAGTTTTAAAAAAAATAACAGAAAATTGGAAGCTGGTAATAACTAGTCACTATATAGTAAGGTTATAGTGGAGTATAAGGCAAATAACAGTCAAAGCCACATGACCCATTAAAGAAAGGATGAAAGCAACCTGAATACATGCATATCTACAAGGAACCTAATTTGCAATGATGGTATGAACTGAATAATCAATCAATGAATCAGCATTTATTAAGCACTTGCAACATGCCAGGAACTGTAAGCTCTGGGGATACAAAAAGAGGCAAAAGGAGTTCCTAAAACTCACATTCCAACTGAATAAGAATAAGCACCTGCCTGAAATACATTTATTTGAAATTTAAAATACATTCAATTACATTATATACAAATTATAATTTTCCAAGTAAAAAGTTTAAAAAAAATTTTTTTGACCACATAAGGGAGCATAAGCTCCTCATGAAGAGGGAAAGTTACAGAAAATAAAGTAAATGTAATACTAGTGACACAAATAGCAACTACTTGTGCAACAGAAATAATAAAAGTAGATTCAATAGTGCTAAAAGGTTTTCAAGATACTTTATGTACATCGTCTCATTTGCTCACAGGTAAAGTTACAGTTAACTAAGGGGTCTAAAAAAGAGAAGGCACTCTAAAAGGTAAAAAAGAAGGAAAGGAGGGCATTCTAGATGTGATGAACAGCCTAAGGGGAAGCATAGAGGTGGGAAATGTTATTTTAAATTATTGTTGTTTTATGACTTGTTCTCCTAGTTTTGCTCACTTTAAGCTGCATCAGTTCATATATGTCTTCCCAGGTTTCTCCAAAATTATAACCTTCATATCATTTCTTACAGTAAGATAGTATTCTATACATTATACATAAACAGACATATAGCATGTTATATATAATTTATTCAACTGTTTTCCCAAATGATAAGAAGATGCCTTAAAATTCCAGCTTTTTGTTACTATAAGTACTAGTATAAATATTTTTGTAGATATAAATCCTTTTGCACATATAAGTCCTTTTCTCTCTCATTTAAAAAAAAAAATCTTTTGCGCGGCACTGGTATGAACTGATATCTCTATAGAAAAAAGAAGACAGGTTAGTAAGTTTTGAGGCACATTTCCAAATATATATCCATAATGGCAGGAACAATGAACAATTAAGGTTAGGAATGGCTAAGAGTACCCTTGGCTTAGAAATGGGGATTAGATGGAGCATGCTTAAGATGATAACATCAGGCCTTGCACGGTTAAATTAAAAGAAAATATACTTTCAAAGTAATAAAATACACCATGTATTCACTCAGTCTATTTCTCTCTCAAGTGTTTCCTAAGTGGGAAAATGGTGAATGTCAAGTCTAGGTAATCAATATCTGGAGCCTAGAATCATACTATGTATCTCATAAGTGCTTAATATCATCATTGTGTAATTTGATTCACAATTAAGCATGTGTCAAGGAAAGTTAAAAGTATCACCACAAAGGCTTTGACTTCAGAACCATTTGAAGCAATTCTTTTATTCCATAAATCATTACAGTGGATGGGACAAACTCTGGCTTGAGAGCAAAGCTCTTGAGGAAAGACTTGGAAGGAGACTGAATGGCTTAGAAAATAAAGGAGTAAACTTCCCAAAGAAAAAGACTGCTTGAGACTAAGAACAGATGTCAAAATATATCAATGATTCCACAAAATTGCAAGAAATTTAAAACAAAATCAAAAGACTACAAACTTAAAGAAAAAACAAGTTATCTGAAATAGAAAACTGACCTAGAAAATAAAACAAGGAGAGAGAGTGTAAACACCATCAGTTTCCAAATAACGTAATAATAAAGAAGAAAAAAATTCCTGGGCACTGTATTTATTTTTAATTTTCTGAAGTTGTGTGAAACATATTTCCATATTAGTCATGTTGTAAGAAAAAAGAAAGAAAGAAAAAAAGACAGCAATAAAAATAAAGTGAAAAAAAATTCTTTAACCCGCACTGTTCATCCTGGAGGTAGATAGCAGTTATTATCACTTCTTTGGAACTGTGGTGGATCACAATATGTTGATCAAAGTAGGTAAGACTTGCACAGTTAATCACTGTTACAAAATTGCTGTTACTCTTTACAATGTTCTCCTGATTCTGTTTTCTTCACTTTGTATCAGTTCATATAAAGTCTTCCTTGGTTTCTCTGAAACCATCAATCATAAAGCCCCAACTTGTTCAATCATTCCCCAATTTATGGGCATCTCTTCAATTTCTAATTCTTGGTCACCACAAAAAAAGAACCAATATAAATATTTTTGTATATACAAGTCCTTTTCTTTTTTTCTTTGACCTCTTTGGGATACAGGCCTAACACTGACATTACTGGGTCAAAGAGTATACAGAGTTTTATTGGTCTTGGAAATAGTTCCAAATTGTTCTCTACAATGGTTAGACCAATTTACCACTCCACCAATAGCATTAATGTTCCAATTTCTCCACACTCCCTCCAGTATTTATCACTTTTTTTTTTCTGTCATGTTAGTCAATCTGATGGATGTGAAATGGTACTTCAGAGTTGTCTTAATTTGCAATTCTGTAATTAATAGGAATTTAGAGCATTTTTCTTTTGACCACTGATAGCTTTGATTTCTTCTGAAAACTGCTTATTCATATCCTTTCACTGTATATCAATTGAGGAATGGCTCTTATTTTCATAATTTGACTCAATTCCTTAAATATTTAAGAGATGAAACCTTTATAGGAGAAACTTTTCCTCAGTTTCCTGCCTTCCTTCTAATTTGAGCTGCATTGGTTTTATGTAAAATCTTTTTTATTTCATGTAATCAAAATTATCCATTTAACTTCCTGTGATCCTCCCTATCTCTTATTTGGTCATAAATTCTTCCCTTGTTCAAATATCTGACAGGCAAACCATTCTATTATCCCCTAATTTGCTCATGATATTACCCTTTATATCTAAATCACATACCGGTTTTGACCATATCTTGCTATACAATGTGAGATGTAGGTCTATGTGTAATTTCTGCCAGACTGCTTTCCAGCTTTCCCAACACTTTTTGTCAAATAGTGAATTCTGGCACCCAGAAAGTGGATCTTTGGGTTTATCCAACACAAGATTACTGTGATCCCTTACATTGTGGTATATGGTGCACCTAATCTATTTTACTGATCTATCACTCTATTTTTTATCTAGTACTAGATTGTTTTGATGATTACTATTTTGTAGAATAGTTTGGAATCTGGTTCTGCATGGCTGCTTTCCTTCAGTTTTTTTCCACTGATTTCCTTGATATATCTTGACCTTTTGTTCTTCCAGAAGAATCTTGTCATTCTTTTCCTAGCTCTATAAAATAATTCTTTGGTAGTTTGATTGGTATGGCACTGAAGAAGTCAACTAATGTAGTAGTACTGTCATTTTTATTATATAGACTCAGTCTACCTATGAGGAATTAATATTTCCGTAAATGATGGCATCTGTTTTTATTTGTTTGACAAGTGCTTTGTAAATGCATTCATATAAGTTGTTGGACCATGTCTTGGCAGGCAGGCTTCCAATGCTATCTGTAGTCATTTTAAGTAGAATTTATCTATCTCTTATATCTGGGTTATGCTGATAATGTCTACGAATGTTCATAATTTATATGAGTATATTTTATATTCTGCAACTTTACCAAAATTGTTAATTGTTTCGATTAGTTTTTCAGTTGATTCTCTAGGGTTTTCTAAGTACACTATTGTATCTTATGCAAAGGGTGATGATTTTGTTTCCTCATTGTTGCTTACTTTTATTCCTCCAATTTATTTTTCTTGTCTTATTTCTATAGATAGTATTTCTAGTATAATATTGAATAACAGCTGTGATAATGGACATCCTTGCTTCACTCCTCTTCTTACCGGATAGGATTCTGGAATTGCAGATAATACCTGGTCTGGATTTTAAATAAGATACTCCTTATCATTTTAAGAAAGGTGCCATTTATTCCTATGCTTTCTAGTGTGTTTTTTAAACAGGAATGAGTGTTATATTTTGTCAGAAAAGGTGTTTTGCACCTGTGTAATTGTTGTTATTGTTACTGACACGGTCAATTAAAGCTAATTATGCCTGAGGTTTCTCTAATATTGAGCCAGTCCTGCATCCCTGGTACAAATCCCACCAATTCATAATATATGAACGACCTTAGTGATACAGTGCTGTAATCCTGGACACATGTTTTTTCAAGGAATTTCAAGAAATAATAAATAAAAACTGCACATATCCATTAGAATCAAAAAGCAAAGTAAAGACAGAAAGAATCCACCCATCATTTCCTGAAAAGAACCTGCAAAAGGAAAAGTTCTGGTAATAACAAAGCCAAACTCCAAATCTCCAAGTAAATCTCCTGCAAGTGTCCAAAAAGAAGCAGTTCAAGTACCAAAGAAGCACAATTAGGATTCCATAAAACATAAGCAGCTTTTATAAAAACTGAGGAGATAGATTAAAATACAATACCCCAAAGCAAAAGCTACGGCAACTTAGAACCAAAAATAATTTACCCTCCAAAACTGATTATAATCCTATAGTGGAAAAAAAAGAATCTTCAATAGAATCAAGAACTTTCAAGCATTTTAGGAATTGAGAACCACAAAATTCAGAAAAATCCAGAAAGAAATTTATTTGAACATTTAGAAGGAACTTCATGATGATACAGTGCTAATCTTGTACTAGGAGGAGAATAAGCAAATGTCCTTTTAGAAAATAAATGTCTTCAAAGTGTTTTGAGGGAGTTAAATAAGACAAAGAGGTCTTAGGGAATAGATTGGATTTCTCCTGCGGATTTAAAGAGAAGGGTAGAAGGAGAAATTCACCAACTGACTAAGGAGAAAGAAAGGGATGCAATTTGCTATTTCTCAGAATTAGAGTAGGACATGAAATGCAGGAAATATCAGATGAACTTCCCTTATCTGAAAAGGACAAAGCAAGACTGAATACATATACACAAATGATCTGTTATAAAAATATATTCAATGCAAAAGAGATAAAAAGATCCGATGGGATGGAAGGGGTCTTGGCTGTGTGACTTTGGGCAAGTCACTTAACTATTCTGCCTCAGTTTCCCCATTAATAAAATGGAAACAGTAATAACTCCCTCGAGTTGCTGTGATGATAAAATGAAATAATATTTATATAAAGCATTGTGTCAAACTTAAACTCTTCTACAGACGCTAGCTATTATCGCCACTGCCGTTACATTATGGTCATTACACTGTTACTATTTTTACTTTACCAGAGAGGGAAGAGCTGCAAGCAAAACCAAGCTTCCTGACTCTGAAAAAGACAAAGGAAGGGAGGGAGGGAGGGAAAGAAAAAGGGAGAGGGAGAGGAAGAGGGGAAGGGAGGGAAGGAAAAAGGGAGAGGGAGAGGAAGAGGGGAAGGGAGGGAGGGAGGGAAGGAAAGAAAAAGGGAGAGGGAGAGGAAGAGGGGAAGGGAGGGAGGGAGGGAAGGAAAGAAAAAGGGAGAGGGAGAGGAAGAGGGGAAGGGAGG
>CM053771.1:489248080-489276137 GCA_028658325.1 Potorous gilbertii
GGGGAAGGGAGGGAGGGAGGGAGGGAAGGAAAAAGGGAGAGGGAGAGGAAGAGGGGGAGGGAGGGAGGGAGGGAGGGAGGGAAGGAAAAAGGGAGAGGGAGAGGAAGAGGGGGAGAGAGGGAGGGAGGGAGGGAGGGAAGGAAAAAGGGAGAGGGAGAGGAAGAGGGGAAGGGAGGGAGGGAGGGAGGGAAGGAAAAAGGGAGAGGGAGAGGAAGAGGGGGAGGGAGGGAGGGAGAGAGGGAGGGAGGGAAGGAAAGAAAAAGGGAGAGGGAGAGGAAGAGGGGAAGGGAGGGAGGGAGGGAGGGAAGGAAAGCCCGCAAGTCACATCTAAAGGGTTGCCTTCTATCACCTCTTAGACAACTGGGGAACGGGTGACCAAACTGTGGCACATGGATGTCATGGATCATTATCCTCCCATAAGAAACAAGAAAAGAAATGATTTAAACAATTCTGGACTATCATGGACTGATGCAAAGCAAGTGAAAAGAACTCACAAACAATTTATATGAAGAAAACAATACTGTAAAGAAAAGAAAACTCTTTTAATACAATGACCAACACTGGTCCACATGGCTGATCATAGAGCATTTTGCTACTCATTTTCACTAAATATGCTTATTTTTATAAGAATGGTAAGTTTTTTCCTCACTTTCCTTCAGTTTTTAGTTGGGGGGGAGGAGCAGTAGGGGTTTGGTCCATTCAGCAACTGTGATTTTTAAAAAGCCATGTGGGTGGGTGGGTGGGTGGGTGGGTGTGTGTGTGTGTGCGTGCGTGTGTGTGTGTTTGTTTTTTGTGGGGATGAGGCTAGAGGCAATGGCTATTAAGTGACTTGCCCAGAGTTACACACTACTAAGTGTTTGAGAGGTCCTCCTGACTCCAAGGGCAGGTGCTCTATTCACTGTGCTATCTAGCTGCCTCAAACATTTCTTAAATGCATAAAATACAACAAAATTCAGCAGGAGGCACAGACAAGTAGGACAATTTTAAAAGTAATGCACAGATTTTATCTTATGCTTTAAAAAAACAAGCATGAAATGAAGATTCAATTTCATACAGAATTCTCTTTTCTGTGTTCTACTATGTAAGAAAAGTTTTTCCTTAGTGTTTGTGAGTAGGGGATGACAAGTAGCTAAGAAGTCCACAAAACACCCTGTGACCTTGGTATTCACCCAAACGCTGATAAATTTTAAAGAAATTAAATCCATACTTACTCCTGAGCAATGGCTAATTTTGTGTGTTTCACTCTCCTCAGGCAGCAACAATACGGATCTCATAGTTTCAGTCTCTGCATAATCCACAGGCCGGCGACCAAATATGTTTCTGGGAAAATAAGCACAGATGGGTTTAAGTAAATAAAATATGTGACTTGGTTCTTAACGAAATGGATGTATTTAGTGGAGTCGTGTTTTCAATCTCCTTACTAACGTGCAGTTTTAACTAAAATACACAAGTCAGAATTTCACACAAGGCAGATGGATCCAGTGCCACAAGCTGCCATATTCAACAATGAAATTTCAGCAGCATGCCAAATCAAAAGATTGTACTCCCTGCTCAATGTGATGCTCTACTTACACATGGATCTCTTTTATGAATCTGTATTTTTCAGTTATGAAAAAAATATGGCTTGCTAATCATTAATCATAATCCTGGGGGTGCTGGGCAGGGGGAGGGAGTTTTAATTACAGATAGAAACCATTCCATGTATGACAAGCTCTATGCAAACAAATAGACAAATGAGACAAATTCATAAGCCAGGCACTTAAATTTATCAGACGCACAATTTTTCTACAAAATACAAAAATAATCAAATAAAACGGTGACCAGGCTACTTCTTAAAAATTAACTAATTTAACTTAATTTATTAAATTAATTGACCTAACTCTTTATAGTCCATTATAAATCAGAGATTTTTACTGCAGTGAGCAAAGGGCAAATGTGGGTCAGAGATGGATATGAATTGTACCTTAAATTATATAAATTAAGTTCTGAGAGCCACAGGACTTTAAGGCTGGAAGGAATTCAGAGATTATCTCCATTTCATCTCTGAGATGAGTGAATGGAGGCTTAGAATCACTCAATAAGCATTTATTAAGCACTCAATATAGCTATCTGCAAATTGACATGAATACAAAAAGGGGCAAAATTACATTGTAATGGAGGGATCTAAGATGTAAATGAATATATCAGAAGGTAACCTTAAGAGAGAAAGGAAAAAAGAAATAGGGCAGAAGGTGCTTTTTAAGGTGAACCCTGAAAGAAGCTTTAAATTCTGGAAATGGAGATAAGAAGGGAGAGTAAACCAGGTACAGGGGACAGGCAGGACCAAGGCAGAGAGCTAAAGAATTCTGGATTATCATGAACTGATGCAAAGCAAGTAAAAAGAACTCAAAAATAATCTGTATAAAGAGTCCCGTGTAGACGAGCATACTGGCCTATATATGGCTTCTTTTGTCACAATAACAAGCCACAAAGCACAAACCCTTCTATTAAGCAATTTAGATAGTGTCCCAAAAGTTTTAGTGTCTTGTAAAATTTATTAATGTTTTAATAAGCTTTAATTGTGAGCTTAAACTTTATCAGTATTTAGTCTCTTATATGTAGCTCTTAGATAAATATGCAAATGTGTAATGACATAGATACATATACAAAATTCATCTGTACTTAAATATGGCCAGGGAACTAAAGTCTCTGAAATTCTTCATATCTTATAGGGTATCCCAAAAATCTTAGGGAAGTTTTAAGCTTATTAAAACTCATTTTATTAACTTGTTACATTAAGTTTAAAGTTCAGTAAAGTTTTTGGGGGCACACTATGGATGTGAAGAGGGCAGGTAGGGGGCACCACAGTGCAGAGAGTCCAGGACTGGAATCACAAAGATTCAGCTTCCTGAATTTAAATCTGGCTTCATACAGTATGACCCTGGGCCATCATTTCACCTTGTTTGCCTCAGTTTCTTCAAGTGTAAAATGAGCTTGAGAAAGAAATGGCAAACACCACTCCAGTATCTTTGCTAAGAAAATCCCAAATATAATCATGAAGAGTAGGACATAACATAGATGTGAAAAGTTCCTCCAGTCACTCTAGTATACAAATCATACTCACGTGAAGTTGCATTTTATATGTGTAAATGCAATGTATAAAGTAAAAGTTGCTTGTAACAAACTAAACACTGATAAAGTTTAAGCTCACAATTAATATTGTGCCACTACAGTTAATGAGCTTAGAATTTATCTTTGGGGTCATAGAATAAAGGTATCTTTACATATATCTATGATATAAAAAATGTCTAACTGGAGCAAATCTAATTTACCCTGTAACTGGATGAAATGTTTTCCTTCTTCCCAAAAGCTAAGAGACTCCTTTTCCCATCCTAGGTTCTCTCCTACTATATTCCACTCCTTCCTTCCTTCTTTCCTCTCACTACCTCACATCAGGAAACAGAAATCTGGCATGAAGGATAAACAATCATTATTCCAAGTTTAAAACTAAACAAGGTTAAAAGATGAGAAAAAAATTTTAAAAAATTTAAAATTTAAATTTAAAAAATTTAAAAAATTAAAATTTAAAAATAAAATGAACAATAAAATAGCTTGGTTAAATTATCATGCCACCATAAATCCACTGTACAAACCTAGGTTACAGAGACTATAACTTCTAACTCCACTGAACAGATGAGGAAACTGAGGGCCAGGAAGTTAAGGCAGTGTCAGAGATGAGAGAATTCTGACTCCACAGTCAAAGCTTCTTGAAAAAATAAAACTTTGTGCCATTGAGTAAATGATAACAAGGTGACATTCAGAGAATTTCTTCCAATAAGGAGAAAACACTAAGTAAACACTTTGGTTGCTAAGACTCACAGGATGACTTGAATTCCTATCATTGGCTAGGCCAGTTCATGAATCAAAAATAACCCTAACTCAGAAGATATTCAGCTCTGAAGAAACTGAAAATAAAACAAAGCGTAGTCCTGTAATCTCTATTTAGTGTCCTTTAGCATTCAAAGCTCATGTGGCCTCCAGGCTCATGGATCTTTTCTCTTGGATTCCATGACTGTTGGCCATCCACACTCAATTCACTGGACTGCTGACTTGGCTCTTCACTATTGCTAATGAGCTGGGAGATGGCACGTTACAAATGCTTCAAGTTAAAAGATAATTGGACAAACCTCAGACTGGCATCATGGGAAAGCTAACCTATTAAACACTGTCATGGGGTTCCTACGTTGTTATGTACCATCAAGAAAGGAATTTAGCATCTAAGGAGAACATCTTTAAATCAAGCTGCTAAAAAAAAAAAAAAAGAAATCCTTCAATTCAATTTAGCCAGAGAAAGAAAAATATCCTTTATTCTATCACTATTGAGTAAGTCATGAAATGCTCCAACTTCAAAGAATCTGTGATCTCATTTCTGCAGGTACAACAGTGCAGACCACAACCCCATCACATCTTCTGACTCTGGGCAATTTTCACCTCTCTCTGATAAATCCTCCAAAGGGCCACCCAACATCCTGGAGACCTTCCTCAAGTTTAAGAGACAGAAAAATAATTGATTACTAGAGGGAGAGTCACTTCAGCAAGAGTTGTTTACAAATAGTCACATCATGAACTCTTTAGAGTCAAAGTCAAATTTAATATGATAGAAGAGAAAGGTTAAAAATGAGAAGGCAATGAAAATAATAATTCCAACCTGATGGTGGTAGCAAGTTTTACCGCCTCCTGTGTCCAGGACGGTGCTTTGCGCATAAATATGCTTACATATTTGATCTGTGAATTCAACAGTGAAGGAGTCTATTGGTCAGAATGATGACTCTCCTGCACTAGGGGTCTTTCTTCTTAGAGACCAGTTCCTACGAAGTCACCACTAGTCAGTGGCGACAACAACAAGGTTAAATGATTTTTGCTTAGTGGTCATAAAATACATAGTATATGTCAATAGCCTGTGGTGAGACCCCAACTCAAGTGATCCTATGTCTGGGGCCAGCTCTGTATTTAATACAGGGATTATTCACTTTCCTCTGTATCACGGACCTCCTTTGGCTGTTTGGTGAAATCTATAGACCTCTTCTCAAAGTAACATTTTTAAACTTATAAAGTAAAATATATAGGATTACACAGGAAACCAATCCTACTGAAATACAATTATCAAAATAAAAAAACAATATAAAATATAATAAAACAAAATAAAAATACAACTAATATAGTAATATGTCTTGCATGACTGCACATGTATGTATAACCTTGATCAAACTTTTTGCCTTCTCAATGATGGGAGAAAATTTGGAACTCAAAACTGCAAAACAAAAAAACAAACAAAAAAAACAACAACCAAGGTTAAAAAAGATTTCTTACATGTAATCTGGAAAAAAAATGTAATTTTTTTTTTAAATTAAGTGAAATAAAACATCTCAGAAACTCTTTTCATATAGTATCCTGGATGTGGAGATGCAAGAGACTTTATGCAGCTGGGTGGTACAATGCATCAAGGGTCGGGGCTGGAGTCAGGAA
The DNA here is from genome assembly GCA_028658325.1 of Potorous gilbertii. Taxonomy (NCBI): domain Eukaryota; kingdom Metazoa; phylum Chordata; class Mammalia; order Diprotodontia; family Potoroidae; genus Potorous; species Potorous gilbertii. The sequence goes on from CM053771.1 coordinate 489,253,586, forward strand.
TATCCAAGTTCAAATGCGCCTTAGATACTTAACTAGCCAAGTAATCCTGGGTAAATCACTTAACCTCTGTCTGTCTCAGTTTTTTCAACCCAGTACTCACCTCCTAGAACTGTTGTGAGAAACAAATGAAATATGTGTAACATGAGCCTGACACACAATAGCACTTAACACATGTTTGTTCTGCTTCTTTAAGAGAGACCCATTGAATTCAAAGACTTCATTTTACAGATAAGAAAATCAAGGCCCAGAACAGTTAAGTGACTGAATGCCCAAGGTCACACAGGTGATCAAATCTCAAGATTACCTGAATTTTTTTTTTTTGGAGATACTGAATTTAGATGTCAAACTGCTTAGGATTCACACCCAGCAATGCCTCTTACATGTAGCATTCTGAAGTTCTCATATCTATTAATGCATTTTTAAAAAGAAATCCTCTGACTATTCAAAAGATTTCACTTGGATTACATATGACTCCAATTTTAAAAGCTGAATTAGAAAGAATAGTGCCTGTCAGGATTTAAAATTTTACTCCTAAGTTACTGGGGAGAACTGGCTCACGTTCTTTATGATTATGGCTTGGTGGTATATTTTTATAAAAATGCTTCCCAAATGAAGCCCCCTCATCAATTTCTCCCTTTCCATCTTTTAATATCCCTGACATACTGCCATCCCAAAAGATCATTAATAACACCTAGCTGGAATAAAAGCTTGATTCACAAACTTCAAAGCAGAAAGGAGATTGGAGGTCATCTAGTACAAGCCTAGCACTGTAGAGATGAGGACAATGAAACACCAAGAAGGGCAGTGGTCATGCACACATAGCCAATTAACGACAGAGTTAGGGATTTCAACCCAAGACCTCCAATGTTCATCCTAGTACTCTGTCTGGCTCTTAGTCATTGTTCTCAGTCTTAAAACAAATTAGCCAATAAATTTATTTTCTATTTGTAATTGGATTCTCATATGAAAATGTTAAAAAAAAACAAAAAAAGAAAGAAAGAAAGAAAGAAAAGAAAACCCCAGCCCTTGGAGAGTTATCTTTCTCACTGCTTCACAAACTTTCAATAGTTGAGCCAGGCTGCTCATCCTCCTCTGGTGTCTACCTGCTACCTAATGCTCACCTGTGACTCAAAGAAGCTACAGCATGCAAAGCAGCCACAGTCAGGTAAGCCATCTCTGTAGATGTGTTAAACCAGGTTTAGAGAAACCAATAGGCTTCAAAGCCATTGCTGAGTTAGGAGGGTTTCTACCCTAAGCATATGAAGATTTTCCCTAGCAGAATGGACAGATGAGAATGATTTGTTCCAATGGCCACAAAGGCACCTAAAAGCAGTTGTGGAGCGCGTAAATCAGATACGGAAGATGCCGAAGTCATCCAATGAATCCCACGTCATCGCCAGTTCTCCTGACTTTTGTCTTGCCAGTGGACTTCAATGACTTTGGAAGAGAGGGCGAGACTGACTACTTTGTGCAACTCTGCCTCACTTAAATCCAACAGATGCCTAAGTCAAGACATCACTCCATATCGCTGATCCTCTTCGAAAATGAAGGACAGATGACAATAAAGACAGAAGTATCAAACAGAGTTCAAATGAGGTGATTCCACTGTGACCGATGATGAAAACAATGGTACATAAATGTTGAGAGATCTATTCTCTTGTTCTCATGTTGATACCTTTTCAGTTTCCGCTCTATGCTTGTGTCCATTGTTTTTATCTTCTCTGTATTCCTTAATATAAATTCCTTTTTGTTGTTTGAAATTGTCCAAGGTTTTCATCACCAGTAAATAACTCAAGAGCTATGACTTAATCAATGGAAATAACGTCACAGAAGATGCATCACCATTTGCCTGGATGCCGTGCCCCAGACTGACCTGCAACCAAACCCTCATGTCTATCGGTGACTTCCTTCTATTAGAACCTGAGTTCTTTGAGAACTCAAGGTCATTCTTGTTCTTGTTCCCTCTGCTTGGTTCCAATTCCACAAAACACTCTACCTCCCCCAGGATAAGCTAATCACCGAAAATCTCATCACCAAGTAGATGACTCAGTCTTTGATACTTAAAACCTTCTCAATTCCCTCTCAGTTCACCTCACCATTCTGACTGGAGGGTGGAGTAATAACTCCCTCCCAAAATCTTTCTTTACAGAGGGCTCAGAACTTTGTAGGTATCTTTCCATTTTCCAGGTATCTCTGGTTCTGCTTGGTTTCCACTACAGAGAACATGCTGGGTACAAAAGCTTTCTTTACAGAGGGCTCAGAACTTTAAAGGTAGCTCCCCATTTTCTATCAGAGGTTTTGCTTGGTTTCCACTCATGTCCATATGCTGAGCACCCCCCTGCCCCAACACATACACTTTTCAGCTGCCTTTTGCATTTTGTCTTCCCTTATTATACTGTAAGCTCCTTAAGGGTAGGGATTATCTTTCTTTTTCTTATTTGTATCCCCAGCCCTTGGCAGAGTGCTTGGTACACAGTAGGCATTTAATAAAAATTTATTGAATTCAATTAATTTTAATTAATTATTTATATCCCCAAAATTTAATATAGTACTTTTAATACAGTAAGTGAAAAACAGAAGTTTTTCAATTCATTCACTAATTCATGGGATTCATGCATGTCTAAGGTGAAACAGGAGATAAGTGATTTGCTGACAGTTAACTCAGAGAGCTGGTAAAGACTTGGTGTGCAGAAGGAGAGCAGACAGAGAAAGGCCTATTAAGAAAGCACCCTTGGGATTCAGTTTGAGAAACTTCTAACAACCTCTTAGGAACCATTTGTTGTCAGGTCTCCACTGCCCTTAACAGAAATCATCACAATTATCCCATATCCTCTCACCTAATTCTTTTCTTTGTATTCATTTTAAACTTAAATGCAAAAAGACAAAAACAACAAAAAAAAGAATACTTTCATGTACAAAGCACAACATAGAGGATTCAGTATAAAATAATAAATTTCCATTTCAGACCATTTACTTTTTTTGAAAAAACTACAATACTACATATTTTCAAAACTATCCTTCTTTTCTGTGCTTCCTTCTAAGTTTTCTTTTGTCCTCTGCACTTCTTATTTTTTCTCCCTCCCTCCATGTCCCACCTTAGAGAACTCTATAATTAAACACACACACACACGTGTGTGTGTATAATATTTGTGTATGTGTGTCTCTATATGTATATATATAATTCAAGTTATCAGTTCTTTCTCTAGAGGTGGACAGCATCTTCCTTCCTAGGTCCTTTGTAGTTAGAGTATTATGATATCTGGGATGAATCAATCACTCCAAGTTATTCTTAGGAGAATATTTCTGTTACTAAGCACAACATTCTCCTGGTACTGCTCATTTCACTTTTCATTATTTCATGCCTCTCACCTAATTCTACTGGTAAAATATGTGCCCCAAAGGGGCGCGGAGAATTGAATGAGTCAGCACTCTGCTTTGGTGATTCAATCACAGCATTATCATATCCTACAGAGTCCATGAGATGGGAAAAGGCTCCTCTCCAAACTGTATGAGATTGAAAGAATCTGGAGGTTGGGGGCAACCACAAAAACCAAACAAGGGTGATGGGATATGAGGAAGACAATGGAGGTAAACAAAGTAGAGGCTCAATGGCCAAGTGGTGGTTGTTAGAATATTCTGAGAAGCAGATTTTACCTTACAAAACATACCAAGTAAAACAGGTGCCTTCTACTGCTCCCCTTAAAGACAGCAAACACAATTTCCCATAAATGCTAAGGATAGCAAAAGCTCACGTATCCAGAGTCTTCTGCTATATCATTAAGTTTTCCAGAAGCACAGCAGTTAGATGGCATAATGGATAGAGCACTAGAACTGGAATCAAGAAAACCCGAGTTCAAGTCCTGCCTAAGATACTTACGAGCTCTATGACCTTGGGAAAGTGGCAAAGATCTCTTTGTAGCTTCAGTTTCCTTATCTGCAAAATGAGGTTAATAGTTACACCAACCTCACAAGGTTGTTGCTCAAATGGGATAATATCTGTCATATGCCTTGCAAACTTTAAGGCACTATATAAACGTTACCTCTTACTATTAGAATCCTGGCTCAATAAGGGAATATTAAGCAAGTAAATGTAACACAGTATGAGCTAGATAGTACAGTGGATAGAACGGAAAGCCTGAAGTCAGGGAGAGCCAAATTCAAACCCAGCCTCAGGTACTTTATTAGCTGTGTATCCCTGGGCAACCCACCTAACTTCTGTTTGACTCAGTTTCCTCCTCCGCAAAAAGGAGGAGGATAAGAATAGTATCACTCTCCTAGGGCTACTGCAAGGGTCACGTAAGGTAAGAGCAAAGTGACAGGCACAGAGAAGGTACTAGATAAATGTTAGATAAATTGCTATTATCATCATCAACATTATTAACAATATTCTTGGAGATGTTTTTAGTATTTTACTTTGCCCTTTTATTTGCTCGTTTAAAAATTATTTTTCTAAAATGGCATTATACCCAGGACTATTCCACATGCTCTAATTCTTACATTTAAGTTAGAAAAGTTAATGCTTTTTCTTTTCTTTGCTCTAAATTTTTAAATGAGACATTAAAATGCTACAGGCAGCAGATTTGTTAATGTCTTCTGTATGCTTTAAAAAACAATGACATTATTTTCATTTCTGAGGGGGAAAAATCCCCCCCTTCCCTCTGCCCAAGCCAGAATTCAGGTCTTCATGTGGATATAACCAATAATAAATTTAGCTCTTCTACCATTTGCCTACAGCAGAAAAATAATGATAGAGGGAGAATTATGTCAGGAGGGTAAGGCACTCCAACCTCGCAAATGTTACAGAGGAGAAAAAACACATGTAAGGACGGAAATTAGCAGGTAACAGAGACAATATATTTCAAATCATAAGAAGAATCAAGGCTATTTTACAAAACAGGAGGTTAATAAGCCAGATAATTCAATGATCTAGTTTCAATTATTCTTCAGAAACATAAGGAGGCAGCAGAGTGAGAAATGAATAATACGCATATTGATCCCAATAGTTTAAATTAAAATATTAAAAGATCCGAATTTTTTATAACTGACATTTACATAGCACTTCTTATTTTACAGGGTCATTTTTTTTCCCCTTAAATAAATATTACTTCGTTTTATCCTCACAACCACTCTGGGAGGTAAGTACTAATACTTTTTTCATTTTACAGATGAGGAAATTGAGGCAGAGCTTAACTGATTTGCCCAGGGTTCCACAGCTACCAAGTTTCTGGAGTTAGATGTGAACTCAAGTTTTCCGGACTCTAGGTTCAGCACTCCATCCACGGTGATGATCAATCTTGTTTCCAGAACACTGGTGATGAAATACTCATCTTTCAGTAGAAACATGGTGCCCTTATAGAATGTTGCGTACGGTGTTAGATACAATCTCTGTTGGGGTAAGTTTACTTAATTTTTCTTTGCTGGAAAGGAGAGCTAGGGGCAGGAGATGTATTTGAAAATTGACTTGTAAAAAATAAAAAGATAAGTAAAACATATATTTAAGAGTGAGTAAAAATAGAATGAAATGGCCTGAGACTGGTATAAAAACTCTCACTCAATAAATGCTTATTTAATAATTTTTATCTTTTAGACACTATATGTTAAATCTTGGGGATAAAATGGAAAAACCAACAATACCTTATTGTCCTCAAGGGGCTTATATTCTGATGGGGGAGTCAACAAGCATAAATGGGACTATTCAAGATACACAGAGCAGACAGTCACAAAATATTCTTTTAAAAAAACTGCAGCCCACTGGATAAATCTAAAATGGGAGAATTTATGGAAAGATATCAACAAGAACTGCACAGGAAAAATAGGAATACATGGGTAGAAAGCTGCCTCATTGGACAAAGCAGTGACACCTGACATCAAAAAGTCACTGAAATGTATTTTTTTTTTAGAACACCTTCATTTTCCCACAATTTTCCAGGCTTCTAGTAGTTTCTATTTCAGTTCTATGATTGTCTCACACCTCATGAGAGGCTATTGTTTGTGGAACACTTCGCTATATCCAAGGGGCTAAACATCATGGTAGAGTATGGGAATTGATCATTTCTTCTAACAAAGAAAAAGTCATACCTTAAGATTTAGTCTCATGAGTCCTTTCAGAGTTACATCGATGTTATGTAATTAACTCTGCACCTTGTAAACCTGCTTTTCATTCCAAAATCTATAGGTGTTGGGAAGTACCTAAGTCCTCCTGGAAGGGCCAGTGCTCTATCCACTATGCTACCCAGCTGTCCCTGCATTTAAAAACATTCTTAACAATGATCATATGTGAAAGACTTAGCTACTCTGACCAAGGTAATGATCCAAAACAATTCCTAAAGACTCATGATGAAAAGTGCTCTCCACCTCCAGAAAAAGAACTGATGAACTGTAGTGCAATTGAAGCATAATTTTTTCACTTTATTTTTCTTGCTTTTTGTTTCCCACAACATCACTAATACGGAAATAGTTTTTGCATGAGTTCACGTGTATAACTGATATCACACTGCTTGTCTTCTCAACGGGTGGGGGAGGGTTTGAAAGAGAATTTGAAACTCAAACATTTTTTAAAATGAATTTGAAACAAAAAGACTTTACTGTTAAAACTGGATACTATATAATTTCAAAAGAAATAATAATAGCATTATGAAGACCCATAGGCTTTACCCGACTGCCGAGGAAGGGAGGGAGGGGAGACTTACTAAGCACCCACCATCCCATCTGACCCTCTCAGCAACACTGGGATGTGGGCAGTATCATTATCCTCATTTTACAACTGAGGAAACTGAGGTAGGCATAAGTTAAAATGATTTGCCCAGGGTCACAGAGCTACTAAATGTCTGCGGCTGGATCTGAACTCAAGTCTTCCTGCTATCTCCTTGAAATAATCTTTGGAAGAAAGTCCTATTCACATGCAAAAACCTTGCTCTAGGTAAAGAACAAAGTTGGAGATTTTGTGGACTAACTCTTGACTACACTGGCAGCCATCACTAAGCTGACTGGACACTGGCTCTATTTGGGAAATGGCGCAAAACGCAAGCTCTGAGGCCCACACTCACAGAGTCATTGACAACACACACCAAGGGCCCTGTCAGAGAATCTTAAAATGTTTCACTTTATTTTCCCACTACAAACTGCTATTTCACTTTAAATGAAACACCCTGTACAGAATACAGGATAACCTTTTTCATTTCCCAAGAACAGAGCGGCCGGCAGGTACCTGCCCACAACTGTTCACCAAATGAGTATTACTAAGGGAGGAAAGGAGGAGCTTACCATCAAATTTAAACGTGCACCTGCTGCAGAGACAACTACAGGCCACCAGGTACCTAACAGAAAAGCAGCAAGACAGTTTTGTAGTGATGCTGAGCTTAATAGCAAGCTGATTGGGGGGTCTGTCTGAGTGGAGAGTGTTTATGTGAAACACTGTGAAACTGCAAATAGAGATCTAATATTTTAAGTCACTTGGTTTCCCATGAACCAAGAAAGACACTGGAATTCAAGAGGAAAAATACATGAGAAAAAAAAAACCTGACCATAAAATATAAATTATCTCTGAGCAGGAGATTAACTTAAAAAAAATTAACTAGGCCACAGGGACAATTAATAGGTCCATTGATCCATATAATATTTTCCATTTATAGCCCAATATCCTTCCCAGTAACAGTAAAGTTAGTGAGTAGCAAAGTATTCTAACTGCTAAATCTTGTGCCTTTCCAAATCAGCATAATTCATAAAGCCAACCCACATAATGTTTTAGATAAAAGCCCAAATCTCATTATGAGCTTTTTCTTCTTTAACTGAAGAAGGCAAGGAGAAAGTTGGGGGAGGCATCATGCTTTCAGCAGTTAACAATACAGACATTTATACAACAGAGGAAGAGATGGCAGGAAATCAGGACTCAGATACAGATATATGACTCCCAACCATTCATTCATTTAAAAACTCTAATTATCACATGTAAAATGATAGAAGTCATTTGTATACAACATATTATCTGAATGAATAGGGAAGATAGTAAATCTGAAATAAAAAAAGGATTGTATTTTAGTATTTCAATTCAATGTATTACACAAATTCTTTCAATATTTTCTTCCCAAGATCTAGGGGTAAAAATAGACTAAGTTCTCCTGGAGGAAGTGACTCTTCCTTCAATTTGAATGTTGAATAACAACCTTTTAACAGCAACAGTAAAGAAAAGGGTGGGGGGGGGGGTTGGGGGGGAGGTGTGCAAAATAAGTTTTAACAAAATTGGTGTTCTTGAAGACATGATAACATTGTGGGGAAAAGTGTCACACTTTTAAAAGTTCACATTCATTAGCGACCTCAATCCACATTATGTACAATAGGATAAGAAATAACTGAACAGAAATTAATCTTATACTACATAAAGCCCACCTTCATGAATTGTACAGAATGAGATATTTTTAAAGGCTAAAATCACATTGCAACAATAAGAAAAATAAAGATAAGAAAAATAAAAATGAGTCTACATGTCAGAAAACTTAACAGACAGGAACCAAATTATGCTTATCTAACAAATAAATTCTATACAAAGTATACTCATCCATATTATTAGTCTTAACTATACTAACTTACACCACTTATCTGATTTCACCAAAAAGGAAAATCAAGGCTTAGAAATATCAAAATATTTTGATAATACTAGTAGCTAGCATTTATAAAGCACCTACCTACATGCAAGTACTACGCTAAATGCTTTACAAATATTCTCTCAACAACCCTGTAAGGTTGGTGCTGCTATCATCTTCCATTTTACAGCTAGGGAAACTGAGGCAAACAGGGAAGAAGCAACTTGTCCAACGTCACACTGCTAGTAAATAGCTGAAGCCTTCCTGACTCCAGGCCTAGCACCCTATCTACCGAGGGGGAAAGGAACCTGGACAATTTCAGACATGTACACAGAAAAATGTTTTCAGGGTCACCTGAATTAAGTGAATTAACAGCTAACAAGTTATGCAGAAAAATAAACCTTTTCCTCCACGTATATACATGAATCCAGATACTCCAAAAGAACTACAAACCTATCCACCAATACAGATTACAATCCATGCCTAATTATCTTGTAAAACTGTTTTTATCCAGTTCTCCAAAAAGTCTCCATATGTCCTAGTCTTCCCTTTGCTGCTTTTAGTATTTCACAGAAAAACTTCAACAGTCAGGATATATAGTGGTTAGCCCTTACTGTGGCCACAGGAATTTAACTTCTCATTTTCTGCACATGTACATCTACGGAAATGAATTACACTGGGCTTCTGAAGCACAGCGCACTGTTGGTAATAGGACAAAGTCTATTGATGGCCATCACACAAGTTTCTATTGTCCTTGGGGCCTTCTACCATTTTGATTCTTTTGAGACTATGTTTTTTACAATTCATAGATAATCAGTAACCTCAGCAGAAGAGTGGTGTTTTAAAAATAAGGCCTTGTGTGTCATGGAGCAGTTCAGACTGAGATTGTTGAAAGCATTCTCAAATTTGTCAAATGCTTTATTCAATTTTGGGTCCAGGCACAATTTCCACCTGTAGTGCTTACCTACGACAAACTGTATTGACAGACCAACTCAATGAGTTGACCATTCAAAAGTAAGCTACACTCTGGGCAATAAGCATCCTTCATGCCCCTTGGTCTTCCCCCCAGGGAGGGCTAGGTCAATCTGTTCTGAATGACCATGGGCATCTTTGAGAAAGTCCAGTAGTATTCCAAGGCTTAACGTAATTAACATAATGTCATTCATAAACAAGAGAGTCTGGACTATCTCTGAAGAGTCTCTACAGAAATATCTACATTACTTGTAAAAATATGTGCTAACAACTTAAGTACAGAAAACACTCCCTTCCCATTGTCAAACCAGTTTTTTTTTTGAAGTATAATACTGAGTCTTCAGAAATATCTGATATGCTCCCAACCTGACTGCTATCCCTAAAGAGCATTATGATATAGCTAAAAAAAACTGGAAGGGACAAAAGAGCCCTGGGGCACATGCACATAAAATAACAGTAACAACAATAAATAAAAATAGCAGATAATGTTATATAGTGCTTACGAGGTGCCGTGCACTATGCTAAGTGCTTTACAATTACCTCCTTTGTTCCTCCAATAACCTCTGCTACTAGTATTCCCATTTTACAGATGGGGAAACTGAGACCAACAGGACTGACTTGCCCAGATCATACATCTAGTAAGTGGCTGAGGTCAGGTTTGAATTCAAGGAAAAAGAACCAGCAAAGTAGACTGATGGAGAGGAGAAAAACAGGGAGAAAATTATATCCAAGGTGCCCAGGAAGAAAAGCGTAGTCTGGAGGAAGCTGGGCAGTTAATAGTGTCAATCACTACAGAAAGATGGAGGAAGACTAAGGAGGGAGTGATACGGCTAGTGCAGTGGGAATGAGAAGAAGGTGGTAAATATAGAATAATCTTTCTAAAAGTCTGGCATTGGATGGATAGCAGAGAAAGTGTTGTGGGTTGTTGTTTTTTTAGGGGTGGTTATTCATTTAAGAGTTGGAAGGGGCCTCAGAGGCCATCTGGGAAATCAGTCCAGTCCAACACTCTCATTCTGGTGGATAAAAATCAGTCACAGTACAAACTCGGGTCCTTCGAAACCAAACCCAAAACCCTTTTCCATACCTGACCAGGCTGCCAAGGAAAGAAGAATTTAGTAAAAGGGAGAGAGATCAAAAATGGAGGAAGGGAGGAAGAGAGAGAGACAGGGAGAGAGAACACAATCAATGGGACGAAATCCTGAAAGAGACAGACAAGAAAATATGGTAGCACATATTGAGAGGTCAACCTTGCCACATCATTCTCTTGGAGACAGGAGGGAAGGGAGGAAAGGATAGGTAAAGGCATCCTGCAAGTTTGGAGGTAAGGATGAGGGCAGATGAGGGAGCTCATGTCAGAAGGCTTCAATCCCAGGCAAGAAGACAGGGGAGCCATCTGCTGAGAGGGGGATGAGGGGAGAGGGGGCTAGAGAGAAAGAAGAAGTCCAGAACATGGCATGGATGACACAGAGATGATAAAAGGATTGCTGTGCAGCAAAGTCCCTACCAAAAAAAAAATTGTGTTTGATTCTCTTCTAGATCTTAAATTCTAAGTATCTCAATCCTCTTCGTCAACCCACTGGGCTCTAATTTCACATATTGCCTTTCTTTGCCTTACTGTTGCTTTGTGGTTGCTGAGTCATTTCAGTACCATCTGACTTTATGTGACCCCATTTGGGGTTTTCTCAGCAAAGATACTTAGTGGTTTATTATCCTCATTTTACAGATAAGGAAACTGAGGCTGAGAGATGTTATACACACACACACACACACACACATACACACATATATAACAACAGATGATAAGAATGAAGGCAGAAGGAACACCTTTACTAAAACTAACAGTAACAAGTTGCCATTAATTAAGTCACATTTCAGTAATGCTCTGGTGATCTTGGAAATTTTATGATGCAAATGGATTCCCCTAAATTCAGTCCAAGCATCAGTTGATATATGTTGCTGTGCTATTACAAGGCAATGAAAGACTGCCCAGTATCTTCAATGTGACTAGTAACCACGGATATATTAGTTTTCTAAGGCTACAGTTCTCTTTGGAAGTGAGTAGTAAAAATATATTCTATACGTCATACCAAAGACTATATATGCAAGGACCCAGAAATAACACAGAAAAATGACAAACAGCTGTAGTTGCTGCAACAATAGCTGAGTTTACACACTGTGGCTGAGATCCCACTATTTTTTCACAGAAATAGCTGGTAGTGAGAATCATTAATCAGTAGTTCAATCCATACTTTAATCTGCACAGAACTATACTTCATTGTGGGAAGCGTGCATAAAGTGCTGGGATGAGAGTCAGAAAGACTCATCTTGCTGCGTTCTAATCCAGTCTCCGGCATTTACTAGCTGTGTGACTCTGGGTATGTCACCTAACCCTGTTTGCCTCAGTTTCCTCATCTGTAAAATGAGCTAGAGAAGGAAATGGCAAATCACTCCTGTAACTTTGCCAAGAAAACTCCAAATGGGGTCACAGTGTCAGATACAACTGAAATGATGGAACGACAAGAATATTTGAACAAAAGAGCATTATTTAGTTCTGTTGCTCAGTTTCATTTCAAGATATTGAAGTGTTGGTTCTAAAGTGGCTACTCCTCTATTCACAAGATCCTGGATTTATAACTAGAAAGCATCTTAGAAAGTCCTCTAGTTCAAGACAGTTTTATGACAAATGAAGAAACTACGGCTCACAGAGTTAACTAGTCCATATCCAGAAAAGCTTCCACAACTTTCCACAATGCAGCATTTAAAGCCTGATAATTACAAGTAGCTGGTTTAAGGTTCATATAAATAGGACTGTTTAATTCTTTGGTTTTTCTTTTTAATCCCTGATACAATGCCGGGCCCACAGTAGGCCCTTCGTAACTGCTAACTGACTGATTATCCTTTCAATAGCTGATTTTTAGCTTCTACCTTTTCCAAAGTACACGGTCATCTCAAATAAATGATTTTTTTCTTACCTTTAATTCTCATACTTGGGAGATAATTTAGAAGGAATATGAATATTTTTCTTATATTGAACTTTCCGAATTATCCTCATCCTCTGGGAGAACTTTAATGAGATTAAGTAGGAAACTGGTATATCAGCTTACTCCAATTTAATTCAACACTGAAACTAAGTATTATAGTCTTACAAACCTAAGAGGATGAGGCAACAGACTAAGACAAAAAGTCCACATGAGCCATTTACTTGGGACGTGTTCCATGGTTGTCTATTTTAAAAGGCAATTTCCAAGTCACCAATACCCTTTTGTGCCACTGCAAAACAACAGTCATGAGTCTCATCTGAAAGAGGCAAAACCTTTCATTATGATGCAAGTTAATCATAGAGTTCTATTTAGCATCTGAATTCTTGCATGTATTCTAGTACATTATGTCCAAGTGAACATAAGGAGAAATGTAAGATGGTAAATAAATGCAATGGTCAATTTCAAAGTACTCCATATATTTTAAAACAACTGGTTTTTATAATATATAAATAAGGCCAAAGGAATAAAAGCTTTCAAAACAAGCTTGATATTGTTCCAGCACTAAAAGAAAACTCTCTATCTCTGTATATACGTCTTATAAGCACAGAAGGAAAAAGGCACATATGGTAATTTTTAAACCATTATGAAAATCACATCTAATTCTGAGAGACAGAGAGATAAGGGGATAAAAAAAAATCCAACAACACATCAACTTATATATTAAGGTATTTGCTTCACAAGTGATGATAATTTAGAAATTCCAGTCAATTACAGTAGCACGTTTTCACCCTACTTACACAGCATTTCGGGAAGCTCCATGAGAGAGTAACAGCTTGGCAATGTTCACGTGCCCATTCCTGACTGCATCATGGAGTGGTGAGTCATTCTGGTAGCCAGTGGTGTTTACCAAAGCCTTGTGTTTTAACAGCAGCTCCACAACCTTGTGATGTCCATGATTACAGGCTTCATGCTAATTGATACAAATTGGAGGGAAGACAGAGAAGCATGACAAAGAATAGGTAAACAAAATCCTAATGATGGCAAAAAACACACACAAAAAAATTTTTTTTAAAAGATGCTGAATTAAGCTCAGAATTTTGCTTTTATGTAGTCTAGATTCAAATTATTCAGACAAACATTCAAAGGCATAATAAAGGTACTTATTCTATGCCTTAAAAAAATTACTTAAATCTAAAAGTTCTTAGAATGCTCTCCTGACATCAGATTACTGACTTACAGATATTCCTCCTGACCACTATTTTATATATGTATTGTCTCCCCCAATAGAATATAATAGGCAGAACTGTCTCACTTTTGTATTTCTATCTCTCACATTCACAGTGCCTAGTACCTAGTAAGCAGTAATCTTTTTTAAAATTTTCATTTAGTATTTTATTTTTCCCCAGTTACATGTAAAAACAATTTTTAACATTTGGTTTTTAAAACTGAGTTTCAAATTCTCTCTCTTTCTCCCCCTCCACTCCTTCCCTAATTGAGAAGGCAAGCAATTTGATATAGGTTATACATGTGTAGTCATGCAAAATATTTCCATATTAGTCATGTTGTGAAAGAAAACAGACCAAAAAAAACAAAACAAAAACCTTCAAGAAAAATGAAGTAAAAATTATGTTTCAATCTGTATTCAGATATCATCATTTCTTTCTTTGGGGATGGATAGCATTTTTCACCATGTGACCTACAGAGCTGTCTTGGATCACTATATTGCTGAGAACAGCTATAGCCATTCATAAGTGATCAACTTACAATACTGCTGTTACTTTGTACATGATAACGTTCCGCTTTGCATCCGTTCCTGTAAGACTTTCCAGGTTTTTCTGAGAGCATTCTGCTCATCAATTCTTGAAACACAACAGTAATCCATCATAATCACAGCACAATTTGTTCAACCATTGCCCAACTGAGGGGTACACTCCTAGATTTCCAATTCTCTGCCACCAGAAAAGAGCTGATAAGCAGTAATCTTAATAAATGCTTTTTCATTCATTAGCTCAATTCAGGTTATAAAGACAAAAGATTTTAAATTGAGGCCTGAGTGATAAGGCCTTTATGGAAGAAATATAGGGAACAAGTATTTTAGAGAAAATATTGCTAATTAAAATCCCAGATTTAGAGCTAGAAGAGACTTTACAGGTCTGACTCTAAGTCCACTATAATATCAAGCAGTTATTAAATGCTTACTGCATGTGGTCATTATGCAGTGCTGGGGCTATAAAAACAGAAGTTAGAGTCTATGACTTAGGAGAAGACTTCAAGCAAAAGCTGGACCATGATAATGAATGAATTACTATTAGGGTGTGGATGAGACTAGATCAAAAGTTCTTAACCTAGGTTCCATGAACTTTTTAAAAAAATACATATATTTTGACCACTATTTCAACAGAACTGGTTTCCTTGTAATGTTATATACTTTATTTAAAAAAATAAAACAAAACATCCTGAGGAGTCCATAGGTGTCACCTGACTGTCTACGATACAAAAAAAGATTGAAAACTCTTTGATTAGAAGGTCCATCCTTTCAGATGGAAATTCTGTAACTGTCTAAAGTGACCTTGCCCTGAGTTGAATGCATACCACAATTTCACCTATGATAAAGTTTGCAATTTTCCCCTGATCAAACTGCTATCAACAGTATAAAAATATCCAAAATCTACACCTACTTACATGAGTTCCTACGTCTAACAAGACAGCTCTACTACCAGCCGACACAGCAAGTGGCCAAGGCTTACTATCATTATCAGCAAATTGTCTGAGTCCAACAATACCTAAATTAATAGAACTAACAACTAAATGGAAGATATCAAAACAGACTCCAGAGAAAAGAAATACTCCAGGTGAACTTTGCCCCCATTTTTTTACATGTGTTCGCACCATTACTCTGCATTTTAATAAATCCATTTGAACAAATTCCCTCTTAGGAATTAACATGCATCTTGGTATGTCGATTCAGAAAATAGGTCATATTAAAGTTGCTTTTTTACTGGCAAAGGGAACCCAATTAATACAGTGAGATAGAATACTCACTCTTTTTTGCTTTTGTGTGCTTTCCAGATCACGAAAAAAATAATTAAATCCATCATGAAAATATTAGCAAGTCCAAGAAAGTTTCTACAATTCCATGACTCAGGACTGGATGAACACCATCCTGGCATGACATTTTGGCTAGTGGGGACACCATTACATATCACTTTAAGCTGGCATGCACCTGGGCTAATTAGACTCCCAATTTCTGTGCTGAATTTCTGGTTTGCAGGATGAATGCAACTCCCTCATTTGCTGACATCTTCTGTGGCTGCACATGTCATATCTCATGTTTATTGTCCTAATGCAATTAGCCCAGATAGTAAGCACTTGTTTCCAAATGCAAACAGCTTGTACTGTTATTTCCTGTGGATTCTTCACATTACATCTTCAGCTGTACACTCATCAAGTCAAAAAGATTTCCACAAAAAAGATTGGCTCTAAATAAATTTTAAAAAAAATACTAAAGAGCTGTCAGAATAACAATGCAGTAGGGCTACAGTTTCCTTCCTTCTACCCATATACAGCAACTGAGGCACATGGTATATCTCAATGGGACTTACTTTGCTGTGAAAAACATATATTTCTTGACATGGCCAGCAGCAAAAGTCAGCCTCTAATGGGACCAGACTTTAGAAGGTGAGACCTTCCTAAATTTAGCAGCAGCTCCACTAGCTCCTGGGTGAAGCAATGGAAAAAAAAAAAAAGGAAAATGGGAGCAAAAAAATGGGAAAAAAAAAAAACAACCACCCTAAAACCTTAGGAAGTGAGTCAAGATAACAAAATAATCTCTACTAGGGGTCCATGAATAGATTGCAAATGAGTTCACAGACTTGGATAAGAAAGAAAAACAACAGCTTTACTTTCACTCATTTCTACCTGAAATTTAACATTTTCTTTAATTTTGAATGTAGGCAACAAACATTATTCTGAGAAGAGATTCCACAGGCTCCAAAAGACTGCCAAATGAATCCATGATACCGAGGTCAAGAATCTCTGCCCTAGATAATATACCAACAACACTGAAGGGCAAACCATTTATTCCCCTTATAACTAAAGAATTAATTTCATTAAAGGAAAAAAAAGGCAGAGAGGGATGTCCCACAGGGGAATTAGGTAATCAGAGAGTAAAGAAAGCTGAAAAATACCAATGGAGTCCATCCAGCATGGTCTTTAACATTTGGGTCACTTCCATTTTGGAGGAGGCGTTCAACAGATGGTATGTCACCCTAGGGAAAAAGAAATACAAAAGCAATACATGAACATTAGATTTGTAACAGGACGGTAACAGAAAGAAAATATCTTATTACTCCTTTGAAAGATAAAAAGCTAAAGATTCTCAGCTTCTCCCTTCTGTTGCCACAATCTTGTGATTCAATCATTTTAAGTGAAATTAAAATATGTTCTACTCTGGGGAAAGGAACAAAGGTTGTTACTTAAAAATGAGTTTGTGCTCATTTGAGAACCAAATTCTGAAGGCAAAGGATCATAGATTCCAAACTGGAACACGACTATTATGGAAGTCATTTGCAAAACTACACAGATATGGCCTATATTGAATTGCCTGCCTTCCCAAAGGGAATGGGTGGGGAGGGAGGGATGGGAAGAAGTTGGAACTTAAAGTTTTAGGACCTACTGTTGAGTATTGTTCTTGCTACTAGGAAATAAGAAATACAGGTAATGGGGAATAGAAAGTTATCTGGCCCTACAGGACAAAAGAGAAGATGGGGTAAGGGAAGGGAGGGATGATAGAAGAGAGGGCAGATTGGGTAATTAGAATGTCCAGTGTATTGGGGAGGGGGGGAGGGGACAAATGGGGAGAAAATTTTGGAACCCAAAATCCTGTGAAAATGAATGTAAAAAGTTAAATAAATTTATTTTAAAAAAAAGAAAGAAAGAAAATGAAGGTCATCTAGCCCTATCTCCCTGAATTTTAGAAGTGAAAACTTGCCCATAGAAAGTGGAGATATCAGGATTCAGACCCAGGTTTTCCCACTCCAGATCCTGTTCTCAGGCTATTATCATTAAACTATCTCTCAACCAAGTCAAACTATCTTTAGCTGCATGCTCTAAGTTTCTGCTGTTGGAAATTAAAAGATTCCTACTGCGAGATGAAAAATCATAGGATCTCAGAGATCATGGGATCACAGATCTAGGACTAGAAGGGACGGCTGATGAAACTGAGACTCAGGAAGAAAGGAAGTAATTTGCTGAAACTTACACAGTATTCAAACCCAAATCCTTCCAGCCAAGATTAGGCATTCATTCTACTGTCTCCGTAATGGTCACAATTAAATCTCAAACTAGTGCTGATGACAAAGAAACAGAACGAATCCTACCAGTCCTTCCTAAAAAGGCGTCCTTCTTATACTAAGCCAAAGATTTAATGTTTATTGTTTTAAAAGTCACATCATTTCATTCTCCCTCTCCCAAATCCTCCCACTGGGCAGCTGGAAAAATATGCTACCAGAGGAGGCACCTTCCCCCACTTTCTTTCTCTTTTTTGTCCCCTCCCATGGCAAGGGCTGCCCAGAATCCCTCCAGGCTGTTTGACGTTCCCATGCTTGGATGAGAGGAGATTCACCAACTCTACTGGAAAGCCACCAGACCTTAACATCTGCCTTGTTATTGCCTCCTAAAGACCTCCAGGCCTTACCATCTGCCCTAGAGACACACAATGGAGTCATTCAATTTAATGACAACCTAAAGATCCCTGGGCCTTGACAGCTACAAACCTTTTCCCCCAGATTTCTGGACCTTTTCATCCCCACGGCAGTGCAACCATTTTTTATGTGATTTTCCCTCAAGTATAGCATGAGCTCCTTGAAAACTTTCTTGCTTTTCTACTTTTATCACTAGTGCTTAGTTTAAACACTAGTGCTTATTTTGAGCACAGTCCTTGGCACATAGGTGAAATTTTCCTTCCCTAATTCATCCAAGAAAAAAAAAGAAAAATACATACATGAAAATGTTTTATTAAAAAACCAAACTGCAAAACCAGAAACAAAAAACTAAGAAGGCTTTTACTTAAATCAGTGACAATCCAAGTAAAAACTGCCAACTCCTAGACAGTGACTCTCTATCCCAGTCCTTTAATTTCATTTTTATTCTTCTCTATTTGCTGGGAGGTTTTTCTGGGCAGAAGCAGTTGCTTGCTTGACAGAAATAGGAATCTGTATAAACCTATTCAAAAAGCCCCTTGGGAATTAGCGTTTAATTATCCCCCCTAGTGGAAGACCAAAACAACCACCCAGTTATCTTCCACCCTGGCTGTAAAGAACCGAGCTTCTGTGAAAACCATGATATGGCCTCTCTCTAGATAATTTTTTCCCTAGTCTTACATGTTATTAACAGAAGTAATTACTAGAAGACAATATTTTACTGTGCATTAGAATTCACCTCCTGATTTGAGGGTAAAGTATTAAAATGAGGCAGAAAAGGGAGAACAACATTTAACAAAGGGCTGGTAGAATTCATTCTACTTTTTTATGTTATCTAGGCATACTTTCAAGTAGGTGAATAATGGCATTAATTCCATCCCCACAAATTAAAGATCTCTTCCAAGCACCCTGAAAATTTTGTTCACCAGAAAGGATTACCGAAACAGAAATAAGCAATGGTAATTCAGTATGGTAGTGGGAAAATACTTACCCTAAGATCACTTCCAACTCTCAAGTCCACACCACCATCAGACCACCATAGCTTTCAATACTTTTACACCAATACAATAAAAAATGCTTAACATCAAAAATATATATTTAACAACATTTCATCATTCCTACCTTGAAGATTCAAAAGGTATTTCAGTAGCTTATGTTACCTCAGATGTAATATTATAAAATCAAGTATTACTTTACAATAAACGTACAAAGCTAACTATTAACTGCATCAAAGTGACTAAATACTAGATTACCCATTTACATTCACTACACAGAAAAGTCATGCGACAGAGGTGATATACACAAACAGAAATTCACAGTGAGCAGGCATCTTCATTCATTCCAGGCTGTCCACAGTGAAAACAAGACAGTATCAAAATAAAACCCAGCAGACTAAACAGATTCTGGGAAAATCATGAATATAAAGTCCAATAAACAGAAGATGAGTGAAGGGATGTTTTCCATAGGCCCAAGAACTAGGTCAATGAATTTTCTTTGAAACAGAAAATCTAAGAATTCCTGGGGACATGTTCGCAATGAGGAAATAAAATTTTGCAATTAAAAAGAAGTTAAGCTTCTATATATGCTGCTATTTCTTTGAAGGCAAACCCTCTGAAATGCTGAAGTCAAGGAGAGAAGGATCCAGACATCTGTTCCCCACACCAGGACTTTCCCTCTCTTGTCTATTCCCCTGGAGAGAGAAGGAGGGAGAGAAATAGAGAGACAGAAATCTAGTGCCTGGTAAACTTACTCATCCATTGTTCAAAAAAGAAAAATAAGAAGACATGACAAGGGTCTCAATATGCAGAATGAAAGAGACATTTTTGGATATGGCCAATAAAGGAATCTATTTTGCCTGAATATGTATTACATGCTAACAAGGTTTTGGTTTTTTTTTCCCTCCCCTTCTCATGGGGAATGGGAAGAGTGGGGGGAGAAAAATAAATGTTTGATAACTGATAAAATCTTTTTTTTAAAAAAGAATAAGATATATGGGAGAGGGTTTCTTTTCATTATAAAGACATACAAAGAGAATTTATCAGCCTCTAGTTCAATAAACAGTTTTCTTAAATTAGCATAAAGGATTGCACACAAAAGATATCATAAGGATTTCCTCTCTGTAATAATTAACATTTTCGCATGTACCTATGTTGGATTCAAACCTTTCCCTAAGTGTACTGCTGAGGAGGTAAGACCATGCAGGTCAGAACTTAACCTCTTGCTCCAGAAGGATGGCTGGTTGCTTGGCAGCCAGCCAACATGCTAGAAAGGAACACAGTGATACCAAAATTAAGAAATACCTTGGGAACAAAGCAAGTTTACAACACTGCATTATGTTGGGGGGAGGGGAGGGATAAGCATAATAACTGGAAACAAGGCTAGCTGCAGTGATGTGTGTAGAGGAAAATACTCCAGCAATCTTCCAGGTAAAGGTGAAAAGGATCAATCCTAGGAAAAATAGTCTGGTCTGACAAGACTGACCTCTGCAATTCCCTGCTTCTTGGGGTTCAACTAAGCTTAACCACTTAACTTAGGTAAAATACTACTCCTCCCCCCTCTCATTATTCTAGCACCCAATGCATTCCCATTCTTTTGACAAGCAGGCTCCCCACAAATCAAGAGTAACAGGCATTCTTAAGAGACTGATGAATCTGAAATCAGTATGTCAGCATGGTCAGCAGGTGCATCTTCTACACCTTGCACTTCAAACTGTAGATGCAAAGGATCTGTCCTTTACTAAAGAAATTTCAGGTACCTCCCTAAGGGTAAGCTTCGGGGGTATGGAAAGGAAGGAGAAAGTAGGGAAGGAGGGGGTGCTCCTAAGTCTTTTCATCCAAGTAAGCCTGATTTAGTCCGGTAACTGGGATGAAGAAAGGGGACTCACATAGGGATACTCAAAGGTCCTCAGGAATGTATAAAAATAACAAAAATTAGGCAAAAGAAGAAGACACTGTTGATCGTGACAGCTCCAAAAATTAACATCAGAAACGGAAAATTGGGGGAAATGTTCCAAAAATCAAAAGTTGTATTCAAAAGAAGGGAACCTAATTTAAATTTGTCTTCAGTTCCTTTTCTGACTTGCTTTCTGTAACAGCCTTTCAGTCAACAAGCATTTATTAAGCCCCCACTACATGTCAGGCACTGAGAAAACAGCTAAAAACCAAAAAGCTTTGCTCTCAAGGAGCTTAAAAGATAATATGGGGAAACACAGATAAATAATATAAGCATATGAAAATGTGTGCCAGATGATGTGGGGGTAGTGAAAGCTAGGAGAATCAGAAAAGCCCTCATTTGGAGATGGCATCTGAACTGATGGCATCTAAAATCTAATTCAATAAGTATTTACTAAGTGCCTACTACATACCAGGCAGAAGCAAGGAGGGAAAGGAATCCAAGGAAGGCAGAGTAAATTACAAAAATACGGAAGTGCAAAGTGAGGGACAGCAAGGAGATCAGTTGGGGTGGACTACAGAGTGGAAAAGGCGAGTAATGTACAGTAAGCCTGGAAAGGTAGACTGGGCAGGGCTTAACTGCTAAACAGTATTTATGCTTGATCCTCAAAGTAACACAGCAAAGAAGTGATGTGGTCTCATGAAGTATGGATTGAAGAGGCAAGAAAACCAACTGGAAAGCTATTGGTATAGTCCAAAATTACGATAATTGGTATTATAGGAGGTAGAAGGGTAATAAGGGAGGTAATAAGGGCCTACATACGATGGTACCACGTAAGCAAAAAAAGAAAGGAACAGATTCCAGGGATGCTATGGAAGTAGAATCAACAAGGCCTGGAATGCCGAGGTTGTGAACTTGTGAATAATAGTGGTACCCTTACAGAAACAAGGGGAAAGGGAGGGTGTTGTTTGACTATACAATGAGATGATTACAAAATCTAATAAGTAATAGTGATATAGTACTAAAATAGAAAATGGAGACCAAGGATGGGATCATTGGGCCATGTGTCACAGGAAGGAGAACTAGAGCCTCCCTCAAATACAAATAATGGAAAAGACAAGACAATTTCAGTCGGCTTCATGGATTAAGGTCCACAAAACCTAAACAAGGTAAGGATCCAATGAACTAATAACGAAGAGGTAACTTCCATCCCCAGGACCCACAAGCTTGCAAGAGAACTGACCTCTGCTCCTTCTTCCTCTCTTCTAACATGGAAAACTAAAGGGCAGAAGGGTTCCTGGCTGGGACAGCCACAGGACAGACAGCACTCTGTGGCCAGCTTTCAGCCAAGGCCAGTTCTCCCCCAGAAGTCACTTGGAGAAGAGACTGAAGCCTGTGAAACATGATTTGCTTAGGGAGGGAGGCTTTT
>CM053771.1:489276637-489316824 GCA_028658325.1 Potorous gilbertii
GGAGAAAATTTGGAACCCAAAATTTTGTGAAAATGAATGTAAAAAGTTAAATAAATAAATATATATATAAAGAATTAATTGAGAACCACTAAGTTATTCTGAGTATTATAAATACTCCAATCAACTACAAATGATCTATAAAGAAAGATGATATCCAACTCAAGAGGTAAAACTGATCATTAGAATTATGTATAATATGATTTCGTATGTAGCTATGTCAAATGGTGGCCCTCTCTAGCTTGGGGTAGGGAGGGAGGAAGAGAGTTCAGAACTTAAAATGCAATGATAAATAAATATCTAAAAAGCAACAGAGGAAAAAAAAAAGAAAGCTTCATTGCTGTTCTTGGCTATGCTGTATTTTCCTAATGCTTGCAATAATCAAAAGACTAAAGTCAAGGAATCTATCTTTCTATCCATCATCTGATGCCTTTTGCATGCAAAATCTGTATTAATTATCTGCATATTAACAGCGGTAACTACACTTCATACTCTGCACACTCGGTCAGGTTCCAATAAGGAACAATGCCAAAAATTCAGGTGTTCAGGCAATAATTACCAAGAATTTAACTTCATTAGGGAGGTAAGTAAAAGAAATAGCAGGTTGCTGATTCTTGCAGGAAGGTCCTAGATGGTCAACTTCTAACAGGTAGGCCTGTTGGTCAAATGTCCAGGTCAGTTTAAAAGGGGGCATGCCAGATCTTCTAACCCCTTAGGGTATAGGTAGAACACTTGACTGAGTGCTGCAGATGTACACAAAAGCACGTCCATCTCTGGCAGGACCAAGTTATCCTGTGGCAAGCAGCTAGCTCAGCAGCAACTTCTCAGCTGTCTGTATTCATAAAGTCTGCAACCCTGTCGGGAGTGAAATGCTCATGTGCCAAGGACCCTGACCAGCAGTGCATTGAAACAACTGCTGTCCAGGGCAGTAAGAAGAATGATTTAGACTGAGTAAACTCTGAGATATCCAACTTTTTAACTGCAAGCATTAACCACCCACCGAAAGAGTCAGAAAAGGAAAAGAGTAATTGTTTAAATAATAACAGGTTTTCAAGCAATGAACTGCCTATAATGTATATTTCAGGGCATGATGTAAAATAATTACTTAAAAGTACCTGAATACACTTTACATGTCACAGATGGGAACCAACAAGTAAAACGCAAAGACATTTTTGAAAGATTTGGGGTTGGCTTCTAAACTTAATTTTTTTTTTTTAGTTTAAGAGTTTTAGTTTATTTGTCAGATTTATGAAAAATGGAGAAATTTATGACCAAGTAAGAGATAAAGAACATTATGAAATGCAAAATGGATAATTGTGATTACATTAAATTGAAAAGTTTCTGCATAAACAAAGCCAATGCAACTAAGATTAGGAGGAAAGTGGAAAACTGTGAAAGAATTTTTACAACTAGTGTCCATGATTAAACAAAGCCAATGCAACTAAGATTAGGAGGAAAGTGGAAAACTGTGAAAGAATTTTTACAACTAGTGTCCATGATAAAGGCTTCATTTCTAAACTATATAGAGAACTAAGTTGAATTCACAAGAATATAAACCATTCCTCAATTATAAATGGTCAAAGCATATGAATAAGTAATTTTCAGAAGAAGAAATTAAAGCTATCTATAGTCATATGAAAAAAATGCTCTAAATCACTATTGATTAGAGGAATGCAAACCAAAACAACTCTGAGGTACTACATCACACCTATCAGACTGGCTAACATGACAAAACAGGAAGATGATAAACGTTGGAGAAGATGTGGGTGAGTTGAACACTAAATCACTGCTGGTGGAGTGGTGAGTTGATCCAACCATTCTGGAGATCAATTTGGAACCATGCCCAAAGGACTACAAAAGTATATACCCTCTGACCTAGCAATATAGCTTCCAGGGCTGTATCCCAAAGAGATCATAAAAATAGGAAAGGGTCTCACATGTACAAAAATACTTACAGCAGCCCTCTTTGTGGTGGTCAAGAACTGGAAATCAAGGGGATGCCCATCAATTGGGGAATGGCTGAACAAGTTGTGGTATATGAATGTAATGGAATACTATTGTGCTATAAGAAATGATGAACAGGAAGACTTCGGAAAAACCTGGAAAGACTTATATAAACTGATCCTAAATGAAGTGAGCAGAACCAGGAGAGCATTATAAACAGTAACAGCCATGGTGTGTGAGGGCTGCTTTTGATAGATTTAGCCCTTCTTAACAATGCAAGGACCTAAAACATTTCCAAAGGACTCTTGATGCAAAATGCCATCCACATCCAGAGAAAGAACTATAGAACTGGAATGCAGAATAAAGCACCCTTTTCTCTGGCCCAAAGTAGGTGCTTAACAAACATTTGTTGACTGATATAGTCTAACAGAACTATAAGCCAGTGCTCAGGAGACTGGAGTTGTAATCCTAAGCATATCCTTACATGCAGAATGACAGCTAAATCTTTTCAGCATCTACTAAATAAGAGAGTTGGACAAGATCATTTGTATAGTCCCTTTCAAGCCCAAAAATACCTGACTATTCATGACTATTTCTTTATATATTTTTTTGAGACTTTTTGTGTGGAAGCAAACAGGATTAAGTGACTTGCTCGGGGTCACCCAGCTAGTAAGTTCTGAGGCCACATTTGCACTCTGGTCCTCCTGATTCCAGAGCCTATACTCCATTCACTGTGCCATCAAGCTGGTCCATAGACAGATACTTCTTTAGACAACTACGAAAACTATTGCATGTATATTTCAAGTGAAGCAAATCTGATGTGCAAACAAGCACTTAGCCATTAATTATGAGGAAACCACAATATTAAGGTGACCTACCATCATTATGTAAATCAGAGGCATGCTTGTTCACACATACAAAATTTCTTTTCAAAAATATATTCACTGCAGAGATCCTCTAAGTAGTACTAAGTCCCTAATGCAGTGAGAAGAATAAAAGCTGATTTACAGAAGTTCTACCCACACCACTTTTCATGAACACACTTACTACATTTTGGATCATTTTACTTTCTGACATATGAAGCCTCTTACACATCTTGCATATATATTTTTTTAGGTTGATAATCACACATATGCCATAATCCATAGATTTACACAGTTGAAATGTACTTGTACACACACACACACACACACACACACCCCTATCCTCAACAATTCCACCTTTACAGCAGATCTGCGGACTTAAAATTCCTCTGCAGTTCCAAGAATAGGGGAACAGGGGTTCCGGGGCAGGAGATAGCAGTAATTCTCTAATATCTTGGAAGCATTTTCAACAAAGAACAGTGAAATTAACCTTTTGGGAGAGGCTATGTATTCATGCAAATTAGCTTTACCCTACCAAAGAGAAACAATTTGTACATGAAAACAAATCCTACTATGTTTCCCATTCCTCAGTAGAGGATTTCTGGGAGTGAGATCAGATAAGTTAAGGTTTAAGCAAACTAACTTTGCTGTTGAAAATGCTAAATCTGACACTCTACTGAAAGACCCGGACCGACAGGACAATTTTAAAACTCGAATTTACAATCATTTTTTTTTCTTTTTTAAAAATAAGCAATCCCATCCTCGGAACTTTCAAATATCTAAATAAAGCATGCTGTTATCCCTTCCATGACTAATTACTAAATAACAATGCTCTTTGCTTCATTAGTGAAATCAATCTTCTGAGAGGAAAATTACTATAATAATAGATACTAGCAAATTAAGGACTATACTGTACTAGTAATTAATATATATTTTAAAAGATGATGAAAAGGTAGTATGAGCATCTGTCAAGAGATGAACTAAAACAGGAATTGCAAGAGTTTACACTGAAGACAGGATAATTTCATCAAGAGTTCCTGCTCCCTCTGAGCTACCACCTCACAAAGGACAAGCAGAAGACAGCTGCTACCTTCTCTCTCCTAGAGAGCATGCTCCAGAAGCATCCTGTGGGGACTGGCAGAGCCTAACTGGCATCTGCAGAAAGTCTAATCTCACTCTGTGATGTATCACAAACTGAAACAGTAGGTCAACGGACATGAACAGCTTTCCCCCTTCCATGGCGACCTTTCATCTATCCTGAATTACGTACATATTGATTTCAATATATGCCATCTTCCCCATTAGAACATCGGGGCCTTGAGGGCAGAGACTCATTTTTACTTTTCCTTTCTAACCTGGATGCTTAGCACAGTGTCTGGTCTGGAAGAAGCAAGTAATAAATGCTTGTTGAGTGATTCAAGCTAATACTGAAAGATGCTATGAGTATATACATATATATACAAACAGACTCTAGTCCTCCCTGACCCAGTGGCCAGTAAATCAAATGCAGGGTTGGTGAGACTGCACTTAAGATTCTTTCAGCTACTCTTATAACTAAATACAATACAATATATAACATAAGGTAATATAGCACAGGGGACAGGTAGGTAGCACAGTGGATAGAGGGCCAGGCTGGAGTCAGGAAGTCCTGAGTTCAAATCTGACCTCAGATACTTGGTCAAGTCACTTCACCTTGTCTGCTTCAGTTTGCTCATCTGTAAAATGAGCTAGAAAAGGAAATGTCAAACCACTCTAGTATCTTTGCCAAGAACATAAGCTCCTACAAAATAGTCTTAATAGCACTCTACATAGTAGCAACAGAGATAAAATAGGAGTGTCAACTGAGAGAAAACTGAAGCAGAACAAAACGAGGCATATGAATATGGTGAAATAGTTCTGCACACCAAAAACTAAGAGGATGAGGAATTCAGACAAGCAAGGGAAGAAAAAATAAAAGGATCACATACATAACAACTAGTCACTAAAAAGACAGCTGAACTCTGATGGACTGTAATGAACCAGATCAGCTCCTATCAATCATCCTCTTTTCAGCAGATGTCAGGAGGACCACAGATATGGAAGTCAGTGTACCTGCTCAGACAAAGTCACTGTGTCCCTTGATTTTACTTCAATATTTTTCTTTGTTTCAAGGAAAGGAGGAAAAGGAGAAATCAGATTGATATAAAAAAACATTAAATTTTTTTTAACTTGATGTATACACACACACATATAATGCATATATGTGTATATATGTACATCTCATGCATTTATGTGTGTGTGTATATAATATATACATACATATGTATATATTATCTATGAGAAAAAGTCCCAAAAAATTTTGCTTCTGCATTTCTAAGAAATCGTGAAACTTCAGAATCATCTTATTAACCATTATTCCTGAGGTATCACTTATGTTTCAAACATATTTTTTAAATTTTTATTCCAAAATGATGTTCATCAGGGCAAGCTTACCTTAATTGATGCAATATGGAGCAGAGTCTCTCCTCTATGGTTTCTCTTGACGGTCACAGGGCTAGTGGGAGACAGCTTCACAGCAGAAGGGCTAGACACCATCCACAGTTGACAAGGGCTATTCATTATGGATGATGATGAAGTACCAGAAGATTTTGAGGGGGAAAAGTTAATAGAGTCATTTAATACATCACTGACCCTTGTCGTCAATAATGGGTCATCGACTATACATTTGGATGTGAGAGATGAGGCACTATCTTCAGGCGGCGGTAATGACTGTACGGGGATATCTTGACTGTTAGATGTTCTTCTGGCTCTCTGATGACTTCTTCTAGGTCTTTTAGAAACAGGTACCACAAAGGAGTCAGGGGGCTGCCTCTCACTCCTTCTACCATTATTCAATGGCAGGGATGTCTCTGATGTAAAACTATTCTCACCAAGACATTCCCCATGAGACATTGCTACCTCACTATCTCTATCGATTTCTACAGATTCTACTTGCATGGCCACTGATGGGCAGATCTCCTTCATCGTTTCTGCAGGACTAACCTCTGTGACAGAGGCATAACTTAGTAAATCTATACCACCATTTAGTTCTGGGGTCCCGAGAACAGAGGGCTGGATACAGAATGAGACTGACTTTTCTTTGAGCTTCTCTCTGACACACTGATCAGATTCTTGGACCTCTTTTTGCTTTTCTTCCTTCAAATCCCACTCTTGATTAATTTCAGCTAGACTTCTCTTCTTCTGCTTTTTCCTGGTTTTCCTGGTTACTTTTTTAGGCTTCTCAGGAGAGTCTTGCTCAGGAGACGAGGAACTAAATTCAAAGGCCTGATAAACCCGCTCCTCCTCAATTGGCTGAGGCTGGGTCTGCACTGAAGTGTTTTTCAGGACATATCTGACCTTCTTGCTACGTGGGCTAAACCACATTTCTATGAATTTCTTGTTTTCATCTTCACCTCGTGAGGTTCCTGTCTCAGGTGTACTTTCTTCCAGACCTGACAGGAAGAAGAAAAATAAAATTAGTAAATAAAGGGGTAAAAAGTCTGTTACATGTAGATCATATGGATCATACAGATTACATGACATTCCTGGTTCTACCAATGGACATGGCTCCAATGTAAACTGCTCTACTTGCTTCTACATCTATCCACCTTGCCATTCTTTTAAAAGTTCAGTCTCCTGTAAGCTTTGATTTAATACACACTGGATACTTTGACGATAGAATCAATCAATAAGCACATATTAATACTATGTTCCAGATTCTATAACAATCACAAGTTACACCAAAAGTCAGATTAAATAGGCAAAACTACAGACATAACAAATGGATCTGTAACTGCAGATTTTTTTTGTGTGTGCCCCACCCCCAAAATAATACAACAGGTAGCCAGAATGAGCAGCCACATTGGGAAGTACTGTTGTCACTTTCATGGAAAAAATTCAGGAAGATAATACATGGCCAAATTCAATCTACTTGCCATTACTTACATGCATATATTTTCCCCTAGCATGTACCTTTCCCAATATGCTGATTCAGAGATTTACACCATTTCCAACATTCACTTGCAAAATTCTTCCCATATATTCTATTTTACTTTTTCCTAACTAGCAACTGCAGCGAAGAGTGACTCCTCCTGTTATTATATAATCTTGACAGAACAGACTAGGAACAAATTAATGGGGTAACTGGTTACTAGCCCTAGGCTGGAGTGCCAGAGAGGAGAGTTAATCCTAACTTCAATTTTCCTCAGCAGTCTCTCTACTCTCTAAACCCATAGGGAAAGGCGAACAAGACAGCTGTACTAGTTACCTGGTCCTTTTACACTTGAGCTAAAAAACTACACACCAAACCTAAAACTTGAAAGGAAAGACAGTCCTCCATGTAAGCATCACCTTCCAAATAGTGTGCGAAGCATCTTTCTTGCCTCTCCCTTCAAGTCATCTTTAAAAACAACCAACAAAAACATGCAGAGAAATGGAAAGAAAAAACATAAAGGGATGGAAAATTACTAGGGGCTGGGAAGGAACCTTAACTGACTCAATCCACTACCACAGGCAAAATTCCTGTTGAGACAGCATCTGGATGAAGGGAAGAGAGTGGCTTGATAAGATGTTACTTGAGAAGTAAAGTTTTCCTAAGAAAAGGCAAAACAACTGGGTAAAAAAGAAAGTTGTATAAATTAAAGATCAACCACAACGATAAATCATTTTTCTGCCAAGGCCTGTTACAATTAAATCAATTCATGCCCTGGTACTGATGATTCTTTTCTGCAGCCAAATGATGATGATTAGATGCCCAAAGTTCCTTCCTCTACCTCTAACATTCTATGAATAGAATCAGAGATCAAAAGCTGGACAGAATCTCAGAGACCAGAGGCCAGATAGGAAGTCAGATCCAATGAAATCAAAGTCAGGACTAATTCCCCCTGACCACATACCACAATGCTTCTACATGAGCTAATGGGCACAAGCTAGCTTTTTAACAAAGACCACTACCTATGTGGTATAGAATAAAGAACCTAGTTCCAAGTCCTGCATGTGTTTATTACCTGTGTGATTTCAGACAAGTTAGTTAAGAGGCATACGAGACAGGAAGCAGAGCATGGATCTGGAGTCATGAATACCTGAGTTCAAAAACAGCCTCAGATACTCATTTAAGTATGTGACACTTGGTAAGTCACTTAACCTGTCTGCCTTGATTTCTCATCTGTAAGAAGGGATAATTACATATATTATATAACAGTAATTATGCATTTTACATAATTATAGCTTGTATTTATTATATATTATATCAGTAATTAATTTCAATGATTATATTATATTATTCAACATATCATTTGCTTGGTATCATTAATGTTATATAATATCATGCATAGTATATAGCAGTAGTTATATGTTAATATATGACAATATACATAGCAATAATCTGTGTTGAGGGGATTAAATGAGATAATCTTTATAAACCACTTTGCAAACTTTAAAACAATATATAAATGTTGGCGATCACCATCACCATTATTACTGAGGGGGTTGGACAACATTTCTAATGCCCCTCCCACCTCTAAAATTCTATTTACCTTTTCTTCTTAGGAGATGCTTTTTGCAAACATTTCTATATATAATAAAAAGAACACGAAATAAAATTTCTCCTACCACCACACTCATGTAGACTTTAAAAGTTAAAAAAATTTACTGTCTCATTCCTGTTACTTCCAAGAACTAATAGCACAGTGTGAGAAAAATAAATGTAGATGATGGAACTTTGCTCCATTTTATTCAAAGTAAAATTCTCAAGTGTGTTTATTCTTGAGTTTCTCTTTGGTTTCTTCCCTCAGCTATAACACAAAGTTAATTTAATTCTTTTCTAGGATTGAGACCTCTTTACAATATGTTCTTGCCTTTCAAATGCTGGCAAGGGAATTAGGAGCTGAGATGTTATTTCTAATTTCCCTCTGGATATTTTATATTTACACAATGTATTTCATGGCATTTTTTTTAACCTGTTTAAAAAATATTAATGCATCTGGGTTGGCAGGCTGGCAACGCCAATCTAATCTAAACTCTAAAATTAACCAGTTTCTCTTTTCCCTGCTTCAGCTAATATTTCTGCTTTCATTTCACCTGGGTTTAAAGTTAGAATAACTTCTAAAAGTTTTCAAGTAGTGCACAGAAGAAAATGATCACAGATATGGAACAAAAGAGGTTAATTGCTTTGCCCAAGGTTGCACAAGGTACCAAGGTACCAAGAGTCAGAGCTGGGATTTGAACTCATGGCCTCTAACTGCCAGTGTAGAATTATCTCTGCTACACCACCCTGCCACTGTAACAGCCACAGCCTCCTTTAAATATTAAAATGAAATAAGCCAAAAATTATTTATGACATAAACGGAAACATCTGTCTCATGCATGTTTTTCTAGTGATATATAATCTATGAGTGATCAGGGAAACCCGAGTTAAATCCTGCCTCAGATACTTATTAGCCGTGTGACCCGGGGCGAATCACTTAACCCCCCTCGGCCTATTGCTTCACCTGTAAAACCAGGGTAATAATTTCATCTCCCTCCCACGGCTGTATGAGAATCAAATGAGATAAATGTATATAGTGCTTTGCAAACCTGAAGGAACTCTACAAATAGTATATTATATAATACTGTTTGTATTATATCACACTATATTGTATTATAGCATGTTGTATCATATCATATATGATATTGTAGAAAAGAAAAGCAAATTAAAATTAAAATTTTTCCATTGACAAATAATGGTCCAGCAAAAATTTAGTTGAACGAATGGGAACCTTGAAGACCAGTTACAAGAGGATTTGTTGAGTCCAGTGTATGGTGCCCAAGACGCTCCTCAACTCAAAATCCTTCAAGGCTTCCTTCTCTGCCTGGCTTCCAGGCTCCTCAACAATGAGACACTAGTCTACCTTCCCAGCTTGTTAGCTCATACGCTTTTTTCTACATATTCTGAGGCCCAGACAAAGACTATTCTATACAGCATGCTTTCCCACTTTCCCATGCCCTTCTTAAACTTGTGCCCTGAATTTCACCATTAACCACCACTACCCCACCCCCAACTTCCTTAATCAAAAAACTGATATTCCTCTGCTTGTCCAGGGTCTCCTATCTGTCCTCCAGCTGTCCCTATCACTCATTCCTCTTATGGAGACATCAGACTCCTCTATGTCAATACATTTTCAGAATACGTGGTCCTTCTCTGACTCTACTTTCCTCCCTTCTCTATTTCTTCCACCCTATACTTAACCTATACAACTCTCTAATCCCCTGCCTCTCTTCCAAATTCTATCTTTTCCACCCCTGTTCACCACCTACTCAGTTGCTCAATCAGAATGTGAACACTTTGAAAGGAGAAAACTTTTTTGGGTTGGCTTTGGCCTTTTTTTTTGCTTTTCTTTGTATCCCCAGGGCTCAGCACAATGCCTGACACATAGTAGGTGTTTTGCAAATGTTGACTGTCCATTGATTGAATGGAGCTAGAGGAAGTCACCCAACTCTCCTGTCCAGGTGTCAATCAAGTCATGTTGTCCGGCTTCAATTGAGTCTTCCTCACAGCAAGGTAATCCCTTTATTTGTTCCTAACTGATGGCTCACATCTTGCTCCCTTGGAAATGATTCCAAACCTCTTCTTTCCTAAGGCCTTCCTTCCATAGCCCCTCAATCAATGAAGGACCTTGTTTCCTAGTTCAATGACAACAATGAAACCATGGGCTCCCTGCTACCATCTTGTTATCTCAAACACTACCCCCCAGGTCATCTCACACTCTCCCCTCCTTTGCTCCAATCTCTGATAATGAGGCAGCCCTTACACTAGTCAGAACCAAGCTCTCTAGAAGCATCCTTAAGGTCATCCCTTCCTATCTCTGTCCAATAGATTGCAACCTCAATCATCTACCCACCCTTTTGGGAATCTATACTGTCTTCTTCTCTCCTGGTTCCTTCCCCACTCCCTTGAAGTAAACATGTGCAAATCACCCCAATCTTTAAGAAAATCTTCACTGGACTTTACCATGTCCTCAAGTTATCTCACTTGCTCTCTGTAATTTGGATTTTTACAATTTCCAATTATGTATGTGTGTACATACATACATACATGTGTGCGTATGTGTATGTATACACACATACATATACATACACATACATCTCTCAACCTTTATAATTTGAATTTAGACCTCATCATTCGATGCAAACTCACCTCTCCAAAGTTACCAATGATGTATTAATTGCAAATGTCTTTTCTCAGTCCTCATCTTTCTAGACTTCTCTGCTACGCCTCACACTGCAGACTCTACCTTCTCTACCTGCATATATGACAGGACTCCCTTCTGGTTTTCCTCCCTCCTGTCTGACCATTCATTTTCAGTCTCCTTTGCTGGCTCCTGAGTCTCATCACAAACACCCCAACTTGGGAGTGTCCCGGGGTCTCTTTTCTCAGTACTCTGTTTCTTGGTTACCTCATCTGCTATCATGGATTTAATTATCATCTACTGAAATGCCTCATAAATCTATGTATTCAGCCTAGTCTCTCCCCAGAGCTTTAGTTCCTAATTACCATCTGCCTATTAGACATCCTTTAGGCATCTCAAACTCAACATGTCCAAAATAGGGCTTGTTCTCTTCTCCCCTAAACCACAACTCTTCCATCATCCCCTTATTTCTGTTGAGGAACCAATGTTCTTCCATGTTGGCAAATTATCTCTAACTCCTCCTCTCTATCAACACACACAGCCTATCAGTTGTCAAAATCTTGCCACACTGTCCTCCAGAAAACCTCTTAAGTCTGGGCCGTTCTCTCTATTCACACCCACCATCTTTGTTCAGGCCCTCACCTGCTAACTTATCCCAATGACTTCCTAACTGGTCTCTCTCCCTCTCAAGTGTCTCTCTACTCCAATCCATTCTCCACACAGCCACCAAAGTGATTTTCCTTAAGCATAGATCTGACCATATCACTTTCCTAATCAATAAACTCCTAGCCTCTAGGACAAATTATAAACTCCTCTGGCTAAGTTTATAAAACCCTTCACAAACTTGAATTTCCAGACTCGGTGTATTTATTACACCCTGCCCAATCCTTTTCTTCATTGATCCCTTCCCAACTCTCCCACCACCAATTAGGTAGTGAGTTTTATTGAAGCAGATAGTGCTTGAAGACTTGAGTTTAAATCCTACCTCAAATACTCATTAGTTATGGGACCCTGGACAAGTCAATGAACCTCTTTGTACCTCAGCACCTTCATCTGTAAAAAGAAGACAGTAACAGCACCTACCACACAGGGTTGTTACTAGATCAAATAAGACAATATATGTAAGAGCGCTTTGAAAACCTTACAGCTCTATATAAATGGTAGATAAGCTTTTAGCTAAGTGCTACAGAAAAGAATATTATAAATTAACTCACATATACGTATACTCACACAAGAATGCATAAAATGTTAAAAGACCCAAAAAGGAAGGCCTCATTGGGTAGTCATACCCAAAATCTCTTCATAGAGGATCATGGACAAGAATGGTTCAGAGGAAAAGGCATGGATGGGTGAAGATTTGTATGAATGAAGAAAATAACCATTTCAATGAGATGGTAAACTATCAAAACATGGATGCGGCAGGTCAAACCAAAAGAGATTTCATAGGGAAATGAACACAGGATTTCGACTCAGAGGACCCAAGTCTAAATCCTGGTTCTGTGATTTACTATCTTTGTGATTCTAAGTAAGTTACTTCTTTTTGGGCTTCAGTTTCCTCATCTGAAACATGGGAAGGTTGACCTAGAAAGCCTCTAAGTTCCCTTCCCAGGTCTAAATCCTACAACATATACGTATATGTGTATGTATATGCATATATATGTGTGTGTCTCAATCTAACCATAAATACACACACACATGCTCACATATGTAGGTATACATGTATATGTATATATTTACCTTCATTTATATATATATATATATATATATATATATATATATGCACATACATATACATGTATACAAATATATCTATATCTATCTATTGAGAAGGCTTTTCATGGAAGTTCTATGCAAATAGTTACTTAATCTATGAAAACTTTTTTACTTTCTCTAGGTTTCTAACCTTGACTGAGTCTCTCAATCAGTTCATAATCAGAAAGGGCTTCTTTTCTTCCTATTAATGCACAGTTCTCACTATGCTACTCCCGCATCAGCACTTCTGATGGGATTAAGAGAGAGCAGTGTCAGATCTGGGTTCAAATTCTGCCTCTCTGACTGTGTCACTGGCATGTTATTGGCTATGAACTTGGACAAATCATGGTCTTCATTTCCTCACTTCTATAAAATCGGGATAGAAGAGAAAAGGCACAGAGATTAAGTAGCCTGGAATGACTAAACAGTCCCTACTGTTCCAAATATTCTTTGATATACTAAAATCTAAATGTCATCAACTTAAATATTCCTGCATCATGTAAGAAGATGGGAAAAAATAAAAAACAAAAAAAATCTAGCAACTTGTTCAGTCATTTTCCAGTTGTATCTGACTTAATGACCACATCTGAGCTTTTCTTGGCAAAGATACTGGTCATTTCCTTTTCCAGTTCATCTTACAGATGAGGAAACTGAGGCAAACAGGGTTAAATGACTTGCCCGAAGTCACACAGCCTGTTAAGTGCCTGAGGTCAGATTTGAATGATTCTTCCTGACTCCAGACCTGGCACTCTAGCCACTGGGTCACCTAACTGCCTATTTAAAATAAAAACAAACAGAACAAATGAGGAGATTTAATGAAAGTCTGTGGAGTCATAGCCCAGTCACTTAATTTCCCAGTGTCCCAATCTGTATCAGCAGAAAAAGTTTCCATCCCAAGAATCCCTCACATTGACAAAATCATAGGTCTCATCCCCAAACAACTACTACTTACATGCATATAATCCTTTAAAGGTTTACAAAGTGCTTTCATTACAACATAAGGGTTATACACATCTAATTTAAAACGAACTAGGGATCAGGACTCTAAAGGTAGAAGGCACTTCAGAGGCCATGCAGTTCAAGGTCTTCATTTTACAGATGATGAAAAAGAAAAGGCAGTTGATCTGGCCAACAACAAAGAGTCAGAGGGGAGATCTGAAACCAGGTCCTCCAGAGCTACTGCTCTTTCCTTGCCATCGTAATGTCTTGTGAACACCATGTTCTTCCTACATGGTGGATCACCTTACTATATGGAAGAATCAAAAATCTAATGCACTAGGGCAAATGCTAGGACAATTTAATGGGTCATCTTTTCAAACTGTCAATAACTTCAAAATAATAGGATCCTAATCTATTATTTCATTGGCATAAGGAACTTCCAGGTAAGGTAACTTCCTCCACCAATACAGGCTGGCACCTTTTCTGTATCTGAAGAGTCTTGGGCTCTAAAGAGGTTATGTGACTTGGTGCAGGAGGATAGAACCAGATCTTCCAGACTCTAAGTCCACTTCTTTATCCAATACAACAGAGTCCTTCCTGCTATGAACTCAAATCATTCACTTGGTTTTTGTAAGAGCTCACCTACAGCAGCTGTCTGATTTTACAGACAAGAGACTTTCATCAAAATTGCCTATTTTTAAAAAGGGTGGCATGCTTACAAGATGAAAATAAACCGACTACATTACCTTTCTAGCCACAACTGATCTCTGCTCTAACATCAGTGACGGTATTCATTTTCTAAATGAAGTTACAGAAGGCACACTGCTTTTCAAACAAGAAAAAGAAAATCTAACTCATAAAAATCCCCTAAGCTTATCAAAACCTTAACAACAAGAATCAGGTACTTAAAGAAACCTAGTACATATACCGTAAGTCCCAAAAAAAAAATTCCAAAACATTTTGCTTGTTGTTGTTAATTCAGTCATATCTGACTCTCCGTGACCTCCTTTGGGGTTTTCATGACAAAGATAGTAGAATGTTTTGCCATTTACTCCTCCAGCTCACTTTAAACATAAGGAAACTAAGGCAAAAAGGGTTAAGTAACTTGCCCACAGCCACACTACTTAGTAAGAGTATGAAACCAAATTAGAACTCAGATTCTCCTGGCTGCAGGCCTGGTGCTCTATCCACTGCACCACCTAGCTGCTTCCAAACATTTTTTTTTAAGTTCACTTTAATTTATTTTGAGGCTCAAGACCTTAAAAAAGAAAATCACATTTCAATCTTCACCCTAGCAAAAATCTTCCAAAAATACACCCATATCATTTCTCAATAAATAAGCATTTATTAAGCTTGTACTGTGTGGCAGATGTGGGGATACAACAACAAAACAATCTAAAATTCAAGGCAGCTTACATTCTCTATCAGGGGAGGCAAGATTTATAGATCTGAGTATATGCAAAAAAAAACAAAAAAAACAAGGTTGGTGAAGGGATGCTAGCATGTAGGGAAATCAGGAAAGGCACTGTGAGCAGAGCTTTGGAGGAAACGGGGCTGTAAGTGGAGGAGGTAAGGAATGCATGCATTCCTAGAATGGGGGAGAGAAACTGGAATGTCTGTCATGTATGAGCAATCAGAAATGCAATTTGTCTACCCTGTAGAGCAAAGAGAAGGGAGGGAGAAAGATAATACAATTCAGAGACACAGTATCCTTGAACCTCACAGTTCTAAGAGGACTCAATAGGTAATGTAACACAAAAAAACAAACAAACAAAAAACCCTGGGCTCAATCTCATCTCTGGAACTTGCAACCTTGGAGAGCAGAGTGAGGACCTGGCACTGTCAACTGATACAGCTCTGCTTGAGCCTTCAAGGAAGTATTCCTAAACTCTGGTGGTTTTTAGTGTTAACGAACATACCTTGAGGAAAGATGGAACACATTAGCCTTTGAGGTCCTTTCTGGCTTTATATCTATAGTCCTATTTATCTAAACAACAGGCAACAAATAACCAGTTCAAATCTACCCATTGCCTCATTTTTAGGGTCATGGTGCCAAGGATGATTTTTACACTTTTAAATGTAATAAAACTTCATTTAGAAATGTAAAAACCTTCTTGGAAGCAGGTCTTACATTTCCCAGCCCCTGGTCTAGAGCAGTACTCCCAGTTTTACGGATGAGTGGATGGAAGCCCTGGTACATTAAGTGACCTGCTCAAGGTCACTTAGCTAGTTAGCAGATGCCACTAGACCCAAGGTTTCTTCCATTCTTCCATAAACATTTTCTTGGATAAATGCAAATTGGCCTTAAGTTGTAGCAATTTTCCTAATATAATGTATTTATTTCTAAGAGACAGCTAGGAGGTGCAATGGATAGAGCACCAAACCTGAAGTCAAGAAGACTCCTCTTCCTGAGTTCAAATCTGGGCTCAGATACTTACTATGTGACCCTGGACAAGTCACTTACCCCTGTTTGCCTCAGTTCCCCCATCTGTAAAAAAAGGCTGAAGAAGGAAATGGCAAACTACTCCAGCATCTCTACCAAGAAAACCCCAAATGGAGTCAGAGAGAGTTGGACACAATTAAAAATGACTAACTGGTTTCTAACAACGTTTCCAATGAAACAGAGTCCCTCTGGCCATATTTATACATGATACAGGAGTTATATAGTAAAATGCTATATAGGTAATATGTGGAATGTGATATGATGTAAATGACATATGACAAACATTATATGATAAAATCTCCATACATGTGTAAAAATGGACAGTTTCTCAGAAGAAACTTCTTTTAAGATCCTCTTATCACTGTGGTTAAAAGGTCTTCTTGAAATAAGAAATAAAACCTCTGGCTATGTATTATCTCCCCTCCCTACATGCATACCATGTTTTGATGTCTAGATTTGTCTTCAAATTTCACTTCTGATTCTACCTTGTATAAGGTCTGGCCTTGGGCTCAGGAACCTATAAAGCAATAAGCACTTTTTAAGGACCTACTACGTTTCCAGTATTGTGCCAAGTGCTGAGGACACAAAAACAAACACTGAATAGTCTTTGCTCCCAAGATGCTTGCATTTGGGGTGGAGGGGATGGAGGGGATGGAGGGAAGGCAATATGTGCATATTTAAACATACACAGAATACTGTAGGGAGGGAAGGTGTTAAGAGTTAGGTAAACTGGGAAGAGCTTCATGTAGAAGGCAGTTTTTGATCCAAGTCTTAAAGAAATTAATGCAGTCTACCAAGAAGTTGTAAGTTCAAGTCTGTTTGTATCCGTCTAGCTCTGTCTCTCTCTGTCTCTCTCTGTCTCTCTCTCATGTTTATATTCGGAGGAGAGCAGGGGAGCTTGGATTCAGACTTTTCATTTAATATCAGAGTCTGCCAGTGTAGAAACTCTCTCTACCCATGCAGAATTTGCTCTAATTTATGGTCCTAGGCAATTACCTAAGCATGGCAAAGTTAAGTAACGTACCCAAGGTCACAAAGTCTGAGAATCTCAGTCAGGTCTCCATAGAACTCTCAACTAAAATACCAAATTCTATATCAGGGATTCTTAATTTGGGGTCCATAAAGTTATCTACTGCTATTGATCTATTAATAACTCTTTCAATATAATTGGTTTCCTATGTAATCTTATTTATTTCATACATTCCTCTGAGAAAGGAGCCACAGGCTTCATTATTGATTCCAGGACCAACTTTCTACTCACAGTATCATGCAGCATCTCATATACAATGTAACATACAGAAACAAAATTATCAACATGAAAAAACCTGAAATTGGAAGTATAAGGTGGGAATGGAAGGGGCAGGATTAGGAATTACCAAGACAGAGGTTTTATGTCTAGATTCAACAAGGCCTTTTTACCACCAATAAGACTTCAAAAGCAATCTCTTCTGATAAAATCTCCATTTAAAAGAGGAGATCAAAACATAGAAATGTTCCCGGGATATTTTTTAAAGGGGGAGGGAGGTTGATTTAGAATTATAAGGATTGAATTTAACTGCTTAGCAAGCCTACACATATATGTGTGGATAAACATATATGTGTATACATACACAAAGCATAGAAAAAGTTTTTTACACCATACACACATACAACAT
This sequence comes from Potorous gilbertii, assembly GCA_028658325.1. Classification (NCBI taxonomy): domain Eukaryota; kingdom Metazoa; phylum Chordata; class Mammalia; order Diprotodontia; family Potoroidae; genus Potorous; species Potorous gilbertii. The sequence continues at coordinate 489,294,414 of CM053771.1, forward strand.
CGAAAAGCTATATATCTATATATACAAACACAAGAGGGACAGAAAAGGTTTCATATATGCATACATACACACATATATATGCATACATACACAAAAGCCATAGAAAAGCTTATACATATATACATATAGAAAAGTTATATATGTATTATACACACACACATATATATAAACACAGAAGGCATAGAAAAGGTTATGTGTGTATATACATGCATGCATGCATACAAAAAACAATACTTTTCCAAAGTCCTGCAAAACGTGTTTAAAACAGACTTAATGAGACCTTTCTACAGAAAAAGGACCCTCAAAGCTTCATTCCACAAGGACAATAGGTTCTCTCCCCTCAGTAATCAACTGCTCTTAAAAGAACTGTGAGCAGCAATAAGAATTTAAATTTCCAGGGTTTACCAGTGCCTTGCACATAGTAGGAGCTTAATAAATGTTCACTGATTGACTCATCTTATGACTACAGTCTAATTTAACTCATTAGGTAATAAGCAGGATTTTTTATGAATAACTGACATGTGCATGCTAAGATTTCTTAAGCATATTCCCTTACACTATGGAAGCAGAGTAGTACTGGAAAGGCACTAGATTGCCAGTGAGGTGACTGGGGTTCGAATCCCAACTCTCCCACTGCTGCCCTGTATGACCTTGGACAAGGAAGTCATTTCACATCACAGGTCTCAGTTTCTTCATTTGTAAAATGAGGGACTGAAGAGAAGCCCTAATGGTCCTTCAAGATCTCCTTCTAGTAACCCAAAACATAGCTGACCCAGACCCACACACGATGCTCCCTCCCTTGGTGTGTTAGCTTGACACTGAGAGAGAACACAACCTGACTGTTAGGCCTGGAGTCATCTGTCCACTGGATGGAAACAGCAACAACTTTTTTTTCCAACTCTGCTCTATTGATGCACAACCAAAACTATTCACAGCTGCACCAGTGTTTACAAGTAAATATTCATGCAATAATGTAATATGCGCATGATAATTCATCAGCTGTGTCTCCATTCAAACAAGTGTTCTTTCTTTTCATAAAACCAAAACAAAGTTTCTTAATAATGATGTGAAAACCAACACTGCCCTCCTTGAATCTACTCGTTTCAGGGTAGATCATCAAATACTGAGATAGAGATATATAGACAGTTAGGGAGTTACTTTTTGAAATTTTTCTAGTAATGCAATAACAAACTAGAGAGAAAGAGAGGCAATTAGAAAACGTGGCTTAGCTATATCATTAATCTGCATCAAAGGGGTATAACGATGAACATTGTGTGCCTTTCCAATTACTCTCCATTATGAGTTTCACAACAGAAGTTGAGAAATCTCTTTGACAAACTAGTCCTTTATTAAAAATCAAAGAGAAGCGCTTTGCTACCATCTGTGCAACATTAACAGCTTCACAGAAGAATGATTATTTTCTAACTTGAGAAAAATTCAGCTCTATTAAAACATACACATACACTCACCATACTCACCTTCAGCTATTATGGAAAAATGTCACAACACACATGAAACATTCATTAAAGGAAGACCAGCACCTCTCCCCATACTAGAAAATGTATGGAAAAAAGGGGGAAATTGCAATCTTATGAAAGCATAATCAAAGTTAATCTTTTTTACTGTCCCCCAGTGTTGACATATGCTTAAAAGAAACTGACCAACACCTGTTAAGTTCTGATTTAAAAGGAGAGGGAGCAAGTGAAAACTTTTTTATTTAAAAAAAAACCTTTAAATTTAATGCCATTAGTGGAAGAAGCCAGCTTATGTTATAAAAAATAAGGTAAAATTATCCATAAATGGCTGTCAGGAAAATTTATGACAGACAATCTCTTCTCTTTAAAGTACACTGAACCGAGGAAAATCTGCTTGAGTATTTAGAAGCTCATTCTGGAAAGCAATACTATAAATCAGGCTCCTTTATCTTGAGTCTGCCATATACTATGTCCATGATTTGACAAGTTCTTCCTAATTACCCACCTTAATTACAGTAATTATATATTTTATAGTAAATGCAAGTAATAAGGTTCATTTGGAAGATAAATTGTCAAATACAGGTTTTTTGTTGTATGGTTTGTTTTTGGTTTTTTTTTCAAGATGGGGAAAATGTGAGAGAAGCTTGACCATCCCACTGGATTCATTCTGCAGGTCCCATCTATATTTGGAAGTAGAGGGGTGTGTGTATGTATATACATATACATAATCTATGTGTTCACATCTGCATAAATATATACATATATGGTAGAGTGTGTGTGTGTGTGTGTGTGTCTGTTTGTGTCTGTCTCAATTTGTACCTGAGGGTATCACCTACCTCTTTGTCAAAAGGTAGGTAGAAGGATGTGGTTACCAGAAGAGACCTTAAAGATAGTAGTCAATCAATCAGTAAACATGCATTAAGAATCTACAGTAAGTAAAGAAGCATTTATTAAATTCCCACTATGAAAATAAGGTATATATGTGTGTGTAATATTAAATATGTAAAATAGTTTAAAGTGTAATGATATATCATTAGATAGCATGTGTAATAATCATATTATCATATATAATATCTAATGCTACTATATTATGTACATATACACACACACATTTAGGGGGGACATGGTCAATATGAGAATTTGTTTTATTTTACTATACACATTTATAATACAAGCTTTGTTTTTCTTTTTCGTATCATTTGGGTGAGAGAAAAAAAGGTAGACTTTTGCTTACTGAAAAATACATAAAATGTAATTTTAAAATCCAGTTCTAACTACTCTAGGAGGCAACCAAACAGCAAAGCATTAATTCCTTCATAAGAGATCTCACCACATCAGTGGAGACAATGATCGATACTCTGATACAGGGTATCTGAAAGAATAGAAAATACTGAATGACTTTGAAAATGAATTCTCCCCTCCGTCTTAGATGGAAGGGCTTCCTACCAGGGGAAGAAGCCACACACAATAAAGTTTCTGGCACCACAAGAGATCCATCAATATCTGCTTTTCTCAAGTTTTAGAAGCAAACTTCCTCAGGCTCCCCCTCATCTGTGGTGAACCTCCCCTAAGAAACATTCCCTGCTGCTCACCATGGGGCAGCTACAAAAGCTTGCTGACTGATACGGCTGTCATGCCATTAAGGGTCATTTTACTTCACTGTGGATCTGACAATTACTTTTGTCAGTTTAACAGATGCCACACAGTTTGCTGCGCTGAAATCAGTTAAATAGGAAGGAATGGAACAACAACAATAATGAAAAAATACTGTGGAGTCTTTAAAGCAAAGGACCAGACCTTCAAACCACAATAGGGCCAAGGTAAGCTATGGAGACAGAACAACCAGCCACACACCACTCTTTCCAGCAAGAAATATCACTAGCAATGTCTTTGCATCAAGTTTCTGGTCCTAGATTTGGGAAACATGCTGAACCTGGATACTGGGATGGCACTGATGACTTGGGACAAGCAAGGAACACAAAGTTTTACAAGTTTACAGACCTCCACTGCCCCTCTGGAATATATCTATCCAAGCACCTGAGGTAAAGACACTCATGAGGAGGATTTTAGTAGAGGTATACACAGCTCTGGCCCCTCCTTCTACTGTTGACAGACTCACAGGGTGAGCACAGTCAATAAGATGTTGTGCAGTCCAATGCACTTCAAGCTACACCTGCAGACAACAGCATCTCAGGTAAGTAAAGAGACTAGATCAAGGCCAGTGTATTGAATTACACAGGAAGAGTTAAATCTAGAATGTCATTTCTAGTTAATATAGTAACCCACTTTTTATTTTTAAATATCACCAAGTTGGACTTTTATAGTGTTTTCCATCATATAACCATAAAACTTTGGGGATGGTCCTGAAACATAACTTCTCCCTGCAGTCTCTCTAAACCCAGGAATGGGCAAGGAAACATGAGTTTGTTTAAGGACAACATAATCTAATCTTTTGGAAAGAAAAATGTATTACTCTCGTTAAATCTCATCATTACAATGTTCATGTTCAAGATTTGAGGAATTTTCTCATGTATTGATTGGTTTTGCTGATTATTTTTCTCTTCCTCCTCTTTTTAAAAAAAGTAAAAATCTTATTATTGAACTCAGAAAGAATTAGGAACTCTGAACAACACAATGACCACCATGACTGCATCAGATTCGTGATGAAACATACTATTCATCTTCTGACAGAGATGACAGATTCAAAAATGAAGATTGAGGAGTATGTGTACATGTGTTTATATATGTCTCTTAGATTTATACGGGTAAGTGTATTTCATATGCTATGTGTGTGCCTTCTCCACCAGATACCAAGACCTTCCATCTAAGACTGAGAGGATAGTCCATTTCCAAAAATCATCCAGTATTTTCCTATTCATTCAGTCAGTACCAGGGATAGTGATTCATTATCTGCATTGACTTGGTGAGATACATTGTGAAATATATGTGTACATGTGTTTACAGCCTAAGTCTTTCACAACAGTTTGACAAACACTGTTTTATTAAAAATTTTTAAAAAGAGGAAAAACAATTAACTAAACCAATCAGTACATCAAAAAGATCTTAATTTAAAAAATTATATATAAAATTTTGTGTGTATGTGAACACACATGCTCTACTGACTCCTTTTTATAGACTCCACATATGTATATATACATAAATGTGTGTGCATATGTATGTGAGGGCATATTTGTATGTATGTGTGTGTACACACACACACACACACACACAGGACAACACAGCTAATGAGAAAAATTGTTCTACTTGACAATGTTTGTAGTAAGGGCTTTGTTTTTCTCATTTTAAGCATGAGGGAAAGAGACTTTTCCTTATTGAAGAAATATAATTTAATTAAAAAATAAAAATAAAATGAAGTTCAGGAGAAAACAGGTAAGAGACTTTTAAAAGTAACTTGTTGGACTTATTCTACACCTCTTAAAAATAAATTTTATGGATGTGTTGTTTTTTTACATCACCATAATTTTCCCCAGTATCCTTCCACTTTGTCCTCCTTGAGTCATCCTTTATAATAAATACAGTCTTTCAAAAAGAGCAAGCTGTATGTAAAAGATTTGGGGTTTCTTATATAATCTTTATATCTTCTTATGAAAATGTCTGATATTTTTGATGTTTGTTAACTTCAGAATAAAAATAACAAAACATTCTTTGTTATGTGGGATGGTTTTATGGGATGAGGAGGAAAAAGGACACAGGAGGAAGTTAAGGTACTGTAAAACAAAAGGTATCAAAATTTATCTTAAAAAAAATTAGTTCATCACTATAGCTAGCTAGCTCTATGACTAAAGGGGAAATCTCTTTTCATACAACGATATAGATAACCAGGCTATGAGAGAGGAATATAAGTCTAGACAGGTCCCATCCAAACTGTAAAAACTCTAAGTGACAAACTACGTGTCTGTCAGAAAACCAACCTGCTTGAGTTAAATCATCACCAGAGGCTTGTTCATCAGTGATGCATTTTTCAGCCCTAGCAACACAGTGAAGATAGTTTACAAAAAATAAAGGTTCAGAGAAATTCTGATCCACATTAGTAAAGGTGGTGAAATCATAGGGTCTTAAAACAAAACAGAAAGTTAACAACAGTTGACATTTAAAGTCTCTAAAACACTTCATAATTATTTTTCATTTGTGCCAATGGAATAACCTTGAGAGGAAGTTACTATGGATATTATTATGTCTAATTTAAAGATGAGCAAACTGAGGATCAGATGATCAGGGATTCAGATTCTATTTCTGAAGCTCCATAGGGCCTCAATTTCCTCATACATCAGAAAAAAAAGTCAGCCCAAAAAACACCTAGTAATGTGTTGGCTGCAGAGTCCACACTGAGAAACATGTCAAGAATATACAAAAGTACAGCTAGGTCTGATGACTTTAGAAGTTAACCTCTAAGGTGTCTTCCAGCTTGAGAGCTGGGATTTATCATTTCACAACAGTGAAAGTAATGACAACAGGTAGTTCATGAAAGAGCCAGAATCCAAACTTAAGTCTTCTGATGCCACCTCTTCCGTTGTATCAAGCTATTTTGGCCAATAAACCTCTCATTTTGCATTGGAAAAAAGCACCCCATGGGGAATTTAAGAACAAAAAATAAATTTCCTATGCCATATCAATCACCATAGCAGGTGTCAATCTAGAAGAGACTCTCTCACAGAGAAAAGGAAGGATGTGATTCTGGTTAAATGAAAAAAACAAAACAAAACAAGGATTCCAAAATTCAATTACTAGGAAACTCCAATCACCTTACCTTCTTTTCATTCCTAATTAATTCTTTGGAGAAAACATGCAAAGTGGACATTCAGTTAATAAACCAAATCTAAAAACACTAGCCAACTACAATTTCATTAGGGAAGAAAATGACAAGGAATATTGGATTCTACTTCTCCTTCAAAAATGTCAACCAATCTAGAATACTGCCAATTGTTTTTGTCCAAAACTGCTCAAAAGTACATTCTAATGAAGCAAACAATGTCACAGAAAAAAAATTACCATCCTAATAGTTTTGTTTCAGGAACCTAACTGTACAATTCTAATGCCTCTTGAAGTAAATTTCTAAATCAAATTTCTTTTTTTTTTCAAAGTGGGACACAGTGGGAGGGGAAGTAGGGAGAAAAGAGATTCATCCAGTTCTCTTTGTGTGAACCCTCCATGTGATCCAAACAAAGTGGCCATGTAAATACAGCAAGCCACTTTTACCAAGAGACCCTAACAAATCCTTCTCACCTGAACCCGATGTGTTGTGTAACAGATTCCGAAGCTTGCTGCATAACTGGATCATGCTGTCTAACTGTCTGTTTATCTTCACATCCTGTATCCAGGCGGGTGTGTGACACACTGGACATTCCGAACCGATGCAGTCACCCACGCATGCACTTAAGAGAATAAAATCATTTTGAAATTAGCCCAAAGTTATAAGTCCAAAAGAAAAGATGAATGATGTTTATCACATGCTGACTTTTTTTTTTTGCAATGTTTTAAAATTTCCCAGAGTTACCCACAATGATCTAAAACAGCGGTCTTCAAAGTGGGAGCCCCTACCATAACATAATCCCAAGGAGTATGTAATTAATCAGTGTGACATTGGGAATATGGGTCATATACCATTCTCCCCCATAGTAACTAATCACGAGGCTTATATCAAATATAACCATTCCCTCTCATTATATATTTTCCCCACTCCTAACTCTGGTCCCTTCATAGAAAAAGGTCAATAGGCATTTCTTTGTTTACAGCAGGTCAAGATATATATATATATATATATAAAGGTCAATAGGCATTTCTTTGTTTACAGCAGGTCAAGCTATATATATATATATATATATATATATATATATATATATATATATATATATATATATATACACAATGAGGGAGAAGTAAAAAGGAGACAAAATAAATACTTGCTAACTGAAAAATACAATTTTTTAAAAATAGTTCAAGATTGATCTGGTTGCTACATCATCCAAATTACACTGGCTTTTGCCTAATTACAGAAAAGTCAGTAAGATGTTCAAACCCTCATCTCAAAGCTTTTCCAATCACTTATATTGTTTAATTTGCTCTTCTATTTTTAAATAACTAGAACCCTAACTTCTTATTTGACTGGAATTACTTAATTATAAATTAACTCTTAAAAGTAAACCCACAGGGATAGTACAAGGGGGAATTCCAGGTAACCAGAGATTGAGGAGAGAAATCACAAATAATCTCTTTTTAGAAAGACGGCTTTTTATCATCCACAAATTTTAATTTAGTCACCTGTCGACTGCAGTGTCTAAACTCTGAAGAGAGTCTCAGGGACCTTCAGAAGTAAAGCTGTGTCTGTTGACCTCAGTCAACATTTATTAAGTTTTTACTATGTGCCATGCACTGAGGATATAAAAAGAGGCAAAAGACATTATCTGCCCTCAGGGAGTTTACAGTTTAGTGAAGCAGTCACTATGTAAAAAATTAGGTACTACAAGATCTATACAAAGAATAAAATCGTCTCTACTTTCAAAGTACTAACAAGGATAAGACACAAATTCAGGTGAAACAGCAGAGAGTCAAAGAAACAAATGTTATTCGAGGGTCAAGAGGGAAAGTCATTACCTACAAGGGAAGGAAGGAAGGGAAATCAGAGAAGGCTTCATGGAGGCCACAGACATCTGAAAGTAATCAAGCTTCAATGAGGCAGTGATGGAGATGTAACTCTGAAGCCACCTGTGTGTATTTAACGTTTACTAGAATGGATTCAGGGCTGAATCAATATTTCCCCTGGAACAGAACTACAGCTGTTACACACATCGAAAGCTGAGAAGGGCAAGTTCTTGACAAATGACAGCCAGGTAATTTTGCCAGTCACAAGAAAATTTTATGGCTATCATAAAGGTGATTTCAAGAGACTTAGAAAAGAGTTGGGTTTTGGGGGTTTTTTTGGGGTTTTTTCCCCCTTTCTGTCTGAATGCTTTAGGGAATTTTTGAATCACTGACCTTTGAGTCTGTCAGCTGTACTAATTCCTATGACTTTCATTTCCTCAGTCAGTATTGGGGGAGTTATTTAGTGACATAGGTTAAGTTTTATTTGGCTGGACAATGTGCAAAAAGACTAACCCACTTTCCTGAAATTCAATTCAACAAATACTTACTAAGCACCTACCAGAGTTAACAAATGGTATTCAAACCATATAACAAATGGTTACCAGGGAAAACAAAATGGAAACAGACAAAATGCAACAGTCCTTCCTTTCCATTGGAAGGGATCCATGTAAGCACGGACTGAAAAGCAATTATAGGATAATTTGAAGAGGGAGATAACAGCATCAAACAGAGAGGATAAGATGAGCTTCTGCATAGATTGGTGGCTCCCATTTAGTGGATGCAGAATGGCCCAAGGGATTCATGCTAAAAATTCTTTAATGGAGCCTTAAGTAGTAATAACATTCATATTAAATTACCCTAGGAGCTCACAAAACAAATTTTTGCTGTTGTTATCATTTGAAGCACTTTGCAGAAGAAACTAAAAACCAGCAGGAGGACCCCAAAAAAGCTACTGAGTTTGGGGAACAGCAATTTGGCTCTTTACTAGACACTAGAGTACATGAAGGAGAGTAATACATAACAAATCTAGAAATGTAGACTGGAGCTAGGCTACAGAGAGCTTTAAATGCCAAGCTGGGAGTCATCCCTTAGGATCTAACAGGTATTTGGAATGCAATGTTTGCAAAAGTACAAAAATCCTCGCTGGGTCTCATAGCATCCAATCTTTTGCCACTCCCAATGACCCTACACATCACTACTAATTTTACTTTCTTTATCTGATATTTCATTCTATGACGCCCCTCAGTACCAGCATCTCTAAAGGAGAAAAGAGTCATAAATTTAAGAACAAAACAGACTTCAATATCATATAGTCCATCCTACCCCTCTTATAGAAAATCTAGGAAGGGTTATCATACAGCTAGAAATGCATTTTTGTTTTTATTTTTTACTTCTGGATATATTTGATGTCACAGAATCACAGGACCACAAGTTCTGACCTGAAAGGACTTCATCAGACATTTTGGTGAATCCTCACTTTCTACAGATGAGGCCAAGAGATGTCAAAATGATTGCACAAGGTTATATAGGAAATGCCAAAGAAGGAGTTGAACCCTGTGACCCCAAATACAACCCCAGTTATCTGCAATTCTAAGATAATAACTGTACTAGACAATTTTCTAGGTAGATAGCTTTAAATACTGAAATTTAAAAAAAACTGTGCAAATCTTTCTAAACTATATATAGTTATATATCTATATCTCTCTTTATATATATATATATATATATATATATATATATATATATATACAGTTATGTATCTCATTATTTACAAGTTGTCTCACTTGTTAGAATGTACCCTCCTATTCCCCAAGGGAAGTCACTGATAAAAAGAAAATTCCCCACATGCAAAAAAATAACTATTTTTTAGGACTTTTTAGGATAGCAAGAAAGTGGGGGAAAAAAATAGGTATAGTCTGGGGACTAGCTAAACAAACTGTGCTATATGAATGTAATGGAATCCTACCAAGCTGTGGGAAGTGACAAAAATAATGAAGAAAAGTAAAGTATGGAAAGAATTACATGAACTGATGCAGAACCAAGTAAATGAGACACACAAGTACAACAAGGTAAACAGAAAGAACTACCACTATAAAACCATCAAAAATACATGTTGCAAAATCATAAAGAACGAGGACAGCCCAAAGAAGAAATGAGCAAACACTCCTCTGCAGTCATAAAAAATCCACAGGTGGGGATCACTGCATGCATTTTCTGGTTATTTCTTTTATGTGCTAATTGGTTTTGCTGAGTTTTTTTCCTTTCCTCTTTTTCTTAAAAAAAAAATTCTTTGAATCCTCTCCTATGTTCCGCCGTGCAACGTGACATTTTCTTTCTTATTTTTATCTTTAAGTTTATGTTTCTTTTTCTTTTCTTATTAAGTATTTAAGTTTTGGTATTTGTCTAAAATTTTTTAAAAATTTTAAATTCCTTGTTTATATGGGAGGGAGAGAAGTAAAAGAGAGAGAGGAAAATTTAGGCAATATAAAACAGACGATATCAATAAAACTCAATCAAAAAATAAAAGGCATCCTTGATGTTGAGGACCATTTTTTTTTTGGCCTGCTTTTTGGATTCCCAGCAGTTGGCACAACTTTTGGCACCTAGTAAACCCTTAATAAATACTTATCAACAGCAACTTCACATTACCTAAACTGAAGCCAAACTGTTATTACTTAATACTTCTAGGTTATCAATCAGTCCATCTATTATTACACTGTGGTGTAAATGTAGACACAGAGTGTGTGAGACATGGAAGTGAATGTGTATTGACCCAAGGAGCTGGCCTAGAAACTTCCTGCCTTGGTTTGGGTCATTTGCCTCTTTCTTAGGAAAGTAAAGGATTGGCAGCGGTATGACTTCTTGCCAAGCCCTTATAACAAGGCAGACTTCCTACAAAATTAATTAGAGTCAAAAACTGAAGGAGCCTCTTCTTATTTTCCTACACCAATCCCCAGTAAAACACATTATTCACCACTCAGTAAGTATGCTCTCTCTTTCCAACAATAATCTTAATGTAAACTACTATGCTTACATCAATAACACAAGGTACCTCCTGGTCAGCTTGTAAATAGTCTTCATCTCACTGTTCTGCTTTGCTCAAAGAGCACTGTACCCTTTCTGATGTGGGCATGCCATGCTGAACAGTCCTGTGCCAGTGTCTCCCATGATGCGCTGTTAAATCCAAAGTTCTTGAGAGACACCTTGAGTTTTGCCCAGGCAAAACAATAACAGAGAATGAGAGTATCTACTCTCAAGCAACCATATAAAAATACAAGCAGAAAAAACACCAGATAAATAAAAGATAATGAACTGGCAGTTGGGATGAAGGCTGTGTTAATGGTTGTGAAAGAAGTATGTGTAACCCTTACCATTCCACAAGTTTAAGCAAGAGAACTTTGGAAAAAAATGGATTCCAAAGCTTAAAATGTCTTCATCATCATCATTATCAGACAGAAGCATCTGAGGGTTCATGGTGCACATGTTTTTCACTGCATGCTTTTTTAGGTTTTTAAGGCCGATTGATTTTACTGATTTTTTTGTCTCCTTTATTTTTTTTTTTTAAATAAGGGTCAGGGAAGGAAGAAAGATACAAAATGAAATGTCTAGGAATTCTTAACTTGGAGTCTGTGAACTTTTTATAAAAAACATGTTAATAACCATATTTCAATATAGTTGATTTTTTTTGTAATCCTATGTATTTTATTTTACTCATTTAAAAAGTATATTCAGAGAAGAGGTTGATAGGTTTCACTAGACTGCTAATGATTGTCAGTGTCCATGACACAAAAACCTTAGGGATCCCCAATGTAGGTTACATAAATAAAAGCCTATTTAAAAAAAAAAAAAGATGTTGACATAGTGCAAGTCAAATGAGATTGTAGACAATTAAAGTACAAGTCATTCTGAACAGAACAGCACCTTTAATGATGCTGAATACCTTATATAGTTTATATGTCAAATCAACTTGCTCATTAAAATCCCCAATAATATTTTATTTTCTGAATAACATCTTAATCTAGACTAGATACTGAATCAGTGGTAACCTGAGAGGGAGGGGGTCAGATTGTTGGGGGAAGAGGCGGGGAAGGCCTGAAAATTAATCCTTGCTTCCTAGGATGAGAATCCTCACTACCTAGCAATACTACTGTTTGGCTAGTATCTGGCAAGTCTAGGGTCTGATACTACAGAAAGGAAGACAGGAATAACATCATGTTCTACCCACACACTTAGCTTACAGAGTCCTAAAGCAAAGGTAAGTATGCAAAACCTGAGGTTTTTATGAGAGGATTTTCCTCTTTTGTTACAAAAGCCTTTTCAGCATGCAAGAACAGTCCATCTATCCTCATTCTGTGCAGATCCAAGGATGCAGAATTAATTGGCACTAGCAATGGCAGAATCTGGCAAGCCTTCCCAAAAGGCCAGTGTTGACAACATGGTAAAACTGCTTAGGAGAATTCTCTGAAAATTTAAAATTATGATGTAGCAACATGATGTTTTACTGTTACAGTGACCACCACCTCTATTTTATCTTTCAATATAATTTGAAATGCCAAATGTAGCCTTTAGAAAACATGCCATTCAATCAGTAGCAAATTTGCTTATTTAAAAAAAAAAAAAAAAAAACAACTTTTTGTCTGAATTTCAGTTACCACTGGCTATTTTTTCTGTTCCCTGAGAGTCATTCATATCAGACAGTTAAACTGTCTAGACTACCTAGACTAGAATACCTAGATTCTAGGTACTCTAAACTCTTATTATAAGCTTTGTATATGCCTACATATAAGCTTATACATAATACATTATTCTATAGCAGACCATGTATAAGCTTATACATAATATACACTGTCCAGGTATAGAGAATTCCAATATTTATAACATTTGTAAAAAAAAAAAATACATAAACAATACTCAGAAGATGGAGAGATTCCAAAGATGCAAAGAATCTGAGCCCTGGCCTTACGTTTCAGTAGCATACAAGACAATGAACAATCATCAGGACCTCCCTGCGCTCACCATTTCTAAGCAATACGCAAATGAACACTACAGGACAGCAAGGAGAGGAGCGCTGTAGAGGCATGGAGGTGTAAAACCTAGTCAGGCTCATGTCTTGATTCTGATATCCCTAGCTTTGAAAAAGGACAGGTCATTTAACCTATTTTACTGTGCTGGTAAATTACTGTAAACTCTACAGCACAAGTGAATTCTGATTTTCTCCTTTTAAAAGGAGCAGGACTTTTCTAAGGCTGTGTTACTCACTCATCCATCAAGCATTTATTAAGCACCTACAATGTGCCAGGCACCAAGCTATTTCCCACGTGGTGGTTGTTGTCCTTCGTCTTCAAAGAGGACCAAAATGGCATCACCACTGTAAAGTGAAATTTCAGTGGGTCCAACTGTGACTTATAGACCAATATGAGCTCAGAATGCTCTACCACAGGCTGGGCACAAATAGCGTGTGTGAATATTTGGGGTGGATATCTCAAATTTGCACATCCTGCGTCCACTTTGTGCTGTCTCAATTCTGCTTTGCTCAAAGAGCACTGTACACTTTCTGATGTGGGCATGCCATGCTGAACAGTCCTGTGCCAATGTCTCCCATGATGCACTGTCAAATCCAAAGTTCTTGAAAGACACCTTGAGTTTTGCCCAGGCAAAACAATAACAGAGAATGAGAGTATCTACTCTCAAGCAACCATATAAAAATACAAGCAGAAAAAACACCAGATAAATAAAAGATAATGAACTGGCAGTTGGGATGAAGATGCAGAGAAAAAGAAAAGGTTTCGCACACAAAGTAGCAATTGCATTGTGTCTCATCAGAAGAGGGAAGGGGTAAGAAAAATATGCTACATAAACAAAAAGCTATTTTCTTTTGGATAGGAAGGTATTTGTTTTATTAGAATAACAGCAACTTCTCTTCATATAGCCTTCTAACGGTTTCCAAACCTTTCCTCCCAACTCTGTAAAATTGGTAACACAAGAATTATCATTCCCATTTTATGGAAGAGAAAACCAAGTCACAGAAAGGTTAGCTGACTTGCACAAGGTCAGTAGTCAAGAAGGTTGGAGTCACAATTTAAACACAATTTTCTACTCCCATGAATAAAGTTCAGAGCTGTAATCAAACCTACAATAAAATTGATCTTTTGAATAACTTATTGAAATGTGATAATTAGATATAAATGGCAAGCAGTTCATATCAATTATTACACATTACTTTTTCACAGCTAAACCAGCAGTGAGTTCCTTGTCTCATTTGTACAGTAGTCCCGATCAGTTTTCCTTTATATCAATATTTTATGCAGCACTTAGCACATTGCCTACCACACAGTAGGTACTTAATAAATGTTTACTGACTGACTGACTTTAATTTCCTTTACACACACAAAATGCTGATTAAAACACAAAGAGCCTCCTGGGGCTGACCTCTCACATAGGAAGAATCTGCTCAAATCCTCCCAACCTAACCATGAGTCTTCTCCTCCTTCACCCACTCCCTTATCCCCAAACTACATGCTCCAAGAGCCAGCCGTAAAACCCTCAAGGTTGAAGGGCTTAAAATGTCCTAGAGTTAGATGTCTCTCAACTCAAACAATATCGGGGGGGGGGGGGGGGAAGGTGAGTGTGATGGAGTCCTCTAGCAGTCTAGTGAGGTGGACTATGGATCCCTTCTCAAAACAGTATTTCTGACTACATAACAGAATATCTAGGATTACAAAGAAAACCAATTGTATTTAGTTATCAAATGAACAGGCAGTTTTCAGAAGTAGAAATCAAAGCTATCAATAGTCACGGGAAAAATGTTCTAAATCATTGATCAGAGAAATCCTCACACCTATCTGATTGGCTAACAGGATAGAAATGGAAAATGATAAATGTTGAAGGGGAAATGGACAAATTGAGACCCTTAAGCACTGTTCTCGGAGTTGTGAACCAGTCCAGTTATTCTGGAGAACAATTTGGAACTGACAAACTGTTTTCTGATTTTCTGGCCAGAC
This sequence comes from Potorous gilbertii, assembly GCA_028658325.1. Lineage (NCBI taxonomy): Eukaryota > Metazoa > Chordata > Mammalia > Diprotodontia > Potoroidae > Potorous > Potorous gilbertii. Next base: position 489,309,490 of record CM053771.1, read on the forward strand.
TCAACACCTATACCAATAATATGACCCAGAAATACCACCACTAGATCTGGACCCTAAAGGGGATAAAGAAAAGGGAAGGGGGCATTTGTACATATTTGTACAAAAATGTTTGTAGCAGCTTTTTTTGTGGTGGCAAAGAATTGGAAGTTCTCAACTCAAGTTCTCCAGTTCTCAACTGGAGAATGGCAACAAGCTGTGGTATATGATTGTGTAGTAATACTACTGTCCCACAAGCCATGATAAAGGGAATGGTTTCAGGAAAATTTGAGAAGATTTATATGACCTGACGCAAAATGGAATAATCAGAACTATGAAAATATTGTACACAATAGTGATGATCAGCAGTGAAAGACTGAGATACTCTAATCAAGACAATGTTCTAGGACAGATCCGAAGAACCCATGATGAAAAATGCTATCCATCTCCAGGAACAGAAATGATGAACTATGATGGCAGACTGAAGCACACTTTTTTCACCTTCTGTATTTTTCTGGTTTTTGTGCATGTGTATTTTCTTTCGCAACATGGCTAATGTGGAAATATGTTTTACATGATTTCACATGCATAATCAACATCATATTTGTTTAGCTTCTCAAAGGATAAGGGTACATCAAGAAGAGAGAATTTGGAACACAAAATTTTTTTGAATGAAAATCAAAAAAAGTTTACATATAATCAAAAAATATTTAATGGAATAAATAAAAATATATTTCAAAAAGAAATGTAGCTATTAAAATTTTTTTTAAAGAACAAGTTCATATACTCCAAGAACCCCTGCTCTAATACAATGTAAGCTTTTTGAGGACAAGAATTTGTCCTATTTATATCTCTGTATACCCCTACCTAGCAGAATTACATACACTATCTATCTTATCTCTCTCTACATAGTGTATTCCATACACTATATATGTATATATGTATCTATATCTATATATGTGAATGATAAATTAAACAAATATGTGTAGTAAAATACAAAAACCTAATGACCTAAATACAAAGGAAGGAATTTGGTGAACTGACAAACTGTTTTCTGATTTTCTGGCCAGACTCAACACCTATACCAATAAAACTTGACAATTACTAGAAAGTGACATCTATCATTAAGATCCACAGTAAAAATACCTATTGCTATAAAACAAAAAGTCATGATACAATTGTTTAGATTCTCTAAAAGATAGTTATTTTCTTCCCCTCCAGGCGTACCATAAAACCTGTTAACACTTCCTAGTTCCTTACGGACAATAAAATGTTAAATACCATAGAGAGTGTTTTGTGAGACTCAATTCTAACTTAGTTCTTTTGGTTCAAGCCTTAGTCACTCACCTGCAGAAGATATGTTCACATCCTCCTAAGCACACAGGTTCCCTCAGGATGTTGATGCTGTTTGAAGAAACAACAATGTCAATAAGGAGACAGATGCAAGAAGATCACTCTTATCCCTGAGGTATAAATACACCCAAGGCTCAATTGTACCAGACTAGACCTGGCTTTTAAACACAGGATATTAATGAGGTATACTGCTCAGGTGACAGCTTATTACACTCTGATGAAAGGTTGGATTAAAACCTGTCTGTAGGATTCCAATGGCAAATCTGATTTATATTGTAAACCTATTATCCAAGCAAAAGTTTAGACTGGCCCATTTCTCTATAAATATATATATACCATGCCAGGATAGAGAGGAAAACACATGATATTCATGATGCCATAAATTGACACTAATACTTAAAACCTATTCTCTGCTAGTTCTTTGAACTGTCAAGGTAAATCCCTGAAACAGTGATTCTCGAGGATCTCTTTTTATTACACACTTACACACACACACACACACACACACACACACACACACACACACTCTATCCTTTCCATAGTAACTGGATGTTGACCAACATGATATGAATTTTTACAAGCCTACAAAACTTATTCCCAAGAGGTCCTTCACTTGTTAAAACACAATTTTTTTAAACCACTTTTCCTTCCATTCTACTCCTCCCAACCATGGCTTCCAGGCATAGTGCTAAGGCAGAAGAAGGTGGGAGAACATTCCACAGAAGGTTATTTTATGCATCAGGAATATAACTTGGGCTGGAAAAACTGAGAAACTAATCTATAGGATCACAAAAAATATATGTGTGTGTGTGTGTGTGTGTGTGTGTGTGTGTGTGTGTGTGTTAACAGGGGCTCATCTGAAGCAGTCATTCATTGCAGCCAAGAAATCATAGTGGGATGATAACAATGACCAATGGCAGCCATGGGAGGGAAGGCGTAAGTAGACTAAGTTTGAAAAACACTGCTTGGAGGGCAGCTTCATAGATGGATAGGTAGATAGATAGACACACAGACAGACAGCAATGCATCTAGGAAAGGGATTAAGAGATCTTTGGCCCCAGAAAAGCTGGGCACTTTCTCCCCTCCACCCTTTTTCAGCTCCCTTTTAAGTGTTAAGGGCAGGGGTCAGTCTTCATCTCCCTTTCTATTTATATCCCCAGAATTTAGCACAGTGTCCGGTATATAGTATTTAATGAATGCCTGTTGACAGATTGCATCAGTTTCACATACATCTCTTTAATCTTCTCGATGGTCATTTCTTATGGCACAGTGATACCCTACTACATATTCATGCGCCTTAATTTATTTAGCCATTCCACAATTAATGGGTATCTATTTCATTTCTAGTTCTTTCTTACCACAATAAATGTTGTCATAAATATTTTTTTACATATATGGACCTTTTCTTTTTGTCAATAATCTACTTGGGGTATGTGGCTAGAAGCAGAATACCTGAGTAGAAGGGAATGAGCATTTTACCCACTTTATTTGCATAATTCCAATTTGTTTTCTGGAATAGTTTTACTAATTCACAGCTCCACCAATAATGCATTAGTGTACCTGTCATTCTAAAACCCAGAAGTGAGGACTTTTAAGACACCTAAACGCATCAGCTAATTCTATTAAAGAAACTGCTCTATTAAACCAAGTAAAATGTTATAACATGCCACAGGGGGAGGGAGGGGAAATATGAAAAGGCCAGGATTTATGTGAGCACCAAACTCCGTGCTTGGTTTGCGACAGTATCCCTAGACCCCTTTAAGTATTTACAGCATTATATCCCATTCCCTGTGTATACACATCACATATCAATAAAAATATTTCCGCATCTCTAGAAAGATCAAAAGTGTCACACTGCACATTTTAGTAGCTAAAAGCATTAAAGTGAAATTGAGCTTTTCAGAAGCGACACAAAAGCAGAGTATACAACCACATTTTTGCTCTCAAGAGATCTAAAAGGGTGTTCGCTGACATTATACAAGCCATTACTTTTTAAAAACTCACAATACCTGACTTTTTCTATCACATTTCACTTGATAAAAATGAGTAGTACATGTCAGATGTCTTTGTTGTCCTAAGTAAGACTCCCCCCTCCCCTTATTTCTCCCAGGTTGACAGTGCCGAAATGCTTTTTGCCAGTATTTTGGGAAGTCTGTATGCTTTTTTTAAATCACAGATATTTTAAGATATTCTTCATATTTATTATGTTTTAGTCATTTACAGTTATGCTGGTGAGCCCTTTGGGGATTTTCTTGGCAAATCTGCTAGAGTAGTTTGCCATTTCCTTCCCCAGCTCATTTTACTGACAAGGAAACTGAGGCAAACAGAATGAAGTGACTTGCCTAGGGTCACAAAGGTAGTAAGTGTCTGAGGCTTAATTTGAACTCATTAAGATGAGTCTCCCTGATTTTAAGCCCAGTGCTCTATCCACTGCACCACACTTAACATATGTTGGAAAACAGCTATCTGTACTGGTATCTTACCTCCCTTAATCTAGGGCTCATGGGTAGAATTCAGGGGCATCCAAAACTCTATGTGAAATTTAGCACTTTGACAGTAGGCTTTGACAGACTACCAAAGGGAGCCCATCCTGTGGGCTTAACACAAAGCTGGTCACAAGCTAAATGCCTGATAAATTCATTCCTTCATTCTCCGCAGTCATTACCAGATCGAGATGCTTCCACTCCAGTCCCCCTCATATTCCCTCCCACCAGAACCCCCAGGACTCTGTCTTTGGGTCCCTGGGCTCAGATAAGTGGGATTTCCCCCAGATCCAGACAAGTATGACTTTCTAGCTCCACTTTAAGAGCTATCTGTGGCACAGTACATAGAGTACTGAGCTTAGAAAAAGAAAAAGCTCATCTTCATGAGTACAAATCCAGCCTCAGACATTTTTCTAGCTGTGTGACCCTGTTTTCCTCATCTGTAAAATGAGCTGGAGAAGGAAATGGCAAATCACTCCAGTATCTTTGCCAAGAAAACCCCAAATGGAGTCATGAAAAGTTGGACATGACTGAAACAACAGAACAAAAACACCCCCATTAGAATATAGTAAGCACTTTAAGGGAAGGGGATGTCTTGTTTATACAGTGCCAGATACATAGTAAGTATACCTAAAGGATAACAATATTGAAACTCTTTTATTTGGCACTCAGGAATTCTATGACCTACCCCCATATTAGCCATTCAACATTATCTCCTACCTCTTTTCAATATAAACCTTCTCCTCTAAGTCATATGGTCTCTCTACTATCCCTCCCAAACCCATCACATCCACTTCCTATTTCAGGATTTTACTACCCCTGAATGCCCTTTCTTCTTCCTCCTCCACCCACTTTAATAATAGGACCACAGAACCAAACCTAGAATTCAAAGAGACATTAGAGGTCCCAGCACCCCACCCCCACCCCTACCGTTGTACAGATGACAATTCAGAAACTCAGGACAGTTAAATGACTTCCTAAGATGGCAAAACAGGCCCAGCAACTCTCCAAGTTCAAAACCGTACAACACACCCAGACCATCTCCCTCCATCCTACCCATCCTTCAGAATCTAGTTCCAGTCCCATAAACCACTTACTTGGGCCTCTAGGTCATTTAGCAGGAGGTCTGTAGGTTCTAAACTAAGCACTGACTTGTAACACTCCTCATTAACTGTTCCATGCCCATTTCCCTAACTAGAATGGGTCAGGTCTTACAATTCCATTGCATCCCCTTAGCACCAGAGCACTCTAAGCCCATAGTGACTGGCCAACAAACGCTTACTAAAGAATGAAATGACCAACTGTAGAGACCTTCATTATGATCTGACATGGTCCAAGTGATTTTGAAGGTTACTTCTAATCTGCTATGATTTCCACTTCTAGCCTAGACATTTTTCCAGGCCTTTTTTTCTTTCTTTTTTTTTTAGTCACTGCTGGGTTTTATATAACAAAGGACATTTACATAACAGGATTTCTGTTCCTTGAAAATTCAAGGATTTTGCTTTTTTCCCTTTCTCTGCCATTATAATTCTATGACATCACAAGCAGCTGATGAGAAAAGGTCTCTGCTGTCATAATCCTTTGACTTAGAAGAACTAAGCAGTGACAAAAATAAGCTTAAGAAATGAAGGGCTTAAAGATATGCAAATTCTCTGCACACATAAGAAAAGGAAAAAGAAAAGAAAAGTTCTATTGAGGCAAAACTCTGCTTTAACTGAAAGCAAAGTTGTCTAGACATCAGATGTTATTTAATCTAAGAAGGATGATTACATAATGCCTCCCATTTCAAAGGGTCTCAAGGTATTTAAAGTTGGAGAAAAGCTCATTTAATACTGAAATACACAAAAAAGTTAATTAAAACTAAAAATGCTTGACAATAAAAACCCCAAAAATGGGGGGAGGGGAGATTAGTGAGGCAGAATAAGTATTTTAGAGACAGCTCAAAAGCTAAGGATTCTGTTAAGAATGACCATTTTGTCTTCACTGTTAAGCAATGACTAAAATGCCCATGTACTTTGACCCAAGATTCCATAGTTAGGCTTATACCCAAGGAATAATTAATTAGTTAATAAATAAGAAAGTCCCCCAAGACACCAAAACAAAGACAGCAACACTTTTTTTGTGATAGCAAAGAATTGAAAACAAAGTGGACATCCACTAATTGGGGAAAGGCTAACCAAACTGTGGTCATATGAATGTGATGGACTATTACTGAACTCTAAGAAATGATGAAGTGCTAAGTGAGAGAAGCAGAAAAAGATTTACATGACTGAGCTGCATGAAGTTAACAAAATCGAGAAAATACACACGACATGTGTATTTGTATGACAAAATAAATGCAAAGAAAAACACACAAAAAAAGCAAAAGGTGAATATCGAAAAATTACAAAACACAAACGACTCTAAAGAAAAGATGCAAGAAAATACTCCATCTCTGCAGACAATGAAGGTCTGCAAGTATGGTACACAGCACACTTTTTTTCAGATTTTTGCAGTATATTAATCAGAAATGCTTTTTTCTCTTGTTCTCTTTTTTAAACTTAAAAAATTATTATTAATTAAAAATATTATTTGTTATTTGAGGTGGCTGTCTGGGAAGGGAGAGGAATACTTGGGGGAGGATTTGGTGATGTAAAAACAATCAATAAAAATTTATTTTAAAAAAAGAATGCGGGGGCAGAGCCAAGATGGAAGAGTAGAAAGACTCACATATGCTAGCTGCAAACCCACAGCCCATGGATTTCCTCTAAAAAGAACTCCCAACAAATTCTGGAACAGTGGAAGCCATGCAGCAACACAGTGAAGGAGATTTCCGTTCCAGAGAGCCCTGAAAAACCGATCCCAAAGGTCCATCACGCCCCAGACAAGAGCGGAGCCCTGCCCTGCCCTGGCCGTGAGGAACAGAGAGGAATGAGCAGATCCCAGCAGGCTTCAGGGATGGAATCTCCAGCGGCCGAGAAGATTCCCTCCACCCACAGACTGACAGGTCAGTGAGAGAGACGGGCTGAGAGGGGAGCGGGGTGTCTCCAGGACTCAGGCCCCCTCAGGAGGCAGCAGCAGAGGCAGTGGCAAAGGCGGCAGGCAGCCAGAGGCTCCCAGAGCAGGCAGGAGCTCCGTTACAAAAGGTCTTTGCATAAACCCCTGAGGGAACTGAGCCTGGGAGGCGACCCTGCCCCCACCTGAGCACCAGGAATTAAGCTCCCATTGAATAGCAGCCAGGCCTGCCACTAAAAGCCCTGAGGCTGGGGAGCAGCATTTGAATCTCAGACCCTAAGCACTAGCTGGGTGGACCTAGGCCAGGGGTGGAGAGGACTCTCAGGAAAGTCACGTAACTGGCAGGAAAAATGCCCAGAAAAGGGGAAAAAAAAAAGACCATAGAAGATTACTTTCTTGGTGAACAAATGATTCCAAGCTTCCTCTCTGACGAGGAACAAAACTGCTTACCATCAGGTAAAGACATAGGAGTCAAGGCCTCTGTATCCCAAACATCTGAAATAGATATCCAATGGGCTCAGGCCATGGA
>CM053771.1:489317324-489347276 GCA_028658325.1 Potorous gilbertii
GGAGGGATGATAGAAGAGAGGGCAGACTGGTGATATGGGTAATTAGAATGCTCAGTGTAATTAGGGAGGAGGGAGGGGACAAATGGGGAGAAAATTTTGGAACCCAAAATCTTGTTAAAGTGAATGTAAAAAGTTAAATAAATAAATTTATCAAAAAAAAAGAATGCCTATATTAATAAGTAATTTTAGAAAGATCTCCATTTTAGAGACAAATTAATCAGTCTCCTAAGAGATACAAAACCAAAAGAGTAGACCCAAGAAAATCAGAAAGAGTTTAGTTATCACAGAAAGAGATGACATTTGGGTAAGGGCTGACTGACTTCCCAGGCAGAACAAGATATCTAAAAGTCCTCACTTAAAGAACTTTTACTAAATACATTTCCATGGCTCTCTCATCACAAAATACTCTGATTCTTACCCACTACATGCAGCTTCTGGCTATGGCACTGGTGAGGGCAAGGAAATGTTTATTTAAAAAAGCAACATCCAGCTGCTTTGATTAGGGAGGGGACCACAGAAGCAGTTCAATTTAAAGAAGCTGGTGTTCATGGGTGTTGCCCATCACGGATCTGAACTTCATATCCTCAACTAATAATAAAGCTGTGGGTCCTTGGACAACCTATTAGGTACAAGTTACATCCACCCCATTACAATGTAACAAAAGTTCCCATTTCCTCACTGATGAGTCATGCTAGCCATGGTGGATAGAACACTGAACACAGTTCCTGGCACACAGTAGGTGATTAATAAATGTTTATTGATTGAACTTGGGAGTCACAAGACCTGGGATCACAGTGATGCTCAGTCCTTTATAAGTTGCATCATCATGGACAAGTCATTTAACCTCAGCATCAAATTCATCTGTACAATGGGGATAATACTTAAAATACTTAACTCACAAGGTGGTGAACATAGCACTTTGTAAACCCGAAAGTTTATTTGAACCTGAATTGTCACCCCCCCCCGTTTTAGTAAATAATATGGTAACAATATGGTAAATATAGTATGTAATATAGTACATACAATATAGTAAAATAAATATATTCTCTCCTTTAGAATTTACAATAGAGTGGTATTTGGGTTTGTTTAATCAGTCAGTCAGTGAACATTTAGCAAGCTTTTACTATGTGTCTGGCTCTGGGGAGGCAAAGAAAGGTAAAAGAAAATCCCTGTCTTCAAAGAGCTCAAACTTTAATGGAGGAGAGAAGAGGTAAACAACTAGATACAAACAAGACTTAGAGGATAAACTGGTGGTAATCAACAGAAGGGCTTAGCATGAGCCTAGACTATTGGGAGATACTTGATAAATGTATATTGAGGGAAGACACTACAATTAGGGGTAACAGGAAGTGGATTCCTGCAGCAGGTGGGATTTTAGCTGAGGGGTGAACAAAGCCAGGGAAGTGAGTAGACAGAGATAAAGGGAGGTTCTTGCCAGTGAAAATGCCCAGAATTGGGGGATAATATCTTGTTTGAGGACCGGCAATCGATGGATCAGAATATGGGAGTGGGTTAGTGGTGAAAGATACAAGAAGACAGGAAAGGTAAGGGGGAACAGTTATGATTAATTTTCAATGCCAAAGATTTTATATTCAATCCTTGAAGGATAGGGAACCACTGAAATTTACCAAGTGATAGGTTAACATGGTCAGACCTGACCTTTAGAACGATCACTTTGGCAGCTGAGGGGAGGTTGGACTGTTTGGGGGAAAGATAAGCATCACCAACATTTCTATAGTGGCCTAAAACTTCATTCAAAAGTATTGGCCAACCACTTAGATGAAGAGAATTGTGCTATGTGTTGTATAAAAATACAAAAGGTTTTACTTTTAAATAGAAAACATTTTAAAAGTATACCCAAGAACCAGGCCTGAAAGCAGAACCTGAGTTCAAATCTGACTTCAGATACTTGAGAATGGTACAATGGAAAGAGTACTGAATAGAGACTCAGAACTATAGAAAATCAAAAATTTAGACAGTTGTAAGGGAACTTAGAGGTAGAGTTCAACCTCTTCATTTTACAGTCAGTACTGGGCTTGAATTCGGTCTCTACTTGATTACTTAGGCAAACATGTCACTTTGGTTTCCAATTTGGTGACTGGACTAGATGATCCCCAAAGCTAAGTGACTTAAGGCTATTATATCTTAAAGAAATACATATTCCATTAAATGAGTAAGAGCCACAGAGTAGGCAATGGGATTCCAAAAATACTTTCTATTCAGTCAGCATGCCTACTTTGGCTACTTCACTTTTTGTTTTCTAAGACACATCCCAACTGAAGGAGGAGAACTTTGTGCACAGCAATGACCACAGTGTGCGAGGGTTTTTTCTGGTAGATTTGGAACTTCGTAATAACACAAGAACTTAAAAAAAAAGATAAATTCCCAATGGTTTTCTAAGGCAAAATACCCTTCCACACTCAGAGAAAGAACTATGGAATTCATTCGCAGAATGTAGCAGATCATGTTGTGTGTGTGTGTGTGTGTGTGTGTGTGTGTGTGTTTGTGTATTACGTTTTGATTTGTTATATGATTTCTTCCATTTATTTTAGTTCACCTACATAGCATGACTATAATGAAAACGTATTCAACAGGAAAGTATATATGGATCCTATAAAGAATTGTACGCCATCTTGGGAAGGGACGGGGAGGAGGGGGGTAGGGGTGGGGGGATTAAAATCTAAGTTTTATGGTAGTGATTGTAGAACATTAAAAAATAAATATAATAAAAAATAAAAATTAAAAAAAAGATACTCCCCAACTGCCTAATGAGGATCCCCTCCCTTCCTAACCTCCTCCCTCCTCCATTCCAGTTCTAGACACATGATCAAAATAACTCTACCATCTTTCCTAGATGAGATTTATCATTCTATTTAATCTATGGCCTTACTCAACTTCCCTTTCAAAAACTTCACAACCCAAAGTACCCTTCACTGGCCATCCTTCTCCTTTTATGTACAGTCTACCCCATTGAAAGGACAACAACCAATCAACTAACCCCTTTAAAAGCATTGTCTTTGCTTTTATAAATACTCCTCATTCTAGCAAAGCACTGGGAACACTGGGATGAGGACTGGGGTTGTGATTTTTCACTGAAACCCTATCAATGCACATCTTTGTAACATATAATCTTAGAGAGTTGCTTGGAACACTGCAATTTTAAAAATGCTTTGCCTAGGGTCATTCAGTATGCTTAAGAGGAAGGATCTGAACTCAGGTCTTTCAGGCTTCAGGTGCTATCTTCAAGTGCAATCCCTTAAGCTTAGCACATCTTAAGCAACTACCGGTTTTTCATTCACTTATTCATCCCTTCATTCAGCACCCCAGTTTTAGAAATAGCTCCACCAGAAATATCTCAGAAAGAAATCCAGATAGTAAGAAAGGGAGGGTATCAGTAGATAGAAGTCGAGAAGGGATTAGAAGGAAATGGGTCCTGGGTGAATTATAGACAGCACCTTACTCATCCACGCAAGAGTTACAACAATCTCAGACACATAAAGCATAGCAACAAATATGGTAATAAGCACAAAAAGCAAGGAAAATAGCTGTCAATCACCTATTTTCTAGTAATCCTCCATCAGGAAGGGGAACTGGACAAGTATCAAGACTGAGAATCCTTCTTAATCAAAAAGGAGGGTTCTGAACACCAAAAGCTCTCCGAGGCATCCCAGAATTTAACATTTAAAGATGGAAGGCTTAAAATCCATTCAGTTTAACTCTTTCATTGAAAACACATGAGTTAATAGGGTCCCAGAAGTTAAGTGACATCTAAGGTCACACAGGATGGGACCAAGACTCTGAACTCCAAATGCTGGGGTCTTTCCACTGTCCCCAACACTTACTCCAAGAAAGTTCAAAACTGACTCCTGCAATGCTACCCCTCTCAGAAAAGCCAGAAAGAAAAACTCACAAGAACAAAAAGACATCTCAAAGCTACAAAGTGAACATTGGTTTTCAATGTTGTTATTCTAAAGACAAACAAAAGAACACTGGAATATTCCCCAAATCACTGCAAGCCAATCAAAAATGCAAATACACACCTAATTATTATAATTCACTAAGTAGCTGTCACAATCTGAATTTACATGAAACCTGGGATTATACACTGCCGCTGCTTGTCAACCCCTGCTTCCTTTGGGAACAAACTACATTTTTTTCCCCAATGTTTACTAATGTGTTGTCTGTCGCCTCTCAAAGGAAGAACAGGACTGATCATTTTTTTTTTTTAATTTTTGAAATAGCTCTGGAACTTTTGAGGAGGCCTGGACCTACAACATATCAATAGCCATCCGGCCTAGTAGAATAATCAACATCACTTTGGAGTTTTATGTATCATTAAAGGTGAAAAAAAAAACAAGTCCTGTAATACAGCCAGCTAATCACATCCGGTACTCACAGCTAGCTCATCATTCCCCTTAGACTGGAAGAGAAGAGCTTCTATTTAAAAAAGGGGCTCAGCAGAGTTTTCTCCCCCTTTCCCACCAACTATATTGCTTTAAGTCTTCCTTTTCATTTTGTACGTTGAATTTGTATTCTTTTTGGGGGGGTATGTTATTTTGGTCTTTGGCACTCCCCATCATGCCAGTAAGTCAGGTATCCTCTTTCCTCCCATACCTTTTCAACCTCTTTTTCATGTGCTAACTTCCCTGATCAGAGTGTAAGGCAGGGATTTCCTTTGTTTATAATCTGTATTTGTATCCTGGTGCTTAGCCCAGTGCCTGAAACACTTTTTTAGTCATTTATTCTCAGTTGTGACCTACTCTTTATTACACCTTCTGAGGGGTTTTCTTGGCAAAGATACTAGAGGGGTTTTCCTTTTCCTTCTCAAGCTCATTTTACAGATGAGGAAACTAAGGTAAACAGGCTTAACTGACTTGCCCAGGGTCACACAGCTAGTAAGTGTCTGAGGCCAGATGTAAACACAAGTCTTCAGGCACTGCACCATCTAGTTGACCGTTCCTGGCAAACACTATATAGTACACGGTATGCAATTAATGTTTCTTGAATGACACAGACCCCACCACCACTATCATAATATCATCACAGTAACAACTGACATACCAAGTATTTGACATATTCCATTTGGGAATCCTAACAGTTCTATCGTATTACAGGTACTATCACTATTACAGACAGTAAGTGTCAAAGGCAGGATTTTCAAGGTGACTCCACACCCATCACTCAATCCATTAGACCATACTGCCACAGCCTAGCAGTGAAACTGCCTCCCGTGACTACTATTAGCGTGTGTTCGTCCTTTGCTGCCAAAGAAGGGCATGCCATCAGAGAAATAATGACACGACTTGCACTTGACTTTGTTTAGAGTGAGGGAGGATTGTGCAGGTCACCAGCCTCACTTCTCCTCCAGAACCATCTGAATCCAGTGACCAGATATTCATCAGGATGACTGGAGATGACCCAGGATGAGTCAGTTGGGGTTAAATAACTTGCCCAAGGTCACACAGCTGGTGAGTGTCAAATGTCTGAGGTGAGATTTGAACTCAGGTCCTCCTGACTCCTGCACTGGTGCTGTACCCACTGCACCTAGCGGCCCCAACTACTATTAGCATTGATTACAACTACAATGGTGATGCATGGTAACTGTAATCACCACACTGGTGTAGATAAAAAGTCGGCAATGTAATCTCCAAATGGCAAACTCCTAAGTGGTGGGTAAAAAAATGCTCAAAAAAAAACACACACAGAAAACTCAGACACCTTAAAAGTGTCACAAAGTACTACAAAGAGAGGTATTTCAAGTGAACTGAAGACTGGTGATAGTCTACATGTTAGAAACTCCATGACCGATTACTAATTTTACTGCATTATGATCTGTAATGGAAGTGATTAGTATGTCTGCCTTTTCACATTTATTTGTAACATTTATGCCATAACATGTGGTTAATTTTTCCAGCACTTCTATGTAGTACCATGAGTTATAGACATTCTTTAGCAGTCCCGTTGAGAAGACGTCATGTCTTTTAGCTCTAGTTTCTCCAATAATTTGTTCAATTCTGCATTTTCCCTTTTATCTTTCTGTTAAATTTGTCTAAAACTGAGAGAAGTATTAAAGTCTCTTACTATTATTGTATTTCTGCCTGTCATTCTAATTCAATTAAATTTTTCCTTTATGATTTCAGATGCTAAGGCATTTGTAGAATAAATTTCATACTGATATTAATTTGTGGTCTATGGTTCCTTTCAGAGTATTGTATCTTCCTCATTTAATTATTTTTGTGCTATGAATTTTCATTTTTGTTTTCCTGATAGAACTTTTGCAATTCTTACTTTTTTGGATTCACTTGATGAATAGTAAATCTTGTTCCTACTTATTATTCTGTGTATGTGTCTGCTTTTTAGGTGTTTTTCTTGAAAGGAAGAGATACAGATTTTGTTTTCCATCACTTTCACTCTTTGTCACTGTCTCCATGAGCTCATCTGCTACCATGGTTTCAATCAAGATGGCTTCTAGATCTAGTCTCTCTCAGACCCAACATCACCAACTGTCTGTGGAACCATTCTCACAAAATGTGCAGTAGGGGTATCAAATTGAGCATGTTCCTTACAGAGCACACTCTCCCCACCCCCACCTTCTTAATTAACTTGCCGTTTCTGTGGAAGATATCACAATCCACACAGTCACCAAACTTTACAACCTTAGAGTCATCCTTGACTCCTTTTCTTAATCTACCAAGATCCAATCAGCTGCCAAGCACAACTGGCATCACCTTTCTCTCCACTTAACACTATCTCTAGTTCAAAATAATAGTTGATATTATTACAGTTAGAATTTGTTAGACTATTGTTAGAACTGTTAGAATAGCGCTTACTCTGTACCAGGCACTACGCTAAGTGTTTTACAAACATCTTTCTCATTGGATTCTCACAACAACACCAGACAATAGATAATATATAAATCTTCATTTTAAAGATGGGGAAACTGAGGCAAATGGAAGTTAAGTGACTGGGCCCAAGGTCACACAGCCAGTAAATGTCTAAGGTTGGATGTGAACTCAGATCCTCCTGACTCCATGCCCAGTGCTCTATTCACCCTTCTGTCCTTAGGAATACAAACCTTAAGCGTTAGTGAAGGATCTCTAGAAGAAGCCAATCTCCCTTTCTTCTCTCTGCCCAGTCTTTATACCTTTCCTCAGAGCTTAGAAGACACTCTGTCCTCACCTCTACTTCTTGAAATCCTTATTATCCCTGTTCAAATCTCAGCTCAAGGGTGATGAGGCCAATACAGCTGCTGGTACTCCTCCTACCTTCCACCCCTATTACCTTGTACACATGTACAAGTTATTTCTCCAGACACATTATTAGGTGTGGGGAGAGGATATCTGTAACTCATTCACTTTTTTCTATCTCCAACAACTAGCATTGCACTTGGCATATAGTAGGCGCTTAATAAAGGATTCCCACCCACCCACCCCATCCTTCCATTCACTAAGTAGGCTCCTTGATTAAAACTTCTGGACAGAATACAATAAAACCTGATGTAAAACAAGACTTTATTTGACACAACTCCTTCTTTAGGAAAAAAAAATGAAATTCCACTGCTTTTCAGCAGAAGTATATGAAAATTATCACCCCTAGTACACTAAATTAATTTTACTTTGGAGAATGATCAACCAGATGTGAGTGGGTTGTAGCCTCTAGCACACTGGTAGGGGAGTTAAATACCTGGAGGTCCCAGGGGCACCACTCTAACTGGGCCCTTTACTTATTAAACTCCAGGAGTCTCCGTTTTTCATCAATATAATGGAGATAGTAATTATTTCACAGGAAATTGTTAAGGATTAAGTGAAGCAGTACATGTAAAGAGCTCAGAAAGACTAAGAGAATGAAAGATCCCTGAGGTCAAGAACTATTCTGGTTGGTCTCCGAATCCCCATTAAGCAATCGCTAGGCCTTACACAGACAATATCTGCTGAATTGAAATGTGTATTATCTCTTGGGAGAGCCCAACATACAGTGGATGACAGCAGAGGCTGAGAACTAAAACTCAAGTATTACTATCTAACCTCTTTACATTCTAATTAGCTTTAGCTTGTTTTTATTTGCTTGCTTTTAAGCCAAGGCAGAAACAAGTTAAGATAAAAGTGATTATCTTTGCAAAATTCCTAGAGAATGACAGTCTTTAAGGTAAACAGCTCAAAAAGTAAGAATGTGGGCCTTGCGCTGAAAGGACAACTTTCCAGGATCGTCACGTCATCATCATCTTTATATCACCTACAACGTGTCTGCCACTGCGCTAAGTGCTTTACAATTACTATCCCAAAATACTATTTAATTCTCACAACTGCCCTGGGAGGTAGGTGCTATTTTAATCTCCCACTTTACAGATGAGGAAAGCGAGGCAAACAGAGTTCAAGTGACTGCCTAGGATCACACTGTAAACATCTGAAGCCAAATTTGTACCCTGTACTCAGGTCTTCCTAACTCCAGGCTTGGCCCTCTCTGGGGCATTGTTAACAATATTGTTTTTTCTTGTTATTTTTGTTTACATTATTGCTGTTTTCACCCTACATTCTATAATGAGACATCATGAGGCTGATATCTTGACCGTAAGAGTAAAATAATTTAAGTAAGACAGAGCTGTGTAAAGTACAGAAATAATCTCTGTCCAGGTCCTCTTTTTGCAGCTAACTTCTCAGCAGAAATGATGAAAAAGTCTATTTTTCCAGCAGAATTTAAGCAGATGCTATCAAATTGTCCTATGTGGGCAGGGATTATCTTTGTACTTCCAGTACCTAGGGCCTCTGGTATAATAGATACCAAATAAATTCTGGTTGACTAGAAGCGACCAGAAATCTATTACCTGGTTTGATAATTATTGAGGCTCCCTATTTCTCTTCCTTATTCTTTTCTGCTGGCCATCAGGAGATAATGGAGGGGAAGGGGTATCTTTTTATGTCCTTTTTTCCTTCTCATTCATTAGGTGGTCTGGAGAGAAGGGCTGGAGGGCTGATTTTGCTTTTGAGAGCTTGACCACAGAGTTCCATCACTGGTCAGTGGAGCCTAATTCCTGTTAGCCAAACTCCAAAAATATACAGGACAAAATAGCCAATGTTCTTATTTATAATGGAAGACTTCACTGATGGCTAAACAAATACCTTTGGAAAACCAATTATCAAGAGGTTCCTATATGAATATGGATTCAAAGACAAAGGTTTTATAGGATCATGGGATTTGGGGATAGAAAAAGCCTTTAGAAACTAAGTAATCCAACCCCACCCACTTCTGTATATGAGGAAATGGATGGCCACAGAAGGAAAGCAACAGCTCAATAGGTAAATCAAAATCAGAGTGTCCATCTTCCAGCGCCCCAACCCCAAACCTCCTCCTGCTTCTTCTACATTCATTTGGCTTTACAGGATGAGAAAAAATGAGATTTCTATAACATTTTAAATTAGCTTACAAAGTACTTTATATACACCATCTCAGAATCTCACAACAACACCACAGGAGAGTCAGTGGAGGTATTAATATTACTATTTTACAGATGAGCAAAGTGAAGTTCAAAGAGAGTCGATGACTTGCCCAAGGTCACTTAGACAATTAAGAAGTAGCACATCTCTAAGTCCAGGCACTCCACCCACTAAACTGTCCATTGCCTCATTTAGCTGGTTGATAAAACTAATGAAATTTCTATTCCCTACTTGAAGGAAAATTCATATTTGTCTAGTTAGCTGGGATTCATTCCCCAAATCTATGCATGTCTACTTCCCCCTCCTTTCCCAAATTAGTGCTTGGGGCTGACAGAGATAAATTACATATCTTCAAGAATCCTCCAGACTCCTGCTTCAATGGAGATAATATTTTGCCACTTAATCATTTTCTCCAGAGTTACACTAGTGTTTTATATTCATCCTCAGTATCCCATGAAGGTAAGAGGAGAGGGAGAGGAAGGTCCTTCTCCTTGACTTTCACCTAATTACTTTTATTTAGACTTCAAGTCGTGCCAATTCGGATAGAAGCAGCCTATGTATCTGAAATCAAAAGCCCTAGATTCCAAACCTTGATGTTTACTTCCCTAACCTTAAAATGGAGATAAGAAATAAATTGCACTGTGAAGATACAATTAGGAAACATCCTGTTTTCCAGAGGTAAGGCACTGAAAGCAGGCTGTGCCCTGAGCTTGGCATAACAACAATCCTTTGTGCTCACCCTCTGGCAAAATCACACAATTATTGTATTGCTTTGACTAGGTGTTCTCTGAGCTCAGACAAGAACCCAACATGAAACCCTTCCGCTGCCAACCCTCACTGTCTGGGCTACAGCTACCACCGGGTCTAAGTACTGACATTTAGCCACATTAAACCGGGTACCTACAGGTCCCCTTGCTTGCAAATCATCTGCCTCACTTTGAAATTAAATTTCCCTTTGGTTCCTGACGCTCTTGTCTCTGGTCTGCTTTGTTCTGCTCTGGCCATCCAACAGGTTACAAGCTGGTTCTGTCCAGCGGATAGCATCTACCTTGCAGGGTTGTTGTGAGGTCCAAATGAGCACAGTGCCTGTCACATAGCAGGCGCTATGTGAATGCCCTTCCCCTCTAACATCCAAATGAGTCTCCATGCAACCCCCCAGACATCTCCACACCATGCCACCATACATGATATGTAGATATCAAGGGCACCTTTCACTCCCTGGAAACCTCCAGCTCTGCCCATCATGGAATGGTGAGCTTTGCCCTCTTCTTGTCCCCAGTGAGGCCTATCAGACACTTCTCAGTCATCTCTACATCGTGCAGCCAACATCCTCATATCCCTTCTCCCCCTCCCCAAAAAACCCTTGGACTCAACTACAGGGAAGCTGGGCTCCCTCTTTTATCTGGTCTTTTCTGATTAGAATGTAAGCTCCTACTATAGCGAAAATGTGCTCAATAGGAAAGTATATGTAGAACCTATACAGAATTGTATGCTGTCATGGGGAGGGAGGAGGGTTCTGGGGGTAAGGTGTAGGGGGGATAAAATATTAATGTACAACATTAAAAAATAATAATAATTAAAAAAAAGAAAATGTAAGCTCCTCTTCCAAGCTTTGATTTGGATTCACAGTTTGTTGTTGAAGTTCAGTCCTTTTAGGTACTGTCAGACTCCGCCTTCCCATTTGGGGTTTTCTTGGCAGAGACATTGGAGTGGTTTGTCATTTCCTACTCCAGCTCATTTTTCAAATAAGGGAACTGAGGCAAACAGGGTTTAGTGACTTGCCCAGGGTCACACAACTAGTAAAGAGTCTGAGGCTGGATTGGAACTCAGAAAGATGAGTCCTCCTAACTTCAGGCTCAGCACTCCCCCCACCAAGCCACACTGTGTCTATCCACTTAGTTCATGGCCTTGCTTCCTCCATCTTTCATCCCTTCCTTTTTCATTTATTCCCGATTGCCCAACTAAAAGAACATAAGACAAAGTCATCCTATCTACTCTATTGTCATAGCAAGTGCTTGATAAATGCTTGTTGACTGAATTCATCTATGTAAATACCTCTATTCTGTACAGTGGTCATTCATTATCAGTTCTGAAGAACAATAACCCACCCCATAACTCGTGCCTTGTTTAAATTTATATGAACACAGTGCCTAGCACATGCCCTAAACAATTTATCTAATATCTAGCGATATCTACCTTAATCAATTATTCTTCAATTTATCCATCTACAACCTAGCTATACCTATGGACAGACCTGTGGGACCTCTGATGAGACCCTTCTCCTCTGGGTCTCAGTTTCCCACTTTGTAAAATAAGGGAGTAGAAAGTTTTTCTAAGTCCTTTCTACATTCCAGTAAAAGTTGTGGCGGGCAGAGGAAAACACTGTAGAAAAGGAAATTTCAGGATTTTAAATTTTACACACCTGATTGCTCTCTACCAAGCCCTGCCCCTCCCCAACCTCTCCCCCACAACAAACAGAAAAGAGAGACAAGTTTGTCCAAGGAGCTCTTTTCTTCCCAATGATCACTGCGTCTAACACTGTCAGGTTTCTGGTTTCCAGTTGTCAGTGGGAAGAGTCAAGATCTGCATCTTTTCACGCAAACTGAAGCAGAACTAACATTAACTAAACCTCTCTTTGGTGCAACAAAATTTTATGGTGAATAATTTCTATCTGAAAACCAAAAGGCCCGAAGGAAAACACATTAACAGTATATCCTATGTCATTATTGCATTTATTGAGAATTATTCTATTTATATTTTATAAATATATTTATAAATAGAATCATTTATTTGCTATTCCTTTGCAACTTTCTTCATTTTAAATCTATTTATTAATAATATATAGAATTAATAATGTAGCATTTATATTTATATCATAAATATATTCCTATTATAAATACAAATGCAATTATACCTAAATCATAAATAAATATTTATTTTATTTAAACGCTCGGTTCTCACCCAGGGTTAGAAACGAGTCCAAGATTTGGAAAGAGACAGGAAGGCGGCGGGAGACAAAGCCCAGCCCGGAGCCTGGCCGGCCCAGGAACCCCGCCCGGGACCAGGCCAGCCCCGTGGCACAGCCCCGTGGCACAGCCCCAGGCGCTCCGGGGCCCCTCCGGCCCTCCCGGCGGACCAGCAGCCACGCAACGGCCCCAAGCGCGGGCCGGCACGCACTCCGCACGCGCGCTTTTCGGTTGGCGGCTCAAGCTAAAGGCAATCCGAACGGGACGAGAAACCCGCAAAGAGCCCCCGGGCAGCCCGGGGGGTCACCCACGGCCGCGGGGCCCCGGGCGGCCTCCCCCCGCCCCCCGCCCCCCGCCGGGCCCGGGGAGGGGGAGGGGCCGGCCGCGGTAGTTACCAGCGCGAGCAGCGCAGCTGCGACTCCAGCCGCTCCAGCGCCGCGCGGCTGTGGGCCCAGGCTCCTCCGGCCGCCTGCATGGCGGGCTCGGGGCGCTGCTGGTTCCCGGAGCGGCCCCTGAGCGGCGGCCCGCGCGGCATCCCCGCGCCCCGCGCCCCGCCCCGCGCCGAGCGGACTTCTGCGGGCGCTGCAAACTTCCTGGGCCCGGGGGTCCCGCCAAGCGTCCGCCGCGCGCGCGCTGGGGGCGGGGCGGGGCGCGGAGCGCGGGAAGAGCCTCCGAGGAGGCGGGGCAGGCCTGGCCCACGCCCTCCGCCATCCCGGGGCGCAGCGCTGCGGGCGGGGGGCGCACAGCAGGGGGGCGCGCACAGCGGGACGCGCACAGCGGGGGGCCATCCGACCCCCACCCCGCCCCCGCCGTGGCCCCGGGGGAGTGTTACCGCCCGCGCGCTGCTGGTTATCGACCTGAACTTGACCTTACCCGAGCGCCAAGAGAACCGCCTAGGACGGGGCTACCCCCAAACGCCAGCTCCGCCCCCGATGAGACTAGTAAAATGGGTCATCTCTAATTAAAATTGGGGGACACCCACAACTTCGTGGCGAACTCTTGTTATACACAGGTGTCCCAAAAAGTCTTCGTGCAGTTCCTCATTTTAACAAACTTTATTAAAATAGAATCGTTAACCTTTAAAACAACTTGAAAAAAACTTGTAACTGAATTTTGTTATATAGAGGTGTACCAAAATTCAGTTCAGTCCTAAATTTTAATAGGCAAAATGAAAATGTATCATCTTTAAGCCTTAATACACTGAAAACTTTGTATATTAATGTTATACAAGGGTGTCCCAAAAGTCTTAGTGCAATTCTAAATTTTTTTTTTTTTTTTTTTTGGGGGGGGTAAGGTTAGCTGCTATAAGTAATCTTTAATTAAGCTTTAATACACTTAAAACTTTGTGGCCTAATTGTTTTACAAGGATGACCCAAAACTCTTAATGGAGTTCTAAATTTTAATAAGCTTAATTAAAATGTGTAATCCTTAAGTTTTAGTAAACTTAAAATTTCACTTGGACTTTATGGCACCCCATTATAAAAAATTCAGCATGCTCATTTCAAAGCTGTCCAGCCAGTCTGTGTCTTCCCTGTGAACTTCTGTTTACTTGATAGCTAACATAATAGCTCACATTTATATCAAACTTTCTATTTGCCAGACACTTTTCAATTATTTCATTTGACCATCACAATAAACCCTGAGATGTAGATTGTATTAGTATCTGTTTTACAGACAAGGAAGGTCAGGGACTGGTTTTTTGCCTCTTCTTGTATCTTAAAGGCTTAGCATATAGTGGGTGCTTAATATTTATTGAGGCAAAAAGATTGAGTTGCCCAGGATCACCCAGATAGTAAGTGTATGAGACTTCATTTGAACTCAGATCTTAACTGTGCCCAGCACTCTCAGAGTAGTTCTAGCTTTTTTCTCTCTTCATTTTTTTCTAAACACTTTTAACAACCCTCTTCTTGTTTTTTAGGGGGGGAGGACTCTCATCACTCCCAAATCTCTACCACTAACTTAGTCCTGACCAACACTTACTAGTTGTATGACCCTTCACAATTAACTTTCCTTGTCCAGGCCTCAGAGTCTACATTTATCAAACTTGATGAGGGCATCAGACCGGATGACCTCTATAGCATCTTCTGGAGTAAACACTGGGATAGATGTCAGAAAAATAACCAAAGATCTATACTTGGAGTCAGGAAGACCTGAGTTCATATCCTTCCTCAGATACCCACTAGTTACATGAACCATGGACAAGTCACTTAGCCTCAATTTCCTTATCTGAAAAATAAAGGTAACAAGACACCTCCCAGGGTTGTGACTTAATGTGTTATATAAATGCTATTATTCCTTCCAGGGCTTATATTTAAGCAGCCTTTCAAAATTATATGTGTGTGTGTGGGTGTGTATATGTATATGTATCTATATCTTGAACTTTCTGGGGCCAAAGATCCAATAAAAGTTTTGAGGATCCTTTTCAAAAAATAAGTGGGGGTTTTCCCCTGATTTTTGTTTTTGTCTTTATTTTTAAATCATGAAAAGCTATTTCCTGGGAGAGAATCCAGGAAAAGTTCTCCTCTAGTTAATAGAATGAGCTTAATTTTGAAGGAAGGGGTTCTCGTCTTAACAATCCAATGCAAAGGCACTGTACAGGAATGTAGAGCATACATAGGAAGGATCCAGCTTTGAATGCCAAAGATATTTATATCAAATCTAAGGTCTGAGAGCTACTATCCATGTGACTTTTGGACAAGTCACTTAGTTTCCATTTTCTTATCCCTAAAATGATTTCTAAGATCCCCTCAGCTATAATCCTACCATCTCATTTTACAGCTGAGAAAATTGAAAGTTAATTTTCTCATTTATCAAATCAAGGTATTAGGAGAGGCAATCTCCAAGGCTCCTTTCAACTCTATGATTCTGTGATGACTAACACCAATTAAGCATTCAGAGGGCTGGTTGAAAATTTTGCAAGTTGGCCTTTTTTTTTAATTGGCAAAAGATTTGTTTGTTTGCTAATTTCTGCGTTTCTCCAAAACCCTGTAACTGTAACTATTGATGTTTTTTGAGCAGAGGCCTAGCTCACCCAAAAGTAAGAGGAACACAGATATTAAAGTGTATTAATAAAAAGCATAATACAGCTAGGGCTCCCTAGGTTTCCCTGAGTTTCTGCCCTTCTGCCAATACCTTACTGGATAACCTCCGGATATGTTGCTGCATCACAAGGAAAAGCTTGTTTGAAGTGCTGGGAAATTCAATCATTTAAAAAGAGAAATGATGCTTCATGTGATCCTCCTCAAGGAGTCAGGAGAAGTCAGTGACAATATTCTGACTTCTCATTTCCCTCTTCACTCAGATGCTTTGGCTCACCTGTAACAGGAAACCCCTGGGTGTCCTTGAAGAATCTCCTAGGATATGGTTCCTGATCTTCCCTTGCTAAATGTCCTCTCTGGGTAGGAGTAAAGCAGTTTTCAGAAACTTTGTTGATTTGACATTAATTAATTTAATTAACTGCATTAATTAAGGTGACCAGGGTGGTTCCCATGAAAAGCAGCCTGCTGTACAAGTGTAGTAATTACACTAATAGCTAGCATTTTGTTGTGTAGCGGATGGCCTGCGTCCCTAGACAGCTTGGTGATGTGGTGAAGAAGAAATACACAGAAGGCAGAAGAAGGTAGACCAACTCCTTTTATTGATCTGAGAGTCAGGGTATTTATAGACAGAAACTGCAAGCCTATGGGACATTCTGCTTGTCTCCTGCCCTAGGGATTTAACCAGTCTTCTCTTAGGGCATCTATTTTACATATCCCTTGTTTTCTGTAATTCTCTCATTTGTCTCACAGACAGCAACCTCTGGGGGGCATGGAGAGCCATTCCAGATGATAATGAGTACAGTCTCAAAGAACAGTTTCCCGAAAGTCTATCCTGATCTTGTCAACCATACTCCACCCTGGCCCTCAACAATTCCCCCTTTCTTTTGTTGTAAGGGGATATAAGGTACTTGGGTTTGAAAAGCTTACCCATGAGAGAGAAGGCACCTGTACTAGCAACATAATCCCAAATAGCTTGCAGCTTCCTTGGGGTCAAGATTTCCCTTCGATTCCTGATCTATAAATTATGTATAGTGGTATTATAATGGACAGGAGTAACACAAATAGAAATGAACCTGTAATCACATCTTATGAACAATCTTATTTCAAAAACATCACCTTTGTTTCCCACCACAACAGTTTCCCTTAAAGTAGCCATTAAATTGTATGTATGGATAAACCAATTGATACAGAGGAAGTCAAGGCTTCCACAAAGCTTATAATGCCTAAACTAATGCAACTTATACATCTTTTCTGTCTTACTTTCAACATTAACTGATTAAAAGTTTGATCAGATACAGAGAGATACCAGCCTTTACTTTTGATAGGCATTAAAGCAAACCTAGGACACATAATTACAGATATAATGTTAATGTTAGCTATATGAAAAGCAATATATATTCAGTGATAGCACAACTTAAAGCATATTATTTCCCAATCATAAAAGCAAAAATTCTAAAATTCTACCTCTATCAATTTGTTTCCCAAAAACCTTAGACCCATATGCTACCATAATTACCTCCTCTGTCTTCCCTCTCCATTTCACCACCCATAACCCAAAGCGGATTATGTACAAAAAGGCCATCTATCTTCCTCTCAATCAGTTCCTTCTGCTGCAGTGGTCAGTTGGAGGGTGCCCAGAAGCAGAGTGAGTGTCTTCATTGTCTTGTCAATCTGACAACGGGTTCATTGTAGTCTTGGCTTTTTTTCTTTCCTTTTCCTCGATCCTTATTTTCTCCAATGTATGTCAGAGATCTAATGTTTCTTTCTGGTTTCTAAATCATTTCTTCACCATTTCCCGTGGAAATACAAGCATACCCTGGCCCCCATGTTAATACAAGGCCTGTCTGTGTTGTTCCATTTCACCTTCACTTTTTTTTCCAGTGAGGTGTGTTTTGCCTTTTTGAAATTTTTGAGCAGGCATAATAAGCCTCTCTCTATCCAGTGTCAGGTATACAACACCATGTCATCTCTTCTCCTTATTCTTTTGCCTTCTTCTCCTCCTTTCTTTTGTTTTTGGAGGAGAGTTTTTATGTCATGATTGTGATGATCTAAAATGGCTTGACCAATAGGATTATATGGGATGCCAGTTCTATGCTGTATTCTGTATGACAGACAGAACTTAGGTAAAGGCTTGACTAGTTTAATCTGGCTCATGATCTGTGTGTAGAGTTGCAAAACACCTGAACAGATGATCAATAACAAATTTTGTTGATTCCCCAGTCAGTGGGTAGCAATAGTATGACCTGAACATCTGCGTCTAGTCACATGAAGGTATTTATTCCTTTCAAATTCTGGACATGTGACATCCATTGGCCATATTTCAAGAGGATTGCATCCTCTAAGACTGATGGATGTATTTGATGGAGCTGGCAAAAACGGAATGCAATGTGGACAAGACGTTACTACAATGTTTCTTGCTTGCTCTCTAGTAATATGAAATTGCCTTCAAGGCATGGAAGCTGACTTGTGGGAATGTTGTGCTTCTAAAACTGTCAGTATGAGCAAGCTGTCTGCTTGTCTATTTCCCTCTAAAATAGGCCCTGGCAGTTGTGTATGGGATGGGACCCAAGATCTTTTTGGGGTAAGGGATGGAGGTCTCAGCTTCTGAAATGGCTTCCTGCTGAGATTGGATGTAGAGCTGTCCCAGCCTTGATAGGTCTTATTCAAGGGATACATAGCCTGAGCAGTTATCTGGAAGTTGCTGGCTTGCACTCTGGAAAACACAAACCTGGCATAGAGGTTAGACAAAGACCAAACAGGCACAAAAGGAACATAAATAAAGGACAATTTCCCTGGCATAACAGACAAAGAAGGCCAGGCTAGGCCAAGGGCAACAGATTTGAATATGAAAGACCATATTAAGTGGGAAGATTCAGGAAGACCTGGCTACAAATTTGAGTATGAAAAACCAGGTTAAGTGGCAAGATTACCATAGACAAGATGACTTACAAGTTATCACTCTTCACCAGCTTAACTGCATTGTCTTAAACAAAAGAGATTTCAAACTTGAACCTTACAAGTGAATAGATACACATCATTGTTTCACAGGCTAGTTTCTCCTTCTCGGATTACATTTACTCTGGAAGAAAATCTTTTAGAAATTAAGTTGTTAGTAAGTTCAAACTAATTTTAACTTTTGCTTAGGCCATGGAATGACTACAAACTCAGATTAAAAGAGCAAGATCTTTTCTGCTTTATAGATCATGACACATTAATTTATCAGTACATTGTCTTGAAAGTGAAAATTTAGTAGGCTTTACAAGAGATGGTTTTAAAATATTTCTTCTAAAAGTGTTTTCTTTTGTTTTAAAAGAGTGTAATGTTTGTCCTGATGTTAACGGTCACTAAACTTTTATAAAGAAAGTAGTTGAAAACCTTAAAATGATAGTTTTTACTTTGAAACAAAAATAAACCTTTATAATTAAAATCCATTAAAGCTTAGTTGGTATGAAAACGTCCTTAAGTCTAGATAACACAAAATACTTTAGTCAAAAAGGTGCAATATATACTCTCACACTGATAACAGTAAGAGATTAATTACAGAAAAACACTACTGCTTATAAAATTCTTTTAAACAATGGAGACATCTTAGGTGAGTCTTAAGTAGTTTACTTGGATTCCTGAACGTGTTCTAATTTCAGATAAAAATACTAGATTTCCCAGTAAAATTACACAAAAGGGGCTCACAGGTTTTGTTGGTCACTTACTATTGATCAAAGAAATTTGCTATAAAGAGAAAGCAGGGACATGTGACATAGCAAATGACAGAATAAAACATCCTTGACTTTGTTTGAATTCAGATTAAGAGTAAAATTCTCCAATTATGTAGTATCTGTTTCATAGCCAGACTTAGGAATAGTCAGGTGGGAAATATTCCCTTTGAGTAGCTTGTGGTATTTCTCTCAGATACTGATTGCAAACAACCACGCCCAAATTCAAACTCAAAACAAAAACATTTATGATCTCTAATGTCTTTTGCCTAGCAGCAAAATTCATTAATCAACTCAAGAGCCAGATAGTCATTCCTATTCTCATGGAGTTACAATAGGCAATAAAGATTTACCAGGACTCATATGCATAAGGGAATTCCATTAAGATCTTTCCTTTTCAAATTTAAAACTTGTCCAGATGCAAAAGTCAATTGCCGAAAATCTTCTCCACATTATAACTTCTGAGCAAGTCCTATTCACTGTTTATAATTTGTATAAGCCAATCAAGTTTCTTTCTTAGGGCTGATGACTGTACCTATAGGAATGGTTTCCTAAGGGCCTTAGAAATTTTACAAAATAAAGGAGATTGGTAGTGCACTCATGCCTGCCAACCCCCAAACATACAGGAGGACTGTTCTGAATGGGCAGATCTAAATATAGTTTTTATTCAGTTCCTTTCTTTCTACATAATCAATTAACAATTTTAAGTTTAGCATTAAAACAGTAACTCTAAATAAATTAATAATCTTACAACTTTTAAAATGATAGCTTTTAACTGAAACTTCTTTAACAGGTAAAGGTGAAAATACCTGGTTTTCTAAATGACAATTACAAAACCCAAACATTATAAGATAAGGTTAGCAGGACTAATAAAATTTAAAATAACATAACTGGTTTTACACAATTTTCCCACATCTTTTAGTTTCAACAAAATTCAGATTAGAAATTGGTTTCTCTAACACTGTTTCTGGATTGCAGGGGTTACTCAATTTTTACAATACAAGACTACAATACTTTAAAAGCACAACAGTAACACAAATAGTGAACCTTAGGTATTATTAATTACATTTCCAAAGCATCACATATAAATATTATTAATAGAAGACAGGGCTTACTAAATGTAGGGGCTAGTTGGCTTGTGATGTTATACTGCTGTGACCCAACTCCGACCCTCAGGAAGGGTAAATTAAATTCCCTACTCTTCTTAAGCATTCTCTTCCCTTGATCTAATCTGGGATGTTAAGAGTTACAATTCACTGTAGTCCTGTCTGGATGATGAGTTGGGAGGGCAAGGCAAAAATAATCTTAATGGTTCTAACTTTTACTGAAGTAAATTTTACTTCTGTGTCCACTCCTTAAGAACTTCTTTGAAAGAGAGGGCTTTTGGATCCTGAAGTGAGGGAGACTTCTGGACAACTATCCAGTGGCTCCAAGTCCCCTCCATTCTGTTGGAGAGTTCAAAAGCTTTATCTCTGCTGAGGTGTCTTTTTCAGATCTATGCATTTTTCCAATATGCCTTAGTGCCAAATAATATAACAAATCCTGATCTGTTTTAAACATCCAATTAGGAGTGATATGTTTCACTTAAAATATGACCAGAATAACTACTTTTTGGTTATTTCCGATTATACAAAATCTTCTCTTTTAGGTGAGGCATGAGATAATTAAAATGCTAGTCAGCCTGCCTCTCTGATATGAGGGAAGAAGCTTCCCTGATTTCTTCTTGTTTTTCCACCTTCACAACCTGGCCAGGGTTAGAGGGTAGAAAGAGAGAGATAATTTTACCAACAACTTTCCAAAACTTTTATGCTTTCCTTAAAACTGCACATACATTATTTCCTTGTATACTATATCTGAAACTGCCTTTAGCAATATAAGATTAGTTTCTCTCTTTCTCTCATACTCCTCCCTGACGCTGCAGTCATCAGAGAGAAGGGACGAGGGGGAAGGAAAGAGAAAACATGGGAAAGAGATTAACACACAAACATACTCACACAGAACATAGAGACGTAATACGTATACAGACAATAAGAATTCAAAAAACCGAGAAAAGATTGTCAGAAATCTCTGCACAAATTAGACCTATGGCTTGATTTCTTTTACTTTGTTCCAAACATACTTTTTGAAATTCAAATTTCCATATTAAGTAATCTCCTTCAAGAGTAGTTTTACCTAAATTACACCAATCAGTGGGGCATAGGGCTGAGAAATGCTGTCTAGAAGAGACTGAATGTAAGGATTACTTGGTCTGTAATTGATTGCCCCTTATATTAATTCCTTTAAAAATTTAAAATCCAGAGGGGTGAGTTCTCTTGCAACACCTCCTGGGTTAATGGGATCTGGGAATTCTGGAGGAGTATAGAATGGCAGCAGTTCTGTGAGAGCCGAGGGTTCCAGGGATGCTGAGGCTTCCTCTGACCAGGAATCCACCTCTTCTTCCTCTTCCTCCTTCTCCACAACAGCCTTTACCTGAGTGTTTCTCAGGTAAAAAGTATCTGACCCATTGTTAACCTCTTATGAACAGAATCTTCCTTTTGATTCTGTTAACACCGTAAGCTCTCCCCATAAGCCTGTAATTGCTGAGATTTTACTGTGCCTGCAAGAACCTCAGACAAAGTGAAATGCCCTGGCAGGGGTTCTTCGAGGCTTCTCCTTACCTTAGTTGCCTTGTCACAACTCGGAGGTCCTTTCCAGGGGGCCACTATCACTGAAAGACAAGTCCCTTTCCTGGATCATGTCCCTGCTCTGGCACCAGATGTAGCGGAAGGCCTGCATCCCTACACGGCTTGGTGATGTGGTGAAGAATAAAGACACAGGAGGCAGGAGAAGATAGACCAACTCCACTTATTGATCTAAGGGTCAGGGTATTTATAGACAGAAACTGCAAACCTACAGGACATTCTGCTTGTCTCCTGCCCTAGTGATTAATCAGTCTTATCTTAAAGACTGTGAGCCTAAAGGGCATCTATTTTACATACCCCTTGTTTTCTGTAATTCTCTTGTTTGTCTCACGGAGACAACAACATCTAGGGGGCATGGAGAGCATCATCCATTCCAGATGATAATGAGCAAAGTCTGAAAGAACAGTTTCCCCGAAGGCCTATACTGATCTTGTCAACCATACTCCACCCTGGCCCTTAACATTGTTGTTGTTCTTAAGTTGTTTAATCATGTCCTACTCATTGTGGTCCCATTTATGGAGTTTTCTTGGCAAAGATACTTGAATGGCTCACCATTTTCTTCTCTAACATAGTACTTTGAGTTGTGCATATATTAGCTTATTTGAGCCCACCAACAACACGTGAGGTTGGGGCTATTATTTCTATATTATACATGAAAAAGCTAAATCTGAGAGAGAAAGTAAGTGATTTGCCCAGGATTTGTCCACACATCTACTAAGTACTTGAGGCAGGATTCAAACTCAGGTCTTTCGGACTCCAGCTACCACAATTGTGCTACTTATCATCCAGAGACGCATTAGGCACATTAGAAAAAGTGCAGGACCTATGGAAGTCATCGGACCTGGGATTGGACCTTGTTGACCAGATCTATGAACATGAATAAGTCAGTTTACTGATCTTTAAAAAGAGGATGCTAATGTTTTGATGACTAGTCAAACTTCAACATGCTATTCAATTCAATTCAAGTAAATGCACAGTAATATAATTTCAAGAATGAGAAAGTACTAATAGCTAGAGACACTGAGGAAGATCTCAGGTGTAA
Organism: Potorous gilbertii; assembly: GCA_028658325.1. Lineage (NCBI taxonomy): Eukaryota > Metazoa > Chordata > Mammalia > Diprotodontia > Potoroidae > Potorous > Potorous gilbertii. Next base: position 489,340,193 of record CM053771.1, read on the forward strand.
GGTAGCCCCTGAGCAGGGATTTGAAGGGAGCTAGAGTACAAACAGACCAGGTTGACCAGAACAGAGAGTGCATGAAGGGGAAATTATATGAAATAATACATCCTGGAAAGGTAAGTAGATCAAGTCAATCAATCACTATTTATTAGGCATCTGTATGCCAGGTACTGTTAAGTACTAGGGATACAAAGAAAGGCAAAAATAGCTAGCCCTTGTCTCCAAGGACCCCATAGTGTAAGAAGTGGGGGGTGAGAGTTGTGAGGAGAAAACATGAAAGCCACTATATACAAAAGCCACTATGTTAGAGAAGAAAATGGCGAGCCACTCAAGTATCTTTGCCAAGAGATAGACAGACAGAATGATAAATAGAAAGAACTTTGGATAAATGGATGGATGGATGGATGGGTGGATGGATGGGTGGGTGGGATAAATTTAGATAATTATAAAGGGAAGGCAGTAGAATTAAGGGAAAGCAATAAAGGTCACTGACAGATAAGAGGATTTTAGCTGAGACTTTGTGAAGGAAACCAAAAAAGGCAGAAGGTTAAGATGAGGATTCCAGAGCTCAGGGGCTAAGTTGCAGTATATGAATGTAATAGACTCTTGTTCCATAAGAAATGAGGAAATAGATTTCAAAGACAGGGAAAGATTTACTGATGCAGAGTGAAGTGAGAAAAACCAGAAGAACAATTTATACTATAGCATCACTAATTTAAAAAGACCCTTTTTATGACTTTCATAAACTAATGAACACATTGCACAGAACCAAAAGAATAAAAAACAAACAGCTTTGAAAGCTGTAAGAACGATGATCACTATCAACGACCACTCATGGTTCCAGAGAACTATTGATGATGAATCATGCTATCCATTACAGAGAGGTAAAGGATTTAGGGTGCAGAATAAGACATGTATTTTTCTATGCAGCTCTTGAAGTAATTTGTTTTGCTTGATTCTGCATATCTGTAACAAGAATTTTTTTCCCCCATGGAGTAATGAGTGGGAGGGAAGAAGAAAAAATAGATTTATGCTAATTTAAAAAAATAAAGAGGTAGAAGGGTGGGATAGATGTGAATTGCTGTGGGCCCTTTGGGTATTGTTAGTTTTACTTAACTTTTGACCTCTCACAAAACAGGTATAATCTGTAAATATTTGTCATGTAAAAACAAAACACATCAATAAAACTTAAAAAAGAAAGAAATTACATAGAATCAGTGTAAGGAAGAGTAAAGAGGGGAGTAAGGTATAAGAAAATTGGAAAGGTAGGAAAGGGACAAGTGATTAAGGACTTTGAAAGCCAAATGGAGAATTTTATATTTGATCCTAGAAGTAACAGGAAGCCACTAGAGTTTCTTGAATAGGGAGTCTGATACAGTCAGGGTTATAAATTCCAAGGAAAGGATTTTCTACTCCATCCTGAAGGCAGTAAGGAGCTACAAAAGATTTTTGAGTAAGGAAGAGATGTGATCAGATTGCTATGTTAAGAATATTAATTTAGCAGTTGTACGTGTGTGCCCAGATGTATATATGCTACATAAATATGATTTATTATTACTATTTTGTTGGCATTTCTCATATCAGTGAGATTCAATGGTGACTTTTTATGATGCCAGCTACAGCTTTTTCTGTCTGTATCCCAGGGGCAGGTACTCAATGACTAACAGATTAGGTGTTGATGAGAATATTTCAGTATGACCTGTAGGTCAACAGATGATTGTTTTAGCTACATCTGAAAAGGTCTGCTGTTATACAATGTAACTCTAATATCTTTCATAATTAATTAAGGCATAATTTAATTGTTAAGAATTTTGATTCAAGCCCTGCAGGGAATGAGAGTAACAAACAAAGTGAAATCACTGAAGGACAACTGCTTGCCCAATTTAATTGGAGCTTTACTCTTTTCAAAATTTATAATACTACAGGCCAGGAAAAAAATAAAATCTCCTGGTCTTTCTACTTCTGTGGTTTCCCTTTCTGTCCTTCCAGTTAGGTAAGAAGTGCTGGGTTTGAAAAGTCACATATAAAGATTCTAATATGCAGGTTCAGGTCCTCTTCCTTATTATTCTACCTTACATGTATGTTTCTGGGCCTTTATAATTCCCCAATTGTTTCCATTTTCTCTCTCATCTCTTCAATGAGGAATACAGTAAAAGGACTGATTCCCAATCCATTTTAGAATGAAACATGCACCTGTCTACTTTCCTCTTTTCCCAACATGGTAGCAGTTCCAAGACCTTGAACCATGATCAAGTCAATTCTGCCATTGTTCCTGGATAGGGTGTATCAATTCCCTATGGCTCCATTCACCATCCCTGTAACCTTCAAGGCCAAAGTACCACTTTTGCTTCCATTCCCCTAGGTACTGTTTCCTTCATCAGAATGTAAGGTCCTGGAGGGCAAGGACTATAGTTACATCCCCAAGGTTTGGCACAGTACTTAGTACATAGTAAGCACTTAACAAGTATTTTTTCATTCATTAATAATAATAGCTAATATTTATATAGCACTTAAGGTTTGTCCTGTACTTTATACAGTAAATCATATCACATGAATGGGGAATGGTGGAGTTCCTTCTACCATTCTGCTTCTGCTTTTTCAGCCTTGAAGACCAACTCTCTTGCCAAGAGGGAAATTTACGATGTGTGACATTTTGATGGAGGGTGAATGAAAGACATTGTAGACAGTCCTCAGAGGCACCTGAGATGATGCAATTTGAAAGTCACTTCCATAAACACAGTGACCTCCCCTCTCTTAAGGTGAAATGAAATTTGGATTGAGTATCATGACCTTGACTTTTAGAGCATTATGTACTTTGGGATCCGACTTTCCAGGGTCCTGGCTTCCAGGAGCTAATAACTCTTATGCTACCCAGATTGTAGGAGTAGCTGCCAATGTTGCTATCCCTGATCCACGCCCCCCTCCTCCACCCATCACTATGTTAAATGATTCTATGTTATCTACTAAATAAAAAAGCATATCTCCTCTCCTGTAATTCAAAACCTTCTACAATCTGGCACTATTCTGCCTTATTAGCCTTATTTCATGTTTCTCTGCTGCAGACCAAAAGGTCTTTTCTCTATCCCTTGAGTACATTCCACCTTTGCACTTTCCTACCTCTCTCTTGTGCTCATGGTACACTTTATAACCTTCCTCCACTTCCCATGCTGATTTCCTACCCATAAAGTACAATCTCTTCCATAAAAACATTCCCATTTCCCCTTTTAGGTAATAGCTCCTTAGATTTCATAAAGCATGTTTTTGGTACCTCTTTGTATTAGAAGCATCTGGGCCAGTATTATAATAGTATGTTTATATATATATATATATATATATATATATATATATATATATATATGAGCAGTATTATAATATGCTAGACCATAAGATCCATGGTTGTGTATTATTTGTGTTTTCCCAATTCCTACTACAGTGTTGAGCACATAAGTGGGTGCTTAAATGTTGAACTGAATTGAGTGCATCCCCTTCAGTTCTACTAACCCCTCCTCTTCCTAGAATAGCCTTCAGAAGTTGTCTGATCTACTCATTCTCCTTTAATGGGTTTGAGAAGAGGGAATGAGAAGTATTAAAATGAATATCCATACACAAGTTTCATTTGTTAATTTAGTTCTGGCACTGATGGCTTTGTTAATAACCAATGACAAGAACATTACTCTATCAGGAAAATAGTGGAAGTTGTTGACATGTTTTACTTCAAATAAAAATCTCATCTATGTTGTAGTTTTCAATAAATCTTATGTGTCTTGGGTTTGTAAAAAAAATTCACCTAGCTTCTATGGATGGCCCTGAACTCCAAAAACATCAAAGAGATTGTTCAAAACAACTGTTTCAAAAACCTTTTGTGTCAGCACTACATTTCATGGAAACTCTACTGAAGAGGAAACTGAGTACATACTCTGAACAATCCAATGACCAAATGCTATCCATTATAGAGGACCAGTGATGAAACATGCTACCCACTTCCTGACAAAGAAGTGATGGACTGAATATGCAGAATTTTTGATCATGGCCAAATTTGGGAATTTGTTTTATTTTACTATGTATGCCTGTCACTTGCATTTTATTTTCCTTTTCTGTTGTTTTCAGTGTATTATAGAAGGTGGTAAGAGGAACAAAAATAAATGTTTGTCAATTGAAAAAATAAAATTTTATTCAATAACTTGTTGAGGATATCAGTTATGTTTTACTCTTAAGGAGCAGGATGATACAATAGAAACCATTCTTGAGGATCTAGGTCTAAATCCCAGTTGAGCTACTTGCTATATTGTGGGCCTCAATTTCTTCATCTATAAAATGGAGAGGATGAAGACGCAAAGATGCCTTCCAGCTCTGAATCTATGATCCTATGCTTTCTATCCCCTGCAGCACCTAGTACAGATTATTAAAAATGTTCAGTCATTTCAGGCCTGTCTGGCTCTTCATGATCCCATCTGAGGTTTTCTTGGCAAAGGTACTGGTTTAACATTTCCTTCTCATTTTACAGATGAGGGAACTGAGGCAAATAGGGTTAAATGATTTGCCCAAGGTCAGACAGCTAGTAAGTGTCTGAGGCTGGATTTGAACTCAGATTTTCCTAACTCCAGGCCTGGTACTCTATCCAACGAGACACCTAGAGGCCCCCATCTTAAACGTAGTAAGTGTTTAATAAATGCTTTCTGAATTCAGATCTCAAAACAATCTAACCAACTACATAGCCAATTAGGTAGTATATTGGGGCAAAATATGCCACAAAGTGCCCAGAAATGTAGTGCATTATAATGCTCTCCTTTAGAACAAATTATTCTTCATGTGAAATAATAATAGCTAGAACCCACTATCAGGACATCTATTTTGCCAATGGAGCTGCACTGGCATACCCTGCTAAGGTCCTTCTGTGAACCAAAAGTACATATCTGTGGAAGGGTTGACCAACATTAAGGGTGTGAGCTTCAGTCACAGAAGAAAGCCCCAATAACTTTGCATGACAACATTTCAGAACCTTTTATCAGGGTGTGTACTGGCTAAATTTGCTAAATTTTATGCCAATTAAATTGTATGTCCCACGTTAATGCCCTGTTGGCAGATTTGTTAACTGATTCAACCATTCTCGAGAGCAATTTGGAACTATGCCCAAAGGGCATATAAAGCTGTGCATTCCCTTTGATCCCACAATACCACTACTAGGTCTGTAATTACAGAGAGATCATAAAAAAGGGAAAAGGACCTACATATGCAAAATATTTATAAAAGCCCTTTTTGTGGTGGTAAAATATTGGAAACTGAGAGGATGCCCATCAGTTGAGGAACGGCTGGACATGTAATGGAATACTGTTGTGCAATAAGAAATGGTAAACAGGCAGATTTCAGAAAAACCTGGAAAAGCTTATATAAGCTCATGCGAAGTAAAATAAGCAGAACCAGAAAATCACTGCACACAACATCAGTAACATCACCCACTGTGAATGAATCAGCTCTTCTCAGCAACACAATGATCCAAGAGAAGTAGAAAGGACTAACAATGGAAAAATCTATCCACATACTGAGAAAGAACTTTGGAGTTTTAATGCATTGTAAAGAATACTTATTTCACTTAGTTTAGTCTTTTTTCAAGGGTTGTTTTTTTTCTTTTGATACATTTTTTTCTTTCTTTTCTGTGACTAATATGAAAATGTGTTTTATATGGTAGCACATGTGTAACCTGTATCAAATTGCCTACCATTTTAGGAAGAAGGGAGGGAAGGATAAAAATTTGGAACTCAAAATCTTGTAAAATGAATGCTAAAAAAATGAATGTAATTGGGGAAAAATAAAAATAATTTTAAATAATTTAAGTAATAATACTTAATAAATAAACAAAAATAAATAAATTGTATATACCAGACTCTCTCTCTCTCTCTCTCTCTCTCTCTCTCTCTCTCTCTCTATATATATATATATATATATATATATATATATATATATCCCCTCACTCTCTCTAATCTTTAATCTCTACTGGCTCCATTCCTGATGTTTAAAAACATATGTGAGTTTCCCCCATCTTTCAAAAAAAAATCCTCATTTAACATTACCATCCCCTCAAAACAACCTGGCAAAACCAGTCGGTACAGTCCATCTCTCACTGTCTTAATGATTAATTTGGTTCACCATGTGATCAATATAGTTGTGTGCATCTGTTTCAATCATGCTGAATGGATGCTGCAAACCACCCATTGATCAGTGGTGACATATTATAGCCTAGTTTGTACACATAGACACAACCCCTTTCACTGTCAGACTCCTAGAAAAGTCTATCAACCCTCACTTTCTCTCCTCTCATTCATTTTTCATCCCTTTGCAAATATACTTCCAACCTCACTATTCAACTAAAACTATTTTCTTCATATCCCTTAATGACCATATCCAATGGCCTTTTTTCATCTTCATCTTTCTTGACTTCCCTGTAATATTTGACACTGTTGACCTCCCTTTCCCACTGAATAGACTCTTCTCTCTGGATTCTTGTACTGCTGATCAGTTTTGGTTTTCCTATTTCCTGTCTGACTAGTCCTTCTGCGTTTCCTTTGCAAGATCATAGTCCATATCCCACCCCATAATTGAGTATATTGCCCCAGGGTCTGTGTTGAACCCTTTTCTTTTTTTTTCCCCTCTATACAGTTCTCTTTTTGGTGACCTCATCAGTTTCCATTGGTTCAGTTATCATCTCTACACAAAAGACTCCCAAATCTCCATATATCTAGCCCCAATCTTCTGATTCCTAGGGTCACATCATCAGATAGCTAGTAGATGTCCTGTAGACACCTTGGACTCACTGTGTCCGAAACACAACTTGACATTATATCTGTCTATTCTTAGTTACCTGGATTCACAACCTTAGAGTCATCCTCAACTCCATTCTACCTCACCCCAAATAGCCAATTACTGTGTGGTGTTTAAAAAGGCTTGAGAACATCATTTCTGGGTAATTTAATCATGCTGTTAATAATAACAGCATTTTAATAAATTATTTTTAAATTTATTTATATAATAATTTTTATTTTTATTTATTTATTATTTATATAAAAATATTTTTATATATTATTTATATATATTT
>CM053771.1:489347776-489408797 GCA_028658325.1 Potorous gilbertii
ATAAATGACTCTATTAGACCAAAGACAATCATGGCAGCAGGAGCAAGGCTTAAATGTATATTAGCCAAGGGGTGTTCCCAAGGGTGGCAATCAACTCTGATTGGTCAACAATTAATGAGAGAATGAGTATTACAGTGAGGGATTGGACTTGAACTTTGATTACCTCCAATCTTGGGCAGTCTATTCATAGAATTTATCCCCACCCAAACCTGAGTAGAGCCACAATGACTTTCCCACCTGGGTAGGTCTGGATAGAGGAGAAGATTAGTCACCCATCAGAGACTGAGGTCTTGAAATGAGAGTAAAAGAAAAAAGGGGAAATCTGAATCTCGCCAAATCATTGGTTATTAATAATTATTTCTCTCAGTTGAATCTTATTGATTCTACTACCACCATATCTTTCATGTCGGTATTATTTTCTCTATCTACATGGTTCCCACCTTAGTTCAGGTGCTCATCACATCTCTCTAGAACTATTACGATAGCCTCCTAATGAGTCTTTCTCTTTCTAACCCTTCCTCCACTCAGCTGCCAAAGTGATATTCCTAAAGCCCAGAGGAATGAGCACATCATTACCTTTACTCAGAAAAGTCGCAGCAGCTCCCTGTTGCCTATAAGAGCAAATGCAAACTTCTCTGTTGGCATCTAAAGTCAACCTCATTCCAACCTCCCTTTCCATGCTCATTGCACACCCTTTAGAGTCTGGCCAGTCGAGCCTGCCTGATGTCCTCACATATGGCATTCTTCCATCTCCTCTCTCCAGGCTTTTGTGCAGCATCCCTCATTCCTAGAATGTACTCCTTCCCCATCTTTGTCTCTCAGAGTACCTAGTTTCCTTCAAAACTTAGCTCAAATGTCACCTCCTGAATGAGACCCTTTCCATCTTTCCCAGTTCCCCTCTAAAAAAAAAATTATCTTGTAAATATTTACTTTGTATATTTTGTTCATATTCTTATGTGTTCATGTAAGTTCTTTGAGGGCAGAGGCTGCTTCATTATGGGCCGTACCTCCTGTACCTATTAAGTGTCTGGTACCTATTAATGACTTAATAAATGCTTATCAATTGATTGACCCTGGGAAAGCTACTTGTTATAGTGCCTCAAGCACCTCTCTGACATTATAAATTTTGGAGAATGTGCTCATCTTCATCAATAGAGGAAATTTTCCTATCAGTTCTTATGATTAAATTATGTCTGGACCAAAAAAAAAGTATGCCTGTGTTTGTGTAAATAGTATATAAAATAGCCATGGAGTGAGTTGGGAACATGTTGGCAGCAGATTCTGTAGGGGATCCTTTGAGGTTTGACATTCTATAATGCCACATTTTAGTACTCAGCTATGAAGATAATGACTAATGATGGACACCTCAGGCCCTACCAAGGACATACCTTATTGTTTTCCCCCATCCATACATACTTTGGCACATCGCACAAAATTTGTAAAGCGATACTTTTTACGTATTGAACTCATTTCACTAATATTCTTACTAGGCGATGAAATGGCACTATCATTTGAAATAATCCAATTAAAGGAGCTCTATAATCCAGGATTTTAAAAAAATATACTCAGTTTTTTAATTTGCAAAATAAAAGAACAAAAATCTAGCCATTTAAATATATTGTATTATATATATATATATATATAGGTATACACATATACACACCATATGTAGCACAGACACTCTGTAGTGTGTGACTATATACATATGGTTGGTTGTTGTCCTTTGTCTTCCAAGAGGACCAAAATGACATCACCATTGTCAAGCGAAATTTCGGTGTGTCTGACTGTGGCTGATCAGACTAACATGAGCTCAGAATACTCTACCACAGGTTGGGCACAAATAGTCCATATGAATATTGGAGGTGAATACCTCAAATTTGTGCAACCTGTGTTTACTTTGTGCTGTCTCAATTCTGCGTGTGTAATACGTATGTATACATATACATATATAAGCACACTCATATATGTACGAGTGTGTGTGTGTATGTGCGCATGTGTGTATGTCTGTCTCTCTATCTATCAGCTTTATCAATACATGTAGCAAAACAATCTGATTGGCATGGCAGAACCAGCCAGTATAATCCATCTCTGGCTGTCTTCATGATTAATTTGGTTCACCACATGATCAATACATCTGTGTACATCTGTATCAATCAAGTTGCTTGGCTGCCACAGACCACACTGACCAGTTTTGACATTCTGCAGTCTGCTTTGTGCATATAGATGCAACCCCAGATGTCAAGTAAACCTGAATTCCCTGAAAAATGACCTGAACTAGATGTATGTTGCTTAGTAGAAGTATTTTTGAAGGGGATTTTTAACTCTATTTCTTCAGGAATCTGCTTGAATCTTTCTCCCCGTAAGCAAAAAGTCACTGGACAAAGGGGAAAAAAAAGTATAAGGACATAGTTGTATTAATATGTCCCCCTATAGCAGTTTCTTAAAAGGTTTTGGTATCTCTTATATTTCCTGATCATTTATCAAATTCAGTCTGACACAGAGATTTCACTGGTCATTGTTTTTTGCTCAATAACACTCCAGAGTTCAACCCAATGCACTGCTTTTTATTGCTTGCTATTTTTAAAAAGATACTTTTTGGAGGAACCCCTCCTCCCCTTTTTCCCCTTGTACTGTGTAATTACTGAACCACATAAAGCAGTTATAGCAGGAATTTATCACTTTCAGGTGGAAATACTCCCAGCCAAATAAAAGATAGAGTAGGAATGCCAGAAGCAATTTATAACAGGCTCACTGACATTTTGTGTTGAGAAGCTCTACCAATGCGTAAGCATCAAGCCATAAATCCCAGACAATGTGACTAAAGCGAGCCTGCCTTCTTCTTGAAGGGGACGGCGCCGGCAAAGGATCCTGGGAGATGCAGCAGCAGCAACAATTCTGTTGACAAAATCATCCAAAACAGCTGTCAGTAAAATTTGCAAACAGCTTGTTTATGAATTTCTGCTGTGTTCCAACAGCTGTTTGTGTAGGCATAAAATATTCATTTAGGGAATAAGCTTTGCCCCTAGTTGGGTTTCCATTGTACTTAAAGATTTCGTCATCGTTTTCATCAAAATCCAGACAATCATTTTAAATGCCTTTCCAACGAGAAGGGAGAGGTAACATAAATTTCTTCTATTGTAGATTCAGGTTGCTTTTATAAGCTTACCACCCCCATCGATATAAAGCCAGCCATATCTGATATATCTTATAAAACAATATATTTTGTTTACTGAACTAATTTCACTAATGTTCCTAACAGTCTTTGAAATCTTTTTCAGGGCACTTCAGTGTTAGAGGGATGACTTTAATTGAGATTATAACTATAGAGTTATTTGCTGGACAAGGAGATCTGTCCATTTTAACCTTCAACTGTAGTTGCCTCTGTACCTTTAAGTTGAATTATTTTTCTTATTGCTTAAAAGGTCATTTTCAGGATTTTAAAGAAAAGCCACTGTATTTTCTGTGTTTTCCCTTTTAAAAAAAAAAAACCCGAACACTCATCTTTTTTAGTTGTAGTTTTTTTCTAGTTACCCTGAGGTCACTTAAAAATGAAGGATAAATAACAGAATTTTAAAATTTTAGGCAATCCTTTCTTTTTTTCTTTTTCAGATGAGTACCCCAATAGTATTGTGAACCTGGGTGTAACTAAGAGGAGCCTATATCCAGGGAGCCCTGGGCTGCATTAAACAACTGTATGTTTATTGCATAGTATTTCATGTTGGTGAATATGTCCTAATCTTCCAGGCCAGGTCTGCTCACGGGTATTTGCTTCCCCTGCATTACCCAAATCATTAAGAGAAAATTATTCCACAATATTTGGTAAGTCTAAATTTCCTAGAGAAAGTATCTACATTGCCCAGATTCATGCCGTAGTAATATAAAGTGTCCACTTAATTTTATGTTGCACAGGACCACTATATTTCAGGAAAGCCCCAGTACCTATTTGTTATTTCACAGCCTTACCAGCTACTTTACTGCCCACATCAGAGACCAAGCCCTTGAGCAGAGGTGGTTAACTTGGCCTTTATGAACTTAATTTTTTTATACCTATATTTCAACCTAAATGGTATCCCTCATAACCTTAGGTATTTTATTTTATACATTTTAAAACAGTATTCTCTGAAAGAATCCATAGACTTCATTGATCTGCCCTGAAACAAGGAAAGTTAAGGACCCCTTCCCTAAAGGAAGTTCTACCTTCATCTGATTAGTGGCTGCCTCTCTTAGACCACCATTTCAAGAAAACCCCAAGCACTGTTTCACTTCACTCTTTCCTCTCCAATCACCTCCTTAAGTCTTGTCAAACCAGAGTTCCTTTCTTTCTTTCCTCTTCATTTCTCCCCGGCCCCACTTGGTGACTCTATACTGGAACCATGATTGAACCAATACTGCAATTGCTGCTGAATTAGGTGCATCAACCTACTCTCCTGTGGCCCTACTCACCGTTTCTGTAACATTATGGACAAAACTATCCCTCTATAATCCCTCTCTGACATGTGTTTTCTCCTCATTTTAGAATGAAAGTTTCTTTAGGGATGAAGGACATGCATTACTTTTATATTTCTGCCCCCAACATATAAAAAGTACTTAATAAAAAGTACTTTTCCAATCATTCATTCACAGATTTGAAAGACATTAAAATGAGATTCATATAAGTAATTTTCAGTTTCCTGTAATTCTAAGACAAATTTAGATTTTCATATGAACTGAATAGGAATGAATCTTGGAGACCACCCCGTCCACCTCTCTAATTTTTTTGGATGGTTTTGTACTGAGAAAGTCATAGAACAGCTTTTATCAAAGGCAGTTTAGTTTATCACCTGAAGATGACAGAATACCTTCCAGTTGACTCTGGATTTCTCATTCCTGTGGGAAAATATGGGAGCTCTGGAGGGACCAGGCTTTCCTTCTGAGAAGGGTGCCTTTATTTTCTTTTAATTAAGGATTAAAATTGGTCTGTGGACATTCTGAATAGAGGGGCCTCTTATTGGGAAAGAGAGAGAGTAAGTATATTAGTTTTTCCTGAACCCAGTGCCAGCTTCTTATAGTATTTAGGTACCTAATAGAGCTTAGAGCAGAGGGACCTCTTAGTGGGAGGAGAGGGGACAAGCTACCTTTCCCTGAAGCCAGGGATCTAGTGTTGCCACATAAGCACAAAGCCAGGTCTGACTGGTGTCTCAGTCAGAAATGAGGTGAGGCAGGTGACTTAAAGGTCCATCTCAGATTCCCAATGCCTGTGGGCAGAGCTCCACATTCTTTGGGAACTCTGCAGGACTAGGATTTCCCTCTAAGAAGAGAGACTTCATTGTTTTCCTTTTTTTTCTTTTCTTTATTAGTTTTGGGTTGGGGAAGGCCTTTGAAAATCACCAAGACAGTTGTTTTTAGAATGTCGTCAAAATGATGTTTGTTAAAGTATATCATCCTGTGTTTGAAACTATGGAAGGATGTGGATTTCAGGATTTATTTATGAAACATGCCCCATGGACTTCCTGATACAGAGAATGAAAAAGAATAAGGCTTGAATCTCTCACCACTAGGGAGTTGTCTAGAATTTGGAACTATGGACTTTATCTGAACACACTCTGCTAGATTTGAGGAGAGAAGCAAATGCTAATTGGAGTTGCGGGTAGGGAGTTTGTACACAATCAATGTAACTGGAAGATTCTCTAAGCTCCGATACCTCTATGGAGTGAGAATGACTTTTTGATTGAGTTATAGATCAATTAATCAAAGGTATAAAATAGGTGTGAATAATTCCTAGACACTTCTATTGAATCAAAAATTAGATGCCAACCACCTAGTTAATCAAGTTGGGAAGGCGCAAAGTGCGTAGAGCCACTGGGATTGATTTAAAGAATTAGATACACTTCTGGACCTATGTACAGAAAGCGATTCCAGGAGGAATATTTTAGCGACTACTTGGAGTTTTGGGAGCATTTTAAGGAGCTAGATAAACGTTTGCTTCTATAACAAGGCAGGGTGGTGGGGTGTCAGGGGTAGAAAAGGTAAACCACAATCCCACTGCCGTTCTTCCCTAAACCCCTCCTCCCCATTGGCCATATTTACTGGCTGGACCAGTAAAAAAAACAAAAAACAAACTATATCCAGAGGAGAGCTGAAAGAAGAGAAACCAGACAGACAATGGAAAAGCAGCTTCAGGAAGCATGACATCTTTGGAGTGGAAGGAATTGAAGGTTAGGACTGTACAAGGGCCCTCAGATCTCAGCAGAGTCCTCCACATACCTCCATGGATATCAGGAAGGGAGGAAAGGGTCTTCCATGTCACCAAGAACTGTGAGTTACTCCTCTGCTGCTTATACCCTCCAAGCTTGAGCCACCATTTGCCTAGAATCTGTAAAGACTTGTGGAAGAGTGTCCCAATCTTTTGAAGGCTGAGTGAAGGGAGGGAGGTTCATCAATTTAAAGTTTTTAGAGACTTTCATTTTATAATTGGGAAAACTGAGGTGGAAAGTTAATGACTTGTCCAGGGATACAGCTCGTAAGTATTTGAGACAGGATCTGAACACAGGTTCCTGATTCTAAGCTCCTTGTCCTATCCACTCTGCCACCTATATTTTTGTTTTTACTACACAACATTGATAAATGCCTTTATATAATAGCTAATTAAATAGTCATCTCCCCTCAAAGCAAGTAAGAATTGGGAAAGTTGCCCTGGAGAGGGTGTTATACAAGAAATAGGAACTATCCCTTAATCATGGGAGATATGTGTGTGTGTGTGTACATATATATTGTATATATATAGTATATGTATTAATATTTTTATTATATGTACTACATTTTACTTAAATTTATTTATTCAACATATTATTTACATGTATTTATATGATATATATTATATTTAGAATAGACAAATAACCACAGTCATTATGTAGTCTTATGCATGTACCTATTACTTATAAATCCTCTGAACAAAGATCTTATCTATTTTGGTGTTCTTCGAAGGAGAAAGGGGAAAGGGAATATCTATTTATGAAGTTCTTTTATGGGCCAGGCACTGTGCCTTTTACGAATATTATCTCATCTGAGGCTCACAAATCCTCTGGATGATAGTGGCTATTATTGCCCCCGTTTTGCACTTAAGGAAACCAGGGCAGACAGATATCACATGACTTGTTCAGGGTCAAACAGTAAGTGTCTGAGGCCATATTTGAAATCAGGTGTTCCTGACTCTGACACTAACTATTCTATCATTTTTGTTGCTGTTCAGTTATTCAGTTATGTTTGTGACCCCATGGAGCATACTGTCCATGAAGTTTTCTTGGCTAAGATACTGGAATGATTTGCCATTTCCTTCTCCAGTAGATTAAGGCAAACAGAGGTTAAGTCACTTGCCCAAGGTCACATACCCAGTAAGTGTTTGAGGTCAGATTTGAACTCAGGCCTTCCTGACTCCAAGCCCCAGCTCTCTATCCACAGAGTCACCTAGATGCCTCCTTCTGCCATCTACCAGCCTTCAAATCATTTAACATAGACTTCTTAGTCAGTAAAACATTAAACAAAGAGATTAATGCATATTTCCCAGTCAGATATTGAAGGGAAAATAACTTTTTTTCTACTTTCATTCTCTGATTCTCTCTTTTATCCCGGATAGTTTGATCTCTCTGCCTTTGGCAAAACAGAAACCTTCTCTGCTTGCTTGACTTCTTTCTAGTCAGTTATTGAAATGATTCAAAGTGATGGGTTTAAATATCCTTAGAAGGAACTAAGATGATAATGACTCTATATATGGAGTAAATAGGAAGTAAGATTACAGTAGTTGGGGTGTGTGTGTGTGTGTGTGTGTGTGTGTGTGTCTGTGTGTGTCTGTGTGTGTGTGTGTGTGTGTGTGTGTGTGTGTGTGTGTGTGTGTGTGTGAAGTTTGATGCTCAGGGAGACAGTTTTAGTAAAGGTCAACAAACAGGTACGCATTCATTCTTTCATTCCACAACCACTTATTGATCGCCTATTATGTGCAAAACATTGTACTAAGTAATGGAAGAGATAAAAAAGATAATTAAGACATGGTTTCCTGACCTTATAGACCTTACTAGTGTGAAGACTACAGTGTATACACAGATATGCAACACCCTTACAATAAATATGGATGTCCTAGGATTTCCCTGGATGTAGCCTCCTCTTAGTTATTCTTAGGATCATGATACAGTATCATGACTGTATCCAAGTTCACACTGTCCACAAGTTCCAAGTCCACACTGAAGAGATATGATAAATAACAGGGCAGTAGAGAGAACACTGGTTTTCAAATCAGAAGACTTGGGGTCATAATGTCTGTGATTTATTTCCTATGTGACCTTAGACAAGTCATTTAACTTATATGGATCTCAGTTTTCTCATTTGTAACTCTGTGATCCTTTCTAGCTCTGTCTATGATTCTATGAGCCTTTAATCTATAATTGTGAAAAAAAGGAGTTAGCTGCCCTCTAGAGTACCTCAGGTATCTATTTGTGCTTAGACTGGTGCTAGTTAACATTTTTCTACGGATGACTTAGATAAAGGCAATGGTGTATCATTTCCAAATTTGCTGATGACACAAAGCTAAGAAAGATAGCCAACATAATGGATTACAAAGTCAGCATCCAAAAGTACCTTGAAAAGGGAGAACAATAGTCTGAATCTAATAAGATAATGTTAAAAAAGGATAAATCTAAAGTCCTCCACTGGTCTGAGAGATTTATTTTTCAAGTGTAAGAGGCAGGATTAAACAGCAGTCTGTCTGGAAGGGGCGGGGAACCTGTGGTCTTGAGGCCACATATGGCCACATAGGAAGTTGGGTTCAGCATTTTGACTGAGTTCAAGTTTTACAGAACAAATCCTGTATTGAGGGGATTTGTTCTATGAAGTTTGGATTTGGTCAAAGGGCATCACTTGAGGACCTAGAGGGCTATATGTGGTCTCAAGTCTGCAGGCTCCTCACTCCTGATAGGGGTTTTCATGAATTGCAAGCTCCATGTGGGTCAAGAGAGTGAAGCCAGAAATGCTGATATAATCTTGGCTTGCGTTGAAAGGCCTAGAAGGTCAACTAAGGAGCCGATAGTCATCTTGACTCTGCCCAGGTCATATCATACCTGATGTATTGTGTTCAGTTCTGTGTACACAGTTTAGGAAGGACATTGATTGACTGAAGAGGAGCTAGAAGAAGGCAACCAGAATAGCAGAAGACCTCAAGACTCCATGAGGATTGGTTGAAAAAACTAGAGATGTTTAGTCTGAAAAAAAAGAAGGCTTCAGGGAGGGGGCACAAAAAAAACTGCCCTTCAAGTTCTTCAAAGATGGTCACATAAAAGAGTGATTAGATTTATTCTACTTGGTCCCAGAGGAAAAACTAGGAAGAATGGGTAGAAATTGCAAAGAGGCACATTTAGGTTGAGTATGGATAATCTCTCTCACAATTAGAGCTATTCAAAAGAGAAATGGGCTGTCTTCATGGGGCAATCGTTCTGCCTGCTTGATGACCGTTATTTTACAGAGCAAATTCTTTTTTCCGGTTCAGGTTGGGTTAGATGATCACCGAGGGCCCTACCAACTCTGAAATTTTTTGACCAGACCAAGCTGGATGATACATGATTTCAAAGAAAAATGAGTTCATTTGTAGCTCTGGTTCTTAAGACCAAGGAAGGTTCAGGGAAATATTTTTGAGATTGTGGAGGCTTTGGATGACCTTTTAGGATGAGAAATTTGTGAAGGACTTTCAAAGGATAGAGAATCTTTGGCTAGACTAACAGCAGGCGTTGAGGAGAGCTCAAGGGTTTTGTGTGTGTTTTGGGGTGGAGTTCCCAGTGACCTTGACGAAGTGATTTCTGCCAGGTTTCAGGGCACTAGATAGAAGAGGCAAAGAGGCAAAAACAAGACACAGAGAACAGAGGCCAGAGAAGAAGAGGAGTTGTGGACTAGAATATAAATCAACTCAAACCAGCAATGGTAGCCATTGGTGAGAGTGAAGTTCAATAAATAGTTTCTTGATTCCCCTTGCTTTTCTGAGTTTAAATACCAGTCTCATTCTTCAAGAATGCCTTTCAAAGTAGCTGAAAGGCTATTTTAGTATTTACCTGTATTTTTGTTATTTTATACTGCTAATAAATTAAATGGCAATTAACAATGCTTTTATCTAAGCCTGTAAGTTTCCAGTTTGAGATTAAGAAAGGAAAACTGGTCCATGGAGAAGTGTTTTTGTTTTGCTTTGTTTTGTTTTTAGTGTAAGGCCTGAAACTAATTAAACAGAGAGTTTCTGCAATTTTAGCAATTTCAGAGAATGTTCCAAAGCATGCCCATTAGACTGCCTTTGAACCCCATAAGAAAGAGAATGAATGAGATGAGCCAGTAGTAAAAAAAAGGGTGGAGATTTGTATGGCTGTCAGAAAGTCTATATGAAAGTCTCTGCATCACATACCTGCATCCCAGGAGAGGTATATTGAAAGAGCTGGCAAGATTGTAAATCAGTCACTCAACAAACATTTATTAGGCATTTACTCTGTACCTAAGCACTGGGGATTCAAAGAAAGGTAAAAGACATTCCCTGTCCTCAAGAAGCTCATGTTCTAACTGGGAGACAACTTGCAAACAAAGTAGTATCAAAAACATATATACAGGAGAGATCTCAGGTGATCTCCAAGGGAAGATACCATCATTTAGAAGGATGGGAAAAGGCTTCCCAGAAGTTGAGATTTTAGCTTTAACTAGAAGGAAGCCAGGAAAGCCTTCACCAGGTGAAGAGGGATAGCATTCCAGGCATGAGGGAAAGCCCATGACAAAATAGAATCAGGAGAGGGAGTGCTGTGTGTGAAGAGCGGTGTCACTAGATTATCAAGGAGTGGGTGGGAATGAAGCATCAGAAGTTTGGAAAGATAGGAAGGAGTTACATTATGAAGGGTATTAAATATCAAATAGATAATTTTATATTTGCTCCTGAAGATTATAGAGAGACGCTGTAAAGGCTAGGAAGTGAAAGGGGAGTTACATACGCTTCAGGAAGGTCACTTAGACAGCTGAGTGGAGGAGGCTGGGCAGGAGCAGAGAGGGACTTGAGGTCAAGAATGAGGTGATGAGCCCCACTGTCACTCCCTTGAGTCAGGCTGTTATCCTACACACAACTAGCTTATTCTTGTCTCACTCATGCTGTTTCTCCTATTCTGGAAAACATTCCCTCTCCCTATGACAATCTCAAGGTCTCCCCTTGCCCCAAAGCAGAGAGCAATGTGAGTGGAGAAGAGGGGACTGATTGGTAGGAGCAATGTTGTGAAGGTATCATTGATGGAACTAGTCAACAGATTAGAAATGGGAGAGGGAGGGTGAAAGAGGGAAAAGTCAAAAATAACACTCTACTTTCAAGCTTGAGTGACTGAGAAAATGGTGGTGGTCTTTACAATGATATGGAAGCTTGGAAAAGGGGAGAGTTTGGAAATTTAATTAGGTATTAAATACTTGTGGCACCCATTCTCTGAAGTGCTATCCCTAGCATTATTTCCTGAGAGTACTATTCTCCACTCTCAATTAACCCTCCTGCTCTTTCAGTATAGAAGGAGAGGGATACGTTACTTATTCTTGAAGAGGGGCTAGGAAAACTCACCAAAGCCACGTCTTAGAAGCCCTGGTTTCTCAGTAGAGCAACTAGAGAATAACCCAGAGATAGCTATTGATTTCTCTCAGTGGAGCAGCAACCAAGTAGGGTGCCCTGACCTGTCCTGGTATCAGAGTGGCTTCTGACTATCATTCTAGCCCCATTCTAATTTTTTTTCACAAGATCATATTTTTTTTCCATGATTTATTTTATTTTATTTTATTTGTTTTCAGTGTTCTACAGTCACTTCCATATAACTTAGATTTTTTTTTCCCTCCCTCCTCCTTCTCTCCCCCTCTCTCCCCTCTTCCTCCCTGAGATGGCATACAATTTTATATAGGTTCTACACATACATTCCTATTAAATACATTTTCACCTTAGTCATATTGCATAGAAGAATTAAAATGAATGGGAGAAACCATAAAACAAACCAATCAGTAGCTCCCCTTTGAAGGAAGGGGAGACCTTGAGATTGTCATAGGGAGAGGGAATGTTTTCCAGAATAGGAGAAACAGCATGAGTGAGACAAGAATAAGCTAGTTGTGTGTAGGATAACAGCCTGACTCAAGGGAGTGACAGTAAATTTCAGGAACAGTAAGAGATGAAATTCAATAGGTAGGGTAGGGTTAGATAATGGAGGGCCTAAAAGCCAGGCAGAGAAATTCAGATTCATAAAGCAGGATGAGAGGCATGGATGGTTTTCGCTAGGGCAATCACAACTAATAGATGAAACAATGGGTTGTCATGCCCCAATAATTTGTCATGTAATGGCCCTGTCATATTGTGAAAACAGTGTATAAGGAAGATTAGGTTGATGCTTAGACATGGAAAGCTGTTCAAAGCATAAGTTAATAAAAGCCTGGACTGGAGTGGCTTTTGGGGATGGACAAACTGGAACAAATGCAGGGAAAATACTCAGATTTTGGTAGTTAACTGGATATGGGACTGTATAGAGGGAAGGAAAAAGCATAGATGAGAAGAAAGCCTTAATGAAAACTCAAATATTTGTTTCTGGGTCAACAGAAGAGTACTGGTAACATTTACCAGATGCAAGAAAGTCAAGAGAGGATGTTGCTTTTATGGGGGCAGGTGTTGAATTTAAAAAAGAGGGAAACAAAAGGTAGTGGAGGTAAGAAAACTTTTGAGCTTTGATAGTACAGAAAGTTATATGACTAAATAAAATAATGTATGTGAATCCATAATAGTATCCCCAGAAGTAAGACTGAAGAGAGCAAATGGAGTTAAGTGAATATTCTGTGTATGTATGTACAAGGAAAAAAGAAATTTTTCTTTCCTCTCTAGGAGAAATCCTACTATCAAAGCAAGGTGACTCAGTGTTCAGGTTCTAAGCAAGGACTTAAAAGGCCTGAGAAGAACTATCCAACATCTCCTTTTCTTCATAAAGTTTTTCCTACTATTCTCTCTCTTCTCCCTAATTTCTAGTGACCTCCCTCCCAAACTACCTCATATTTAACTACTTGGTATAAGTTTGTGTTTATTTATGTATTTATTCATTCTGGGGCAATCGAGAAAGCTTCATGTGCTCACTAGTGCTGCAGAAAACAGATCCCACAAATCAATTTCCTCATCTCTACCTGCTTAAATGAAAAGTTTATAAGAACTTAAAATGAAGAAATTATCTGTGTCTTATTCTTCAAAGAAGACTCCATATTTTACTTTGGTGGGATAGGAGGAAGGAGCTGCTATGTTAAACAAAAGCCAGTCAAAGCTGCACATCCAAACAAACAAAAAAAACAACAGAATTCCCCCCAAACCCTACACAAAACAAAACAAAAAACAAGACTTGTTAGGAGCCACATGTGAGGTTGGCCACATTTCCAATAACAATATCATCTGCCCCAACATTTGTTAAATTATTAGATAGAACTGGGTAGACCAGCAATTTTTGCTAAGGTGCTGAATTGTGGGTATGAAATTGGCTCTGCAAAAGAAGACACCCTCTTTAAAAATGTGACTTATGCAATTCTCATCACAATCAGTAGGCAAATGTGGCATGCTTTGGAATTTCTCCTCTATCTCTTCAAGTAGAAATTAACTTTCCCTTTTAGAATTATAGGTTGTCAGAATAAACAGGTGAAGCACTGGGTGAAGATCACATAACCTAACTTTTTCTGTCCTGATGCCTGAATTGTAGACAAAAAGCCCTGTAATTTAAATTGAAAGATCCTCAGGCTCTAGGTAATTTTTATTATATGGCATGGGTACCACACACACCAAAGAACCCTAGGTCTAAAGATAATTTGTTTTAAAGATTGCATTAAAATAGCAATTTTCTCTACAAAAAGATTAAATATAATATTAATTCAAGCTGAACCAGGGCCC
Organism: Potorous gilbertii; assembly: GCA_028658325.1. NCBI lineage: Eukaryota > Metazoa > Chordata > Mammalia > Diprotodontia > Potoroidae > Potorous > Potorous gilbertii. The sequence continues at coordinate 489,361,695 of CM053771.1, forward strand.
CTGTGCTCCTTTTTTTTGTCCCATTCAGTTCCCAGTAAAAAAGTTACCCTTTTTTACAAAATTATAGTGTTATTATGTTACCTGATCAAGCAATCTTGACAGGCTTAGCAGTGCTAAGGATATTTCATAATTATTCAAACTGTTAAAAGCACTACTTTGATATAATGAACAGATGAGTTTTGAAACATTGAGCAAAAACTACAAACATTTGAAGACCGATAGATTTTTCTTTTGAGCAAAACTAGAGTTTACATTTAAGAAATATAAGATGCTGATATAGACTGTATAGGACAATAAAATAGATAAGTGCATCATCTTCCCTTCCACTACCCGAAATATGTTTAGTCTTTCTCAATAAATCAGTATCAATGTGTGTGCCTCTGTTGCACAGAAAGATAATCTGTAGAGTTAGCAAAATTTACAACTAAGTTAAATATAGGGCAAGCTACAGAAGATATAGCTAGGATCAATATATATTTTTATTGAGGCAGGACATAAAATTAAAATGATTTATTATTGCTAAATTTATAAGGTTAAAGAGTCTTGGATACCAGAAATAGAGGAAAGAGAGAGATTCCCTCGGTAAATTACCACAGACAATTGGACAGTCAGAAGAGCAAACGAGGCCTCCAACAGAGGACTGAAAAATAAACAGATCACTAAATTTGGTTTATGCAGTATTTAAGCACAGGCAAGGCAATTCCAGCCTTTGTAAGCCATACGTATTTTAAAATCAATTTGTAATGTGACAGAAAGCCAGTAAAAGAGTCTGAGCTCAGTTGTGATCTACTGTAATAGTTAGTTCTGTGCAAACATGAATCAAGAGCAATACGTCTTGCCAAGCCAACAATGATCTTAACCTTGCTCGATTGGTAATATGAATTCTCAACAATGTGGTTCTTCAAAGAAAAGCTTAAGTTGAAAAATGGTGCCATGTTTCCTGGCAAAGACAAGGGGAATCATATTCATAGTCAACTCTACAAAAGGCCAAAAAAGGGAAGGGATGGGAGGCAGGCAATGGGTTTTTAGAGGATAACAGCAAAATTTGCTCCTCCAGAAATTCGGAACATAAACACAGTATTTGTCTTGTTGTAAAGTGCTGGATATAGTAGAAAAGAATGGGGAAACAGACAAGAGTTCAAAAATGTTAAATGTCTGTTGAATTGAATAGAGGACATCCTAGAATTTGAAGTGAGAAGGGACCTGAAAGATCATGGAGACCAAACAAACTGAGTTCAGGGACCCATTTGCCCAGGGTCACAAGCAAATGTGCATTTTTGGTGTTCTTCATCATGCCCTTCTTTTCCCTACCCTCCTTTTCAGCTTCCTTTTGTGTGTTCTTTTCCCTACATTAGATTTTCAGCTCCTTGAGGAGGGGGACCCTCTCTTTCTTGCTTGCTTGTATTTTCAGCTCTTAGCATAGTGTCTGGCACATTGTAGGACTTAATCAATTTTTTTTATTCACTGATCCACAGGGAACAAGTCAGGATTTGACCTTAGACCCTTTAATTTCATAATTACAGCTACTGCTACAATGGTCAATAAATAGTTGAATTGAATTGGGTTAAACTGAATGAAAAGTCTGGTAAAAATCGATGTATTCACCAGTACAAAATGACAACTTAAAAACATTCTTGAAAACTAATATTTTAAAATCCTTTAGTCTTTTCTCTTTTTGACACATGCATTAATAGTGATATCTTTCTCCAACATGCTGATTATATTCTGAATAAGCATTTAACAATTTAACAAAGAGCATTTCATACATGATTTTCCCAACGTCTGTAATCACTATAGAGAAATATCCATTTGCCCAACTGATATGTTTGTGAAAAGTAATATAAAACCAAAAATTTAATACTGAATCATAGGCAAGCTCCCCCAGTGCATTTAAAATATGAAATAGGATTACTGTAAGGGTCAAATGAGATCATGTACGTGAAAAGGCATTAGAAATGTAAAGTGCCGCTCATATGTGATTCATCATTATTGGGGAGCAAATCCTAGAACATGAAAAGAGCCCTCACTTAGGAACCTTCAATTCTGAACTTTTGTTCTGGTTCTACCATTATGATCTCGATGCTGTCCTTGAGTCATTTCAGTCATGTCTGACTGTAATCTTGGCAAAGATACTAGAATGGTTTGCTATTTCCTTCTCCAGTTCATTTTATAAATGAGGAAACTGAGACAAAGAGGGTTAAGAGACTTGGCCAGGTTTATACAGCTGGTAAGTATCCATGACCAATTTGAACTCAGGTCCTCCAACTCCAGGGCCTACACTCTATCCGCTGTGTCACTTAGCTGCCTGTAACTTTGTATAAGCCATGTTTTTATCGCTGGGCTGATTTTCTTATCTGTGATTTGGAGACGATAATATGTGCCCTGTCTAACACACAGTATTGATTTAAGGATCAAATTAAGTAATATATATATATATATATGTATGTATGTATATATATATATACATACATACATATATATATATATATATATATATGAAAGTGTTTTGGAAATTGTAAAGCCTAAGATACATTTGTCATTAACATTAGTCAACCCCTGAGAATTTATTACGCATGTGCACCATGCTCCTCACTAGTGATACAAAGACAAAAATGAAACAGCCCCTGCCTTCAAGGAGCTTATGTTCTATCAGGAAAGATGACATGTATATATGTATGTATATAAGATAAATACATGATAGTTTGGGGATGGAGGGCACTAACAGGAGGAGCATTCTGGAAAGTCTACATGTAAAAGGTCCTACTTGAGCAGGGCTTTAAAGGAATCTAGAGACTACAAGAGGTGGAAAAGAGGAAGGAGTGCATGATAGGTATGGGGGGACAGTCAATGAAAAGGCATGGAGGTGAGAGAGGAAGTGTCAAGTGTGAGAAATAGTAAGAAGGCCAGTTTGACTGGATTGTAAGTGCAGAAACGAGAGAAATATATAATTATGCCAGAAAATAGGTTGCAGCCACGTTGTGAAGGGTTTTTGTTGTCAAATGGAATGGAATTTATATTTGACCCTTGAGACATTATTATTATGGCAAAAGAATCTTTTATAAAGCAACAACTTCTTAGTATTTAGATCATCAGGTTTTTGTCAAAGATCCTGGGAAAGGGAAGGGAATGGCACCGATTGTATCAAGTATTTTTAGCAAACACTATCTCATTTGATCCTCCCAACAACCCTATGAAGGAAAGACTGCTATTATCTCCATTTTACATTTGGGGAAACTGAGGCAAATAGAGGTTAAAGTGACTTTAGTCTAGAGTTACATAGCTAATAAGTATCTGAGGTTGTATCTGAACTCAGGTCTTCCTGAGTCAAGGTCCAGTACCAACTGCCTACAGTCAGAAAGATCTGGCCTCATGACAGACCTTGAACACATACTAGTTGTGGGACCACAGTACTTTCCTTAACCTGTTGGTGACCCAGAAATCAATAGTATAAATTATAGCTTCACATAACAGATCTATAATAGTGGAGGGAGTTTTCATGCCAAGAGTTCCTATGAAACAGTCTATACTCTGATGATAATTATAAAGTAACTAATAATTGCCCCTTACCATTGCTTTTGAGATACCTTCTGAAAACTAGGATTTTATGACCAAGCACAATATTCACCTCTATGATATATCTATATTAGCCCAGTGGAATCAGGTTCAATCAGAAGATTCACTTCTTCAGAAGAATTGTGGTCCATTTCTTATTAAATGAAGGGAAGATCTCAAGATTTCTTAGTCCCTCCTCTCTGCACAAATAACCCTGGGGTTGATCAGAGTGGCCAAATCTCTCAGGCTCTTCCAATTTTTCAAAATAATAGTAATTCCTTGGGCTCAAATCTGACAAATAAGAGACAACAGATTGGTTTCTATCCAGAGCAGCAGCAATGGCGTCATAAGAAGGACATAATCCACTGCAGTTTCAAATCATTTAATATACATCTGCTGTTTAGAGTACACGAGTCTTCCTTGGGGCTTCAGTCTCCCACATAACGGCTCCTTGTACCTGGAAGGAATCCACATCTCCTCAGGTCCTGCAGTGACCTGTCTTCTGATGCAGTCTGTGGCAAAAGATTTTCTTAGGCTACCTGTAAGCATGGCAGATTCAAACAAAAGGGGGCCGTGGCTGTTGAAAGCTGAAGACTTGAGGAACTGAATGACGACTGGGAAGTCCAAAGCTTCCCCCAGACTCTCTTGACTGCCTACCCAGATCACAGCAGGATCTGTCTACTGTGGTCTATCATTCATTATGGCAGCATTATCTACTTGTCCAGAGCTGTGAACAATAATGGTCCAATAGCTAACCTTTCTATTGGTGCTCTAAGGTTTGCTAAGTGCTTTGTAATTATGGTCCCATTTGATGCTCATTACAACCCTGGGAGGTTGGCATTTTTAGTAAATTATGGGATCATAGAATGGATCAAAGGTTTAGAATGGATATGATCTTAGGGATCATCTAGTCCAACTCCCTTATTTTACAAAAAGGGAAACTGAAACCCAGAGAAGTGAAATTACTTTCACAGGGTTACACAAGTAGTAAGCAACAGAACTGAAATTCAAACCCAGGTCTTCTCTTTCCAAATGCAGGATTCTTTCCCCTCCCCCATGTTACCTTCTTCCAGGGCTTAGCTCAATGCCTGGTGCATAGTAGACACCTTGAAATGTTAATTGATTAATTGATTGACACCATAAATCACTCATAAATCAACTAGGGAAATATGCTGTACCTTCCTTACAACTTCCCATTTTCTGTTGGGTCATTTATTATTTTAACTCTTTGGAAACTATGTGGTTCTATGATTCGCATCATTGGGATGATATTTTTGAGAAAAAAAATAAAATGTGGGTTCCAATGGCAGAGAGCAATTTAGCACCATTTTCTCTAGCCAATCATTGTCATCCTATTCAATTCAGTTCTCCAGTCATTGTCTGTCTTTGTTACCTGTCCAGATGGACTTCTTGTTGTTGTTCAGTTGTTTCTGACTCTCTGTGACCCCATTTGGGGAATTTTCTTGGCAGAGATGCTATGTGACCTTGGGGAAATTATTTAACCTCTGTTTAAATAAAACCTCAGTTTCCTCAACTATAAAATGGAGATCATAAGAGCTCCTACCTCCAAAAATAAATTTGGAGAGAAAAAAATTAGACCCAGGTTATGAAAGACATTAGTGTTAGACAGAGGAATAGTCAGATCTATGCTACTTTGGTATGATTACTTCAGTAGCAAATACTTTATGGAATAATGTCCCAGGTTTCAAACTTTGCTTCCAAATGTGTTTTTTTTATTTTAAATAACCAACAGGTTCTTTTTAAGAGGAAGATTATTATAAACTTTTTATTCAGTATATCTAGAACATTGCCTCCAAAATAAAATGTTATAACTGGATCCAAAGGGGTATATGAGCAACAAATTGGAGGGTGGGAAGCTGAATTCCATTTTACTCTCCCTATGGTGCTTGTCTCCAGCACAACCATATGTACCCTTTGTCCATTAAGGCCCAACGCTCCCTACACTCAATCTCCTTCCTTCTGCTATGGGCATCAACCTTTTAGGGCAGTTATAACCTAACTTCTTACCTACACATTCACAGCAGCAGCTGGCAGAGCCATTGGAAACTCCCCCTGCATGTCTACTGTGTCCCCCCCCAGGTCATCTGGTGGCTAGGAAAGTGTTATCAAGAAAGATTTAAGATTACTGACCTAGAATGATCACCCCAGGAAGCATCGGTGAAATTAGTGAAAGTTTGAACTACCTCAAAAAAACAGTGATATGTTTGTCTGAGGGTGTTAAGTACTCATTAAACACACTTCTTGGTCCTTGATTTGAGGATGGGGGTAGTGGTTGCATAGTAGGGGTGCATTTTTAAAAGAAAGTGCTAGCTATTCTCTAACCATTTGTTAGCACACTATCTATTCTTCAAGATTAACTTCACAAAAATAAGCCTTGTAGAAAGGAGGGCAAAATGCCACAAATCAATATCGTAGCCACACAGGAAAATTTAAGGCATTTCAGTCATATCAACATGAGGCTTTCTTCACATGGGAAAATCACCTTCCTCTTCCTGGTGGAGAGAATTATTTCCAATTATTATTGTGCTTTGCAGAGTACCTTTTTACTACAAGGACCACTGGAAGTAAAGCACCTTTAATTACTGAGAATTAGATTCTCATTTTATTAGTGAGAAATGAAAAACTAGGAAAAGAATGGAGTTGCTTATTTGAGTTTTAATTATTCATTGGGTTCAGGACCCAGCATATTAAGCATAATGTCATCTCTGCAAATGACCCATGAGGTAGAAAAGTTCCGCAGTCTGAAAATAGGAACCCATTGAAAGTTCTAAAAGGGAGATGTAGGATTTGAAATGGAGAGATAAGTTCAATTTGGGGGTAGGGGACCTCTTTTCAGAAGGCAAACATGAGGGACATATTGTCCAAAAAGGCCCTGGCTTTGGTCTTCTCTAGGTCCTAAATATTAGCTTAGAGTAAAAGTAACTTCCAATGAAGGTGACCCAAATCACCCAAATGATCAAAACAGCCATAAGTGACCAGGAAATTTGTTTCAAGGAAATTGACCAGGTTAGTTAAGAACAGGTAACCTCCAAAAGAGCCAACAAAGCTTTTACCAAAAACAGCACAATATGTACAATGCTAACAATGAATCTCATGGGAGAATATTTGGGGGACCTGGAGACTCTCCATACATTAAGGTTAGGAAGCTGGTCCTAAAAATGAAATCTTGCCATTCCAAATTTACTTCAGTTAAGGAGTCTGAGAATCCAGACAACACTGGGCCTATTGACTGGTTGGAAGGAATAAATTAGAAATAATGTGCTAGATTGAATTCCCTCTATTTACTTGGAAGACAAATGGTTACCTCTGAGAACCTAAACTTGTGTTCCTCTTTCCTTTCTTATTTCAAATTCCTATTCAGAAAAGAGGCTCATTACCAATTTGCCCCCTTGGGGCTGAATTCTTTGGATATTACTAAATTAGAAATGGAGTTGCTTTTTTTCCCCCCAAATGGCACCCAGGGCAATGCAACCCCCTTCAGTTTCTGAAGAGAAAATAGTGGGAAAGGGGATCAAGAATCACACAATTTTAAAATAGCTATAAACTTTAACTTAGATATTGGTATTGTAAATGTGAGATCCCTATCCAGTGTAGTAAGGAGCATATTACAAGAGGAAATGAATCATGTAAATTTTGACATTCTTGCTATAAATATAAGAAGAAAGAAGAAAATTACAAGATAGCTCAGGGAATTGCTTTAGAGGCATTCGTAGGACCATAGATTTAGAACTGGAAAGGAACTTAGAGGTCATTTGGTCAAACCTTTTTATTTTATAGCTGGGGGACCTGAGACCTGGAGTGATAAAGTGATTAGCTGAAGATCTCAAAGGTAATAAATACAAGAGCTCAAACACAGGTCTTTGGACTCCCACTCCACTGTTCTTTGCATTGTACTGAATTGCCAGCTCCAGTTTTGTTGCTCATCTAAAGGCAACTAGAAACATTATTCCATGAGACATTTAGTCAAGTATTTGCAAGGATGAAAATAGCTTATGTATCAGCATCTGTTACCAAGGATGAAGTGGTAATGAAGTTCTATAAAGAACTTTAAAAGACCCTCAAAATTAAATCAGCATATACTTTAAAATTTGGTGACTTCACTGTAAAGGTGGGAATATGGAAGAATGAGGAATATGTTGGAAAATATGGATAGGGGATAAGGAATGAGATAACCATCAGACCACAGAGCAGCCGCATGCCTCTATATTATGAATACTGCCTTGAGAAAAGAAATGGAAAACTTTGGCTATGGTGGCCACCAGTATTATTTAAAAAGGAATATGTAAAATTCTAACACACAGGAAATAATTTGTTATTGATTCGGCCGTTAATTGTGAATCATCTGTCTATGCCATCAGATCAGCAACTTGAAACAATAAAGACCAAAATTAACAGAGAGCTCTAAGACTCAAGTCACAAGACTTATATTTATGGGTTCAAATCCAGCCTCGGATATTTACTAGCTGTGTGGCCATGGACAAATCATTTAACCCTGTTCACCTCATTTCTCATCATATCTTTGTAAAATGAGCTCGAGAAGAAAATGGCAAACTACTCTGGTATCTTTGCCAAGAAAACCCCAAATGGAGTCACGAAGAGTTAGACACAGCTGAAAAAATGACTGAACAAAACTCCCCAAAAGAATGAATAAATATGATGAAAAGATGTGGTGTACAATTAAAACGACTTAATCCTGACATAATTAAGTTATTGATGGTAAAAAAAATGGGATGTGGACAGAATGTAGACACTGCATGTAGACAAATGCTACAGTAATTTAATATAGAAGTCTAATTGGTATAAATCAATTGAAATAACAAGGAGCCCCAAAGGGCCTAAAAAGCACATTTAGTCAACAAACATTGACTTATTTTCTAAGCAGAGAGATACAACAGCCTAAGGCAGCATCAGTTTAGAATATACATTTGTTTATAAAATCTTACAGAGAAAGATGATGGAAGATTATTAGCAGTATTGCTTCGTAAAACAGTGAGAAGCAGTAGAGGATAAAACCATTTAGGAGGAAACTGGATGGGAAATCCAACTAAGTGAAGTCATCCTGAAGGCTTGAAGATGAGAATTGAAGGACAGTAAACAGGAGAAAAGTGGAAATAATAGATTTTTAAAAAATTAAATATTATTTTTCAAATGTTAAGCATTTTTTCTCCCTTCCTCAGCTCCCATAAAAAAAAAAAAAAGAAAATGAAAACCCTTGTAACAAATATGCAGTTAAGGAAAACTAATTCTCATATTGGCCATATCCAAAAATTCATATCTCATTCTGCATATTTACTCTGTTTTTGTTAAGAGGCAGGTAGAGTTCTTCTTTGTCAGATCTCTGGAAACATGGGTAATCACTGCCATGATCCCATTTTTTTTACCATCAATAACTTAATTATGTCAGAATTAAGTTGTTTTAATTGTACACCACACTTTTTCATCTTATTTATTCATTCTTTTTTGTTGTTGTTTAGTCATTTTTCTGCTGTGTCTAACTCTTTATGACTCCATTTAGAGTTTTCTTGGCAAAGATACTGGAGTGGTTTGCCATTTCCTTCTCCTGCTCATTTTACAGAGGAGAAAGGTATTATGAGAAATGAGGCAAACAGAGTTAAATGACTTGTCCAGGGTCATACAGACATTGTCTTTAAAAATTATTCAATTTTATAATACTGTTATTTTTGATTAAGATTTTTTTCCTAGTTCTGCCTACTTCATTTTGTATCCATTTATACAAACCTTCTTGGGTTGCTCTAAAGCCATGTTTTCATAATTTCTTAAAGCACAGAAGTAGTCCATTCATATACCTTAATTTGTTTGACCATTCCCCAATTAATGAGCCCACCTTTAGTTTCTAATTCTCTATCACTATGAAACAGCTATTAAAAATATTTTTGTACATAAAGTATTTTTTCCGCTCTCTTTGATTTCTTTGGACCAACAGCCCAGAAATTGTATCATTGGATCAAAGGGCATGCAATTTAGTATCTTTTGAGGGGTATAGTTCCAAATTACTTTCTAGAATGGATGTACAAATTTACAATTCCACCAAGAATGCATCAATGTTACTGTTTCCCCATAGCGCCCTATTTATCATTTTCCCTTTTTATCAACTTTGCCAATCTGATGGGTGTGAGGTAGATGAAACCTTAGAGTTTCTTTAATTTGCCTCCTTCTGACTATTACAAATTTAGAGTATTTTTTCATGTGACCTTAGGTAGCTTGAATTTATTCTGTTGAACACTACATATTCATATTTTTTGACCATTTATCACTGGGGGATGGATCTTGTGATTATAACTTTGACTTTATTCCTTACATTACAGCTTGAAAATGACAATTTTATTAGAGAAACTTCATACAAAGATTTTTTTCCCCAGTTAATTGTTTGTCTTCTAATCTTAGCAGCATTGAATTTATTTGTGAGAAATATTTTTGTATTTTATGCTATCAGAACTGTCTAGTTAACTTCTGTAATCCTTGATATGTCTTGTTTGGTGACAAATTATTTACCTAAGTAGTTCTGAAAGATAATGTCTTCCTTGTTCCTCTAATTTGATGATGTGACTTTTTATATTTAGGTCATGTATCTAGTTGGAGTTCCTCTTGGTAAGTGGTAAGGTGTTGGTCTAAATTTAATTTCTGCCAGATTGTGGTCTAGTTTTCCCAGCAGCTTTTTTTTTGTCAGATAGTGAGTCCTTACCTTAGTTGCTGGAGTCTTTAGATTTACTGAACATTCAGCTATTAGATTCATTTGCTTCAATATGTTGTATACCTAATCTATTCCACTGATCAACCTTTCTCATTTTTAACCAGTACTAAATTGTTTCAATGTTTACTGATTTGTAGTATAGTTTAAGATCTGGTAATGCCAGACAGACCTGTTTTCTTTCTACATTTTAAAATTTATTATTTCCCTTGAGATTTTTTTTTACCTTTTTGTATTCCTAAATGAATTGTTTTTTTCCTCAATAAAGTAATCCTTTTGTAGTTGGATTAATATAACATTGAATGAATAAAATAATTTAGTTTATGTCATTTTTATTATACAGCAAAGATTTGTACAACACATTTTTTTCAACTATCAAGGACAGTAGAGCCATCACACAGATGCTAACATAGTACCCAATTTACTTTTAGAGTGGATATAAATAACACTTAAAAGAACTAAGAGGAGAAAAGCATCTGGATTTAACCAATTATATATTAGAGAGATCACTGCTGGGATTGACAGAATTGTGAGGACATTGAGGGATCAATTTATAATATCTTTAGGAGGGAAAAATACTAAAGGTGTGGAAAAAAATCTGGGACATTATAAATACAAAAAAAATGATAATGGAAAATCAACAACTATTAATCTATAAGTCCCTTTTCCCATAGATGAGACTCATCTAAAGATAATAAACTATTTTTAATGAGAGTGTTAGTAGGGCTCAGGCAGACTTTTGTGATATTCCACAGCAGATCATAGATTGAGTCAAGACATAATTAATTTAAAGATGTAGAGAATACAAGACCACACTCTGACTATTTTAATGTTATTTTTACTGATGTCTTTTTTTGTCATATCACATTCATTTCTGACTATCCTTTCTGTCTTCCCATTCAGTGGACCTTTAAATCTTTGTTATAAAAATTTTAAAAGAGGGAAAAAGTTTACCAAATCAGCACATTAGATGTGCCTGGCAGCATGTTGTATTCAAAACCCCCCTGTTCTTAGTTTTATAATAAAAGGATGAAAATATGTTTTTCCAAGTTCTTCACAAGGGTTGACCTTGGTTACTACAAGTAGACAGCATTGTTTCTTTGTATTATTCTGCATATTTACATTGCTGTAGTCATCTAATAATTACATGTGAATTAGGCACTTACTATTGCATTGAGGCGGACCCTGCATGTATACACACATACACATGCATACACACATACACACACACAAACACACACACACACACACGCAAACACACCAAAGACAGTTCCTTCTCTGCCCTCAAGGAGTTTGTTTTAACCATGGGAGAAAATACGTACGCTTATATATACAAGATACATAATATAACATAATATGATGTAATGCAATATAATATAATATAATGTAATACAATTGTCAACAGGACCAGAACAGGTCTCTAACCTGTGGGTGGCCAGAGCAGATTAGAGACAGAAGAGTCAGGGATCAAACAGAAGTCTAATTTCAAAGTGATGAAAATGCTTGCAAGTGGAAGTCCACTTTCCTGAGAAGGCATTGTGGCAGGGGTAGGGTATTTAACCCTCATCCATAAGAAGGTGGAATCCAGCACCATCATTCTTAGATCTTGAGTAAACAGTTGCCACAGCAGGCCCACCTGTGTAGGCATCTTTGGGACAATACAGGCATTGCTGAGTCCTATGGGAACAGTCTCCAAGGTATTAGAATCACTGAGTCTCGTAACTGTATCAAGCATTTAGGGTTGTTGAGCCTCATGATTGTTCAACAGGATACAGAGCCAGAGTTAGCATGGCAGGAACAAGAATTCAGCCCCTGCTTCTGTTCACTTAGTTACTAGTACAGAAATTATTGGGATGTCAAGAGGTTTGATTGAAGGCTTTCTGTTGCAGCATGTCCACTACTTCTGACTCTCAGGTCCCTGGGAAATAGGCAAGCTAGTAAAAATCATCAATCCCTTGGGGAACACCTGGTGCTTGGTCAAAGCATTATATTTTGCCAGATCACCTAGAGGCTATGCATAAAGGATTGTTGTTATGCCAAGCTCAGGGCATAGCTTACTGGCTGGACCATAGCTCTGGAAAAGAGGATGTCTTCTAATATTATGACACAATGTGATACACACACATATATGTATATATATATGCAAAATAAATATAAAGTATTTACAAAGTAATTTTGAAGGGGAAGGTTATTGCAAATAGGGCAACCAGGAACAGCCTCTTGCAGAAAGTGTCAACTGAGCTGAATATTGAAGAAAGTTGAAGATTTGAAGAGACAGAGAATGATGGAAAATAGTACAAAAAGAGAGTCATGTGGACTTTAGGAAAATCACTTTGGCAACTTGTTGTTCAGTCATTTCAGTCATGTCCAGTTCTTCATGGGCCCATTTAGGGGTTTTCTTGGGAAAGATACTGGAGGTGTTTGCTATTTCCTTCTCCAGCTCATTTTCCAGACAAGGTAACTGAGGCAAACAGGTTTAACTGACTTGCCCAGGGTCATCCAGCTAGAAAGTCTTGAGGCTGGATTTTAACTCAGGAACATGAGTTTTCCTGACTTCTGGCCTGGTTCTCTTTCCATTGCATTTCAAATCAAAGGAAGATTAAGACTTAAGGCAAAGGGATAAAATAGGAGGCTATTGAAATAATGTAGATGAGAAGTAATAAGGGCTTGAACTGGGGTGGTGGCTACATGAATGGAGAGAAAGGAACATACATGAGAATGACAAGAATTAGTAATGGATTGAATATGTGGGGTGAGAGTTAGGAGTTGAGGATGACCCTGAGATGGTGATTAGAAAGATGGTGGGAATTTGACAGAAATAAGGAAGTCAGATAATGACTGGATTTGGGGATAAAAGATAATGAGTTCTGCTTTGGACATGTAGAGGTAGAAATACCTTTAGGACATCTAGTTTGAAAGTTTGATAAACAGGTGGTCATGTAGGACTGGAGATGAAGAGAAAAATTAGATGTAATTGAGCAGTCTTGAGACAAGAATGTGCTCTTTTATTTTAGTTTTGGTGTAGGAACAAAAGGAGACACTCAATAGCTTATCATTCAATAGCTAAGAAAAACAAGTTTGTTTAGCCTTTACATGGAAAGTTTGTTAGGTAGAGGGGACTCCTTCCTCCTTCACTTTCATATGGAAACATAAATCTGGTTAGCATGGCAGAATGTGATGACTCCTGTGGTCTTGGAATATCCACCGAGTCTAAAGAGCCCTAACACCATGTGAATGGGCCTTTTGAATGCTCCCCAGTGACCAGGAAACCACATTATGGCCAGAGACTACCAGGAACTAACTTCAAAGAAGGTATGGTTTCAGCCAGCCTTAGCAAGGCCTCACCTTTCAAGGAAAATCTGGTTTGGGATGGCATTGGGGAAGGAGAAGTAAGGGATGGAATGGGATGCAGGTAGACCAATGCTCCTGTCATGCTAGGGCTGGATATATAGATTTGTGCATCAGTAAGATGACAAGTAAACCTATGGGAGCTGATGAGATCAATAAGCAAGAGCAAGGTTTTACAAACTCATCCCCAGGGCTAAATCACACTCACTACCTGTTTTGGTAGAGTCATGAGATAAGAATGACTTTTACACTTTTTAAAAATACAATAAAACATTATTTAAAATTGTAAAAATCATTCTTACTCCCATGGCATACAAAAAAAGTGGTGGGCTTGATTTGACCCATGTAGGTTGCCATCTGCTAAAGATAGTAAAGAGAAGAGGGTGAGGACATAATGATGGGGAATATCCACAGTTAGTGGGCATGAGATGGATGAAAATCCAACAAGGGAAGACTGAGAAGAAATTGTTAGAGAGGTAACAAGTGAACTGAGGTAGAGCATTGTCATGAAAACCAGCAGAGAATGAAATTTCTGGGAGGGGAAGCTGGTCAACATTGTCAAATGTTGCGGAGGATTCAAGGATGAGTGTTGAGAAAAGGCCATTAGATTTTACATTTAATAGATCATTGGTCACTTTGGAGAGGATAGTTTCAGTTGATGCTGACATCAGAAACCAGATTGCAGAGGAAATTTTTAAGGAGTTGAGGGGAGGAGAGATATAAGATGATGGTTAATTGATATGATAGGCTCTACTTACTATTCCTTTAATGACACTTCATCTCCTACCTCTATGCTTTTTCCTTGTCTGTCCTCCAAGACTCAAATGTACTGTACTCCCTCCTCACTTTAGTTTCTTAGAATCCTTTCAAGGCTTAGCTCAAGTACTACCTGCTATATGAAGCCTTTCTCGATTCCTGACAGCATCTAGGGCAACATCCCCAAATCACTTTCTATCTATTTTGATTATTTTTAAAAGACTTATTATCTATGTATATATTGTCTCCCCTAGCTAGACTGTATGTTCTTTATGGTCAAGAACTATCACTTTTTTCTTTATATCCCTTGTACCTAGTATATGGTAGGCACTTAAAAAATGTTTGTTGATTAATTGACTGATCTCTTTGAGCACATGATTAGAAATAGGAAGCATAAATCTGAATTGTTTTTCAGCATGGTTGTCACAATTCATAGTTCCACCAACAGCAAATTAGCACGGTTATTTCCCTCCACAATCTCTTCAACACTGACTTTTCATCTTTTTTTCAACTTTGTCAATTTCCTAAATATGAAGCAAAACCTCAGAATTATTTTAACTCATATTATTATTAATGATTTGGAGCAATCTTTCACATGGTTGTTAACAGTTTGCAGTTTAGTCTTTTTAGAACCATTTGTTCATATCCTTTGACCAATTGTCCAGTGGAGAATGACTCTTAGTCTAATAGGTTTGGGTTATATTCTTATATATCTTGATTATCATACCTTTATGAGAAATGTTTGATAGAACATTTTTTCCTCTCAATAGACAAATTTTCTTTTTATTCTAGTTATATTGATTTTCTTCATGCAAAAGCCTTTCAATTTCATGTGATTGAAATGACCTTTTTGACCTTTTGTGATGTCTTCTCTATTTGCTTAGTTAAGAATTCTTTCCCAGACATAGCTGTAAAGGGATCAGATCTCTCTCTCTCTCTCTCTCTCTCTCTCTCTCTCTCTCTCGACCCTTTATGTTTAGGTCACATATTTATTTTCAACTTATTGCACTATATGGTGTAAGCTATTGATCTACCCCTAATTTCAAGCAAACTGCTTTCCAGGGTCTCTAGCAAGTATTATCAAATAAGGAATTCTTCTGCAGCCTAATGTTCATTGATTATAAAAACGCATTGGTTTCAGGAGGTCACCCACTTACATTCTGTCTTCTAACAAGATCTCTCTTCCTCTCTTTCTCCCTCTCCCTCCCGAATGTGTCAAAAACATTCAAGATCCCTTTAATGTTCTTGTGCAATTGTTTTAGGTGTGTCTAACTCTTCATGATTGCTTTTAGGGTTTTCTTGGCAAATATATTGGAATGGTCTGCCATTTCCTTCTCCAGATCATTTTAAAGATGAGGAAACTAAGGTAAACAGGGTGAAATGACTAGCCCAGGGTCACACGGTTAGGAAGTGTTTGAGGCTGAATTTGAACTAAGGACCTGGCACTCTGTTCATTGTCCTTGTTCCTTAATTACTACGATTGTATATATGTATATGTGTGTGTATGTGTGTACGTGTATACACATATACATTTATATACATACAAATATATACATACATATAATGTCCCTTAAAAGATATAACAATAGAGATAGCCATGTCAATAATTAATACCAGATGAGGCAGAAAAAGATATAGAAATGCAATATCTCTCAGAGCCAGGTCAAAATTAAGAGCCAAGGCTCCCTGGATTACCACTTACCTTGGCACCCATCACTAACTCTCCTACACTTACCGAAATCACTATATTCAGGGGAGGGAAAAGCACTCAGCTCCAGAGTCCAAGGACCTAGGTTTACATGACCTATTCTGACACAGTGATCATGGGCATGTCATTGGACTTTCCTGGGCCTCAACTGTCTCATCTGTAAAATGAGTGAGGTGGGATAAATGACTTCCGGCTTTAGATCTCTGACTATGATTCACACTGAGCCCACTCCTCAAATGTATTGTTGTCGAACCCTCTAAGTATTCTCGTGTTCGTCCTTTGTTTTTGAAGAAGACCATGACATCCGAGAAATGATGACATGGCTTGCACTTTACTTTGTTTGGAGTGAGGGAGGGCTGTGCAAGGTCACCAGTTTCACTTGCTCCTGCTGAGCCATCTCGGTCCAGTGATCAGATATTCATCAGGATGACTGGAGATGGCCCAGCAAGTATTATTGTACTCTGACCACAAATGCAAGCTCTCTGTTCACACTTCTGCATGTATAGCCCCTGACAGCCCCAATATCACCAAGGACTTGTTTTCTGGTTTTTTTCTCTTTTGCAGTTCTTGCTGCAGCATTCAACTACACGCCTCTCCTTCCAGGTGGTCCTTCTACTCAGTCTCTCAATCAGCATCAGCGCTGGTCTCTAACCAATCCCTTGACCAACACCAGCCCTGAGGCTCTGTGCTGACATTAAATGAGTCCACAGAACTGGGAGCAGCTGTATCCCCTGCAGCTTTAGGACACAGCTGCCTTTCCCTTCCATCTCACAACATCCCCAGCTCCTGAAATTGAGAGAGGTAATTTGCACAACCCAATTCCCCTCCTTTATTTTTGTATAATATTCATGGCCTTATAACCTTTTAAGATTGAGATCCAATTAGGGTAGACAAGTAGGTCATGCTTCGCTTCAACTCTGATGGGGAAACCATTAAACAGAGTTAATTACTGTAAATGGAAGAAAAAATAAATTGTGAGCTTTATTTTTCCCCATTTTGTTTGTGAGCCCTAATTATACAGTTTTGTTTTGTTTTTGGTTAGAAAGGGGAGCACATTTAATATGCTATCTCTTTTTGTATTCTCCCCTCTGTTCCCAGGATTACCTCTTAGTAGAGATAAAAATTGCCTGCCAGATCATGAAACCTTACTTTCAATGCCAAGAAAAAAACAGACTGGTCTAAGGTCATAAAACTGGATCAACCAGGTTTGCTATAGTTGGTGTGGCAGGCACCTAGGAGCAGTTATTTTACAGCTTTTATAGTGTTAGATGACTTGAGGTGAACTGAGCTGAGTAAATTTTACTGTCTTGGTTGGAGTTCACCATAGTTATATAGATGTGGCCTATGCAGGTTTTGCAGAATTATAGAATCTTGGGGGAAGGAAGGGGAGAAAAGTTTAAAACTTACGGAAGTGATTTATTGGAAACTGAAAACAAATAAATTAATTATAAAAAAAATTTTTTTAAAAAGAATTATAGAATCTAAGAGCTTGCAAAGATATTAGAGGTTATCCCAAAGATACTAGAAGACCTTCCCCTTGCCAAGCCCCCTACCCTCACAAATGATCCCTCTCCATCCTCTTTTCCAGCAGATTACCCTCATTCCCCAGATGCCATTATCTTTATTCTCACTACTCTTCTGTCACGCCCTGTCTAATGACTGCTTTTCTACTGCCCACAAATGTGCCCACGTCTCCCCTTTCTTCAAAAACCCCCGATTTGATCCAATCATCCCCGCTAGCAATTATTCTATATCTTGCTTCACTTTCGTGGCTAACCTCCTTAAAAAGGCCATCCACAACAACTGTCTCTATTTCCTTTCAACCCTTTTTTTTACTTCCAACCTCATCATTCAACTGAAATTACTCTCTCCAAAGTTAGCAATAATCTCTTAATTGCTGAATCTAATGGCCTTTTCCCATTCTTCGTTGCTCTTGACTTCACTTCAACCTTTGATGCTGTCATTCACCCTTTTCTCCTTGACATCCTCTTCTAAGTTTTTATGAGACTATTCTATCCTGGATCAACTCCTACTTATCTGACCACTTCTGCTTATTATCTTTTCCTGGATCTTGCTCCAGGTCACTCTGGCTAATGGTGAGGGTCTCCCACAGTTCCATTCTGGGCTATCCTGTGCTTTCTTGACACTATTTCTTTTGGTGACCTCAGTAGCTCCCACAAATTCTACTATTATCTCTATGTCAAGGATTATCAGATCTACACATCCAGCCTTGATGTCTCTTTTAACTTCCAGATTTTAATCTCTAGCTGCCTGTTAGACATCTTGTACTGGATGGCCTTATAGACATATTAAACTCATTATTTACATGTTCAGTTCAGTCTAAAACTAAACTCACCATTTTTATCCCCAAACCTTCTCCTCTTTCAGACTTTCCTATTACTGTTTAGGGATTTGCTAACCTCCTGATGCCACAGGCTCACATCTCCAAATCCTTGAATCCGCATTCTCACCTCCCAGAGTCAATCTGTCATAAGTTCTTTGTGACATTTTTGCATACACTTCATTCTCTCTTTTGACACTGCCCCCATCCCTTTGAAGGTCCCCATCACTCCACACTTGGATTATTGCAATAGCTTGCTGATTGGTCTCCCTGTTTCAAGTCTCTCCTCACTCCAATCCATCCTTCACTCAGCTTCCTAAAGCACAGGTTTGACCACGTCACCTCCATATTCAATAAACTCCAGTGGTTCCCTATCGCCTTCAGGCTTAAATCTAAAATCCTTGGGCATTCAAAACTCTTCCTGCTTTTCTAGTCTTTTTACATCTTCTCCACCCCCTCATCTCCACACACTCTCTAATCCAATAACACTGGCTTCCTTCTTGAGCCTTGCACATGTCTCTTCACTCCATCTCTTTATTCCAAACTTTTCCCCTGGTTGTCCTCCATTCCTGGAATACTCTCCCTCCTCATCTTCTCCTCCTTGATTCCTTCAAGTCCCCAGCTAACATGCCACCTTCTGCACAAAGCTTTTCCCAATCCTTCTTAATGCTAATGCCATCTTTCTTGATTAGCTCTAATTTATCCCATATATATGTATATATACACATATATATTTATATATTGTTTGTACATAATTGTTCATTGTCTTCCCCAATAGAGTATGGTTTCCTTGCCAGCATGGAATGTCTTTTGTCTTTCTTTTTCTCTCCAATCTAAGCACAGTGTCTAGAACAGGGGTGGAGAACCTGTGACCTCAAAGCCACATGTGACCCTCTAGATTCTCAAGTGTAGCCCTTTCACTGAGTCTAAGTTTTACAGAATAAATCTGAATGCTGTATGGCTATAATGTTTGTGTATATAGGTGTGGAGTGGAGCTTAGTATATATATATAGGACTATTGTAACACAGGAACTTTTAGGCTCTGATCTCTAAAAGGTTCACTCTTGATGGGCAGCCAGGAAGACAGCAGTGGAGACCTGATTGGAGTTAATTTCTTTATTCTTCTTAAGGAGGTTACTGATAATGGGAGTACCAACTCCTGCAGCATTCCCCTAAGTCTGGATAGGGACCAGTTGAGATAAACATGCACATTCCAAAAATCCCCCTAAGCCTTGGTGGGGGCTGGTAGAGGCAAGGACAGTATTCATATTCCCCACTTACTGACCAGAGTTTACTTGATTTATAGACGAACACACAAAGAAGGCAATTTGCCAGCAAGAGCCTCACAAATTTACATTAATTTTAGCAATAAAAATATCATGATGATTCAACATAGTGCAGGCACAATGAGCTGTTTAGAAATTAAACTCAAATGTTTATATTATCCATCATTTTATCTCACTGTATTTGAAAACAAATCCACCTTACATATAACTATGTAACTTGATCTTTCCCTCTTGTAAAGAACTATATTGCTATAGTTAACCCACAAAATGATTTTGCTTGTGTATCTCTGATTAAGGAGAACCAAAAGCAAAGCCAATCGATGATGTATGAAAATGCTGATAGTCAGTTCTTGCTATCTGCAAACTCAGGTTTGAGAAAACAATCAAGTAGATCTCATGACACTAAAAATCAGCTGATAGCATAAAGTAGATCAGGCAGAGATGCCTAAAAGGAAGTAGCTCACAAAAGAGTTGGCAGCATTGACCTATGACCAATATATGATGTTTCAGAATAAATAAGAGAAATGGCTATATCTGTGTGTATGTGTATGTATATATATATGTATATATACATATGTATATAATTTTTATGTGTGGATTGTGATGTGTGTGTATGTGTATATATATATATATATATATATATATATATATATATATATATATATACATATGTATGTAGATTGATAGATATCTCTAGATAGATAGATAGATCCAGATTGGAATACAACTGCTTGGGTCACTAAGATTCATATATTTTAATGCCCACATTGATTATTGCATATTTTCTGACTTTTAAATGTGATTTTGTGGTTGATGTTTGGAGACCGTGGGAAGGTTAAATAAAATTTGGTTTCATGACTGACAGAAATTTGGATTTTGTGAGTTTTAATTTATAAGGGAAAGATAAGTCATAGACTACCCACCAGGAGTTTTCTGATTTGAGCCATTAGAGTCAGTGAAAAAGCCAGGAAGGGTGGAGTTAAGAAAATACTGGAAGAAAGAAAAGACTTATAGGAAAGCTTCAACTGCTGTTTCTGAAGGCTACAGATTAGAAGAGAAACATTGCTTTGCAGATGAGCCAAAGAAAGGACTGGGAGCCTACTGATTGGGAAAATCTGCAGGTGTTTTTACCCCATTTACAATATGAGAGGTAAAACTTCTCTGAGGTGACTGGTTGTTCTTTACTACTTTCTCTTATTTGAGAGTAAAAAGAATGAGAGAAGATAGGCTTAGTACCTGCGTTGTCATACACAAAAGCCTGAAGCTGATTGGACAAATTCACTGGTTGTTTGGGGTTACTTATCGAGAGAGTCAACTTGAGGAGCTTTGCAGTTTTCTGGTTTAAGGAAATTGCTTGCCACTATAATATCATAACACTTTCTCAGTGGCCTTTTAAGGACAAATGCGAATAAAAAGAGCTTGACCCTGTTTCATCAACTTCAAAGAAAAAGAGGAAAAGAATTGTCCAGCAGGAGGCAATGAGGACCCCTGGGGTGAGCAACTAGCAAAGAAGTAGCTTCACATACTATTAGTTCTTGTCCATACCATAAACATCAAAGTCTATCTGGATTTTCCTTATTCATGTACCTTCCTTCTAGGCTTCTGTAAGTGTATGTCTATTCTCCCTCACAGACAATATGTATAATGGTAGGAGAGTATGACACCTTCTTTCATGTGGATTGTAATGTTTTGATTACTACTGCACTTGCTTTATCTTAAGTACCTATAATGTTATAATTACTTTTGCTTTTGCCTTGTTTAATAAATATTTTATGTTTAAGATCTGATGTCATAGTGACTGATTTTGTGTAAATGGCAATTACATCAGTGGGGGTTCATGAGCTAGACTGGCAAATAATAGGCATGCATTCTCCTGCCTATCATATACATGTACTTTACCACCATAGGGCTACTCCTATAACCCTGAGAAAGTTTGAATTGTTTCAGGTGTAGCCCCTTGGTGGTATTTCAGATCTGGAACCCATATTTGATGATATGAGTACAAATTGGGGTAAGTAAGCTGCCCATGAGAGAGAGAGAGAGAATAGTGGCTATTATTATATCCATTTAATAGATGAGGAAACTGTGTCAAGTAGAGGTTAAGAAACTTTCCCATGGTCACATAGGTAATAAATGCCAGAGGAAAGACTCAAATACATAACTTATTGTCTCTTAACCCACTGCTCCTTCCACCAGGTCACCGAACCTACCCTTTAAGTGCATCCAGAGTCAACTAAAGCTGTGAGTCAAAAGCTGATAAACTATCTGAGTTATTCTGCACCTCTGGAGCAATTACAAGAGGGGGCAAGAGCCAACGGTCTCATTTGATCTTCATAAAACCCCTGTGAGGTGGGTGGAATAAGCATTATTGTCCCCATATTGTAGATGAAAAGACTAAGGGAGAGAAGATTGAAAGGACCTACCTGAGATCAGATTCCAAACTAAATGTCAGAACACAATCTCAAAACTAAGTCTTCTTACTCCAAATCACCTTTTCACTACTAGGTCATCATATTATGCATAAACATACTTTCTTTCCTTTTGAAATGTTAAATTCAAAAGCAAAATTTAGTAAATAATTGGCTTCCTCTTCCCTGCTTGTGGTTGCTTAATAGATAAATTCTTGGCAAGAAAGAAAATATACTTTCCAGTTTAATTGCTTTTTTCTCAGTTAAAATAATTACTCTTGAAACCATGGCTAAATTTGGTGAGAATTTCTGGTTAGTATATTGTTAAACTTGGTTTTTCTATGAATTTAAGTAAAAAAGAAAATCAAACTATTAAACCAATGAATTCCATCTATTTAAAATTTCACTCTATTCTTGTAATGTAATGCATATTTACAGCTTTCAGGAGAGCACTGGCCCCAGACTTGTTGCTAGGAGATCAGAAGCTTCTGACCTGTCATAATTTAAAACTAGCTCTCTTCCTCAGGATTTCTGGAAATAGTCTATTAAAAAGAAGTATCCATTTACTCTGAAACTTTGTCTTTATTAGCTAGAATTTTTATATTGAGCTTACACTGTGAATTGAGATAATAAAAATGAATATCAAGCTTAAGTTGATTTCTTTTTATCCCCCAAGTGGTAATTATGACTAAGGAATCTGGTAAAATTCTGTTCACTTTGGGATTCACATAATGCATCTTTACCACCAAAGTAGGAAAATCCTTATGATGCATTGTATGGGCCCATTCATATAACATAGCACTTGGCTTCACAAAAATAGCTGCATTTGGATGGAGTATCTTCATTACTCAAATTGTTTTGCATTTAGATGTAAACGTATTGGTGGTTGTTCCTATTATTGGCCAATAGGAAATGACTAAGAAGTGGTTGGAACAGGAATAGAAGTCAGCCTGTGCATACAGATACAGTTTCTTTTTCTCATTTTTAATGATGACTGTTTCCAGATTGTTACCTTTGTTGAAGTACTCATAGAAATGAGTGAATGAATGAACAGATAAATGAATAAAAAAGTGTTTATTAAACACCTGCTATGTGCCAGGTACTGTGCTAGGTTTCATGGATACAAATACAAAAGCAAAAGAGTCCCTTAGTCTCTGACCTCAAAGGTTTTATATTCTAATAGAGAAATATAACACATAAATAAAAGAGAGTGGTAGTCAGAAAAGAGTGTTTTAGAACAGAAAAAGTCACAAGGATGAGTGGATTCATAGGATGATTGACATAACCTTTCCATAAATGGTAGTGTTGATTGATTGTTATTCCATGGATAAGAGATGGAAAGTGGGTCTGGACAGTGTGGTAGAAAGATGTTTGGGGTGTAATGAGATCAGGATAGGGGTGGCTAGAGTAAATTCTTACCAAGCAAGAGAACATGGTCCCAAGGGGATATCTGGAGAGCAGGATCAGGCGGTAAGCTGGTTTAGCCTATGCAAGACAAGACACACCATTTAAGTTTAATCTACAGTATTAACATGTATTAACATACATGTTATATGGCCTCTGACACTTACTAGCTGTGTGACCTGGGCAAATCACTTCACCCTGTTTGCCTCAGTTTCCTTATCTGTAAAATGAGCTGGAAAAGAAAATAGCAAACCACTTCAGTATCTTTGCCAAGAAAACCCCAAATGTGGTCATGAAGAGTCGGATATGACAGCAGAACAACATTAACATGTTCTCCATCACTTTCTTAAGACTTGGCAATCAAGAAAACAATAAATCAAGCTCTTATTTGTAACATTTGCATATTTCCAAGCTGTAAATGCTCACGTTGAAAATTTAACAATTGGCTCCAGTACACCCTTGAGTGATGGAGGATAGAGGAGCTAGGTGACTTGGGCAAAGATCCAAGTTACCTTAGACACCTAGCCAGACTGTACTCTTTTTATTCTGGCTATAGTGACTTTTGTGGGGTTCAGTTAAATCTAAACAAAAACAAATTTAATAACCTCAACTATTGGTTATGATAAAGTATGCTAGTAATTAAGATTTGGTTCATTTCTTGAAGGTATATGGAAATCTGAGCTCTTTAAGCAAATGAACAATGTTTGAGTAGAGTGTATTTATCCCCTCTTTGAGGATCTTAAGCAAATGCTAGTTGACCATTTGTTCAGTATGTTGCTGAGCATTCCTTTTTTGTGTGTAAATTTGGTGAGGTGGTGCTTTCCAAGTCTGTCTTGCCATATTTTTCTGTACTAAATGATATTCTATTATAAGTATTCACCCTGCTTTGCTTGGACATTTTCTCAATCTCTGGGAAACTACTCTGTTTTCCAGTTCTTTGTTATTATAAAAATACTGCCATAAATATTTCTTACATATAAGTACTCTTCTTCTAACATAAGATAAACTTAATCTGTAATTAATGAAATCTATTGAATAATCTTCCATTTAAATAGAGTACAGAAAGGTAGGTTTTAGCTCAAAGAAAGAAAGAATGACTAACAATTAAGACTGTCTGAAAGTATAATGAACTACCTTAGGAAACAGTAGTTCCATCAAGGGTCTTTAAGCACAGGCCAGATGATCTGTTGTCAGAATTATTGTAGAAGGTATTCCAACTCAGGTATGGATTGGACCAGAAGATCTCTGATGCTCTGCTTAACTGAGGTTGCTGTAGAGCAGGCTTTATGCTTGTTCTGACCTTTACTAATTTTTCTATTTCTTTTGACACCAATGGCCAGTCCTACCATTCATTTTTTCTCCTCTTGTTCTCACAATTTCCACATTTTTATTGACTTCCCTTCTCCTCTTTCTGCCTCAGTCCAGATACTCTGATCCTCTCTACATCATCACATACCTTCTGAATGTGATAGTGAAGACTTCCCAGGGACATAAGTCTAAAGTAGATCTGACCTTAGGCTGTTTCAATTTCTTGGGAATCAAGTGACATGGGGGACTCAAAATTATGAAACCACCTTACCATCTCTCTCCCCTTGTTTGCTTAGTTCTATTTCCTTATTCCTTGTATCTGGGGCAAATTTCTGAAAATAAGTTGCTTGCTCAGGCTTTTGACCAAAAGGGTAAGGGGGTGGTGGGTTTGTGGTTTGGGGCTATATAACCATGCTTCTGCTGCTATACTGTGCCTCCCTTCTCTAGACTATCTAGTGAAGGTGACACTTGCTTCTCGAGAAAACCGAATAAAGGACTTTCTGTTTGTACCTTGAGATGCCTCCGAGTAGTTAATTTGAGTAGCGGTCTCGCCATCCCACACACTTCCTCATAGAACTGTTCCATCTTTTGCTTGGAAAGCACCTCTGCTCCTTGTCAGCTAAGTGATCATACTCCTCTTTCCCCCAACACATACACTGTATATTACTAGACTAGAAAATAAGTTAAAAGATTGATTTTTTTTCTTTAAAAATTACCTTAGTAGAATTCATTACATACCATTTTAAATAATTCTATGATTATGAATAGAGAGGGAAATGCAATAGACTTTCAACTGGATATTTAAAATTCTTGCAATATTTTGACAAATGTAAAATTGTGTCTAGCGATTTTAATCATGCAAATTTTTAATACTTGATCGAAGGAAAAAGATGCAGTGATATGTGTGAATTATGCAGCTGAATAATTATATAATTCACCTATGACAGAAAGCAAAAATATTTTTTCTAATTAATAATAAATCATATTTTTAAAAATTAATGGCAGTGACAGAATGCAGGCAGCAAAAAAATCTAATAAATAAATGTCATAGCTCAATGAAGAGGCTAATATCAATCCCTGAGTTGGTCTGAAAAATTTCAAGTCCTACATTCCTTGAAAAATAAAATGCCTGCTCAAGACACAAGAGAGAGAGACTCAGGAGATACTTCTTCAAATGAATGCAAAAAAATACAAGTCAGCCACTTTGAAATCATTGAAAGACCCATGTGCCTCTTTACTTGGAATAAGAAAATACTTGCTCACTCACTTATTTTATGAACTAATCAAATATCCCAGAAGAGGAGCAAAAACTGTAACCTCTCCTTAATTCAGAATATACTGCGAAGGAATCATCACCTGGGGGATAATTGAGATATTAGCAATAGATTGGCCTGCAAGAGAATAGTCCTTTAACTGAAAAAGTTTATTTAGAAACAAGTTGCCTGAAAAACAAACAAAAACCTTTTCTTTGCTAGCTGACTAGAATCTGAAATCCTTTTAAAAAGAGACAGACTTTTATTTATTTTTTTTATTTTTGAAAACTAATTTATTTTTAGTTTTCAACATTCACTTCCACAAGATTTTGAATTCAAAATTTTCTCCCCATCTCTCCTCTTCCCCCACTCCAAGACAGCAGGCATTCTGATTACCCCTTCCCCCAATCAGCCTTCCTTTCTATCATAACCCCTTCTCTCTTATCCCTTTCCCCTCTATTTCTTGTAAGGCAAGATAACTTTCCCATTGCCTGCATGAAACAGACTTTTATAAAGTTTCAAGTGCCTGTAATTTGGGGCACTTGTTCAGTCATTTTTCAGTAAAGTCTGACTCTTTATGATGTCATTTGGGATTTACTTGGCCAAGATTCTGGAATGGTGTGCCATTTCCTTCCCAAGCTCATTTTACAGATGAGGAATCCAGGCAAACAGGGTTAAGTGACTTGCCCAGGTCCCATACTTAGTAGTGTTTGAGGCCAGATTTGAACTCCAGAAGATGGGTCTTTCTGATTTCCAACTTGGCATACTAACTACTATGCCATGTAGCTACCCTCTGAGAAAGCTGCACAGTGACAAATTCACCCCAAGTTGTAAATTATTGATAGTAGAGCTTTTTCTCACATAGGGTTTTAGTAATGTGCTCAAACATTGGAAGATGCTGAGAGTATAGAAAAATTATCCCAGAGACAAAAACAAAGATGACAGTCCCTTTTCTCAAGGAGTTTATGATTGGCTGATGAAAGCAAAGTAGACTCAATTTATATATAGTACTACTGTTCTTGAAGTGTAGGAACAAATTTGTGGGGTTACACTCCCAATACAATAGCTTACAGACAAACCCCTATCTGTGTTCTTATAATTAATAATCAACCAGTAGACCCAATTAGCTATTAGCAAAGGTATTTACTAAGATGGAAAAACAAACAAATACCAGTAGCCAAAAGTCATTCTAAGTTCTGTTTAAAGTGTTGTGCCCTCCCACAAATACAGCAACCACATTGAAGAATGAGCAGAAAGTACAATACTAGTTAGCCCCACAATTTGGTACATGGGTGAGCAACTCACCACTCCTGGTAGTGGAAGGCTTGGTTCTTTCACTCCTCATGTCTCTGCTGTGAGATTATCCTCATGTCTCTTAGTTGGGCTATAAAGGGTCTGCTCATCTCCGTAGCTTGACTCTTGCCTTCGAAGGTTAATTCTGTCTTGAATCCATATTCATCTGTCTTCTCTGTTGCCAAGGAGTCCCGTTTCTTCAAGTTTCTTCTTTTCTTGACTTCCTACATTTCTGTAAACATATCTATCTGGACTATGTCTTTGTTCACTCAATTGCATCTTGTACTCTTGAGAACTGAGTACTTAAATCTCTGTAAGACACCATGTGATTGCTTGCTAGCTTCTCTTTCACAATGATCTTAAGCCTGCATACCTAAACTTTGCTATTATTTCTGTTCAGTCCTGTCTGACTCCTCTTGACCCCATTTAGGGCTTTCTTATCAGAGATACTAGAGTGGTTTGTCATTTCCTTTTCCAACTCATTTTACAGATGAGGAAACTGAGGCAAACAGGGTTAAGTGACTTTCCCTGGGTCACGCAGCTAATAAGTGACTAAGGCTGGATTTGAATTCAGGTCTCCCTGACTTCAGATCTGATAGCCCCAACGACATGCCACCTACCTGCCCCTAGACTTTGGCTAGTTAAATCTCCTAGAGGAATGTATAATTTGTTTCCTCAGCTCATCTCTTTGTTCCCTTCTAATTTAATCAGAAAAGTATTCATACTTTCTAGGAATGATTGGTATTTAAGTCTATTAACATGTCATTGCATGTTATCCACTTTCTGCTTCCTATGATTAACTTGTGTAGGAAAGGGGAGATCACACCCCTTTTGGCCTTATAATCAGTTTTGATAAGGACCCAATGGGTCAGTTCACCTTATTTACATTTTTATTTTAATAGATTAACTCCTGAAAACTTGAATGTAAACTAATTTTTTAAAAACTTAAATTATATTTTAAGTGCCCCAAGAGAAAGTCACCATGGCATAGTGAATAGATAACTGATGTCAGAGTCAGAAAAACCTGGGTTTAAATCCTATCTATGACATATACTGGTTACATGACTCTGGAAAAGTTGTATAACCTCTCAATATCCAAGGCAAATTTGGAACAAGTGCATATCTTATTTATGGGAAAGAAGTTTCTTAAAGGGAATATCCTATGTCAATGGAATCACAAGTCCCATCCAAAGGAGGGAAGCATGCACCAAAAGAAGTACTTTTTCTTCCCAAATAATAATTTGCATTTTGTAAATTATGGCTTAATTGACCTATTTTGTAAGTTTGAGATTTTTTACATTGATTTTTTTTAAAAAGTGAAAACATAACTGTCTGGATCTGGTTATGAAACCACGAGGGGAAAATACTGCCTCTCTACCCACAATATGCTGATTTATATTGCTTGCTTAGGTACAATCTTGCTTGTCTCAACTTCTAAAGATTACTTAAGCTTCATTACAGTGATTTTCTTTTTCCCTCTTGCTATGCATCAAGAGTTTAGAGTGAGAATGCGTGTGCCTTTCACTGCTGTGTGGATGCTGACATTTACTAAGAGAAGAGTACTATCTCAAGGAATTGAATACAAATACATGCTTTTATTAGAATAATGGTGACTGAAATTCATGGAACTGCTGAATTGGAAAAACTTTCAAAATCACCTAGTCCAACCTGGTACTGCAACCAAGTCCTGACCTCATGATCCCTGATAGGCAGAGGCTAGTTTATGTCAGAGGAATGAATCTATCTTGGCATTAGATCTAGTCTTCCTGTGGGATACTCACCAGCAAATTGGAATAATGTGTCTTATTGAACAGGGCTGTGTTAGAGGCTGGAGGCCTATACCCTGTTAGTTCAGATTTAATGTTGGGATGAAAAAATGCATTCATATAATTCATTGAACAGTTAATCAAAGGAGGTTTCCTCATCTTTTAACAGAGGAAAGGCTATACAATAGCATTTAGCTTGGGTAGTCTCCAGATGGAAATGCATTTAATTAGCAGGGCAGGTTATGGAAACTTACATGGTCTTAGGACATCTAAGAAATCTGATGGAAGGAAATAAACACTTATCAAGTGCTTATTAATGTGCCAGGCACTGTGCTAGGCACTCTACAAATATGATCTCACAACAATCCTAGAAGGTTTTATTGCAGCTAGGTGGCACAATGGATAGAACTCCAGACTTGGAGTCAGGAGGACCTGAGTTCAAATGTGACCTAGACTCTTACTAGCTGTGTGACCCTGGTCAAGTCACTTAACTCAGTTTCCTCATCTGTAAAATGAACTGGAGAAGAAAATGGCTAACCAATCCAGTATCTTTGCCTAGAAAACCCCCATGAAGGGGGTCATGAAGAGTAGGACAGTACTGAAATGACTGACCTACACCTACAGGTGACATTATTATTCCATTTTCTACAGTTGAAGAAACTGAGGCAAACAGAGGTAGAAGTGACTTGCCCAGGATCACCCAGCTAGTGTGAGGATGTATTTGAACTCTGGCTGCCTCTACTGACCTCATGTGGGTGGGCCTTAGGTGACCAGGAAACCTTATCAATACAATCTGAAGCTACTAGAAGGCAGTGTTGAGGGAGACAAGGCTAAGACAATGAAGTCCAACCTTTTTTATCCTTTGGGAAAATCTAGCTCAACCCATGTGGGAGGATATAGAGAAGGGGAATAGGTTAGGGAACCCTATTAAATACTGAAATTTTACAGGTTGGATCTTGGGAGGAGCACATTGAGACAAGACTTCAGAGACTTCATTTTATAAAGGACCAAGGAATGATAGTATTTTAGAAACTAAACCCCAGAATTAAAAGGGACCCTTCAAGATCCTCTCCAGTAAATGACTTTGGAGTCATAGCAACTGATTTAAATCACAGGCACTACCACTTACTACCTGTGTGATCTTGAATAAGTCACTTACATTGTTTTCTTGTCTGTAAAATGAGAGCTTGAATTAGATTTCCTAAGGTCCCTATTCTCACTAGATCTTATAGATCCTATGCCCCTACTACATTTAGTAATCTTCTCTATGCATTTCTGACAGGCAAGCCATTGTCTTTTGGATTTGCTTAAAGATTCCACTAGTAAGAAGTAAGTCTAGATAGACTTTAAAGAAGCCAGTTTTCATTTTGTCTTGCACCAACTTCAATTGTGGGCAAATTCTTCCAACCACTAGAAAATATTCCTAATTCTGTCTTTTTGGAGCTGCATAGAAGTCTACTTCCTCTTCTTTAGAATAACTCTTATAATACAATGATTCCCCAAAGTCTCAGTACAGGTTGAAGCTATTAGAGCCCTAAACTGCAGGGGCTTAACCCTGCACTGAGACTTTGGGTACTGAGTTCCAAAGCCCATTAGTGGGAGACTCACTTCATTGGTGATCAATACTGGAAGATGTTGTCAGGACAGGATTGACTCTTTAGTTGCTTTGAGTTCATCCTTCTTTGGTTTCTTATGGCTACTCATTTTAAGAGAAGTGTGTGTGATGCCACATTCTCTTTTTAGCCAGGAAAGGGGAAAAAAGACAAAGCTGACATGAGAGGAGCTGATTGTCTCTATCACATCCCAACTTGTTCCACTAGAGACTTCATGGAATTTTCCCCTTGAATGAGATTCAGGTCTCTCTTCTTGGTTGAGCTGAGTTACCTCACTCCAAATGGAAGAACTTTTTCACTCTGAATTTTCTGGTACATGTTCTCCTTTCTCTGGTTTCTGTTTTGCCATCAACTTGGATGAATGGGTTTCTTTGCTATTTGTTCTTTGTGCTTATTAGTGGGGAGTCAAACTTTGGCAATAAAACTTGAGGCAATCCTTTCAGTGTTAATGAATACTGATTAGAAGTTACCTTGAATCTGAAAACTACCTCTGACTAATAACGTTTAAGGGAACAGGTAGAAATAATCCTAACAGTGCCCGTCTCTCTTAGGAGACTAAAGTGGTGGCCTCCTGCCCTGATCTCATGCTTCCCCTCCAGGCAGGAATTAAAGCTATCCTTTGGAGAAGTCTATTCTGCTAAAGGTATCTATTCTGCTTCTCTCAGGGTTACACAAAGACAACCCCAAGCTACATGTGGGAAGTAGCTTCACTACTATAGAATCACAAAATTTGAGATCTGGGAGGGATAACAAAAGCTCTCTGGTCCAATTCATTCATGAAAGGAATCCTCACTATCACAAATACCCATCCAATGGTTGTCCAGTTTCTGCCTGAAGACCTCAAAAGAATGAATGTCCACTACCTCAGGAGGCAGTCCATTTCAGTTGTGCACATTGCTAATTATTAAGAAGTTTTGTCTTGACTATCAAGCCTAAAGCATCTGCAATTTTTGCAGTGTTTACCTGGTTCTGCTCTCTGCGGGGTCAGATAGAAAATTTTAATTTTTTTTTACACAAGAGACCTTCAAATACTTGAAGACAGCTCTCATGGCAACATTGTCTTCTCTCTGTTTAATATGCCTAGTTCCTTTCTATTTGTAGAAAACCGACATATCCTCTTTTTTCCCTTTCCAAATTAAACGTTCTCAATTAATTTGACCATCTCTCCTGCGGCAGTTTACAAATCAATCACCATCAAATGGTCCTCCTCTTAATGCAGAATTGATTATCTGTGTCTTTGTAATGTACATCTTCAGGATTAGAAGTTAGTGTAACAAAGATTACTGTAATAAGTACTCACATATACTATACATATATGTATCCTAGGAATATACATATTGCTAGTATAATAAATGGTCACATTTATTCATGGAAAGAATATTGACATTTAAGGTAGTAAATCTGACAAGTTCATTTAATGTTTTACATACATTGCCTTATTTGCTCTTCACAACAACCTAACAAATGATTCCCTCTCACTGCGTGTACTGAGGCTCTGCTTTTCAGTTGTACCAAACTTTGTGATCACTTTTGAGATTTTCTTGGAAGAGGCACTGGAGTGGTTTGTCATTTCCTTCTTCAATTCATTTTATAAATGGAAACTGAGGCAAATAAGGTTAAGTGACTTGGCCTAGGACCACCCACCTAGTAAGTGTCTGAGATCAAATTTCAACTCAGGAAGATGAGTCTTCCTGATTCCAGATTAGGTACTCTATCCAGTGATCCACCCAGCTGCCATACGGAAGCTTAAAAGAGATTCATTCGCTTGCCTTTAGTCACAGAGCTAGTAATGGTGGATGTAGTATTTGAACCTGGCTTTCTTCTGACTGCAGGCTCAACACTTTCTGCACTACATCTGGATTATCTCCATTTTATGGATGAGAAAACTGGATGTTTGAGAGGCTAAATAACTCTTACTAAATGTTAAAAGAAAATTCAAGGGTAATTCTTGACTAAACCTGAGTGCTAGTCACAGAAAAAGACATTAGTCTGCTTTGCATCTAATATGAGACAAGGAAGCACCCTCAGTCAGTGAGACAAAGGACATCATCTGTTCACATGTCTCTACTTAATGTACAGTACTTAATGTTTTTTTTCCTGCACTCTGGGGGATTGGGAGTTTTTGCTCATTAGTAAGCCTGCATGCATCTAACCCATCTTTGTCCACCCCACACCCCACACCAGTCTTCTCTTCAAGACTGATTGCTTATAGCTTTGCTCTCAGATGGCTGCACTTTCCCCAAATCCAACAACCATTTCCAGGGCACCTGTGGATTCCTGGATTCCTCCCATTGACTTTAAAAGGTGGAACCAGCCTGTGATACTTGGAGAATTTAGAGGCTATTGTTCAATAGAATCAAACAGCCAATTCATGCTAGCCAGACTCCAGTACAATGCATGTGATAGCCTAATCTAGGCATTACCAAGTGGTTGTTAGCCTTATCTTTTCTCCTACAGTGGCCTCAGAAGGAAGTGGTAAGGTTTTTTTTTAAATCCTGTTTTTCACACTTGCCCCAGTCCTTTCTTGCTGATAGTAAGGCTGGCCCTGGATAAAACTGTGAAATATTCCAAGTTGGTCTCCACCGTTCTTCCCTCTTTTCAAGGGAGGACTGCATTCTCCCTTAATTTTGTGCCTTATCGGTCTAACCTAATCCAGTGTGCCTATGCTGTCCCAGGGAAACACACACAATGTCTCCAGTGAATTGTGACTTCTGCCTCACCTAGAGGAAGAAAGGTTGGTAAATAGAGCCTTGGCCTTAGAGCCAGGAAGACCATAGTTCATATCATGACTCTGATACTTAGAAGTCATGTGGCCCTGGACAAGTCACTCAACCTATTTCAGCCTTAGTTTCTGTTTTATAAAATGGTATGGTGATGGTAGTATGGGGAACTAGGTGATGAAATGGATAGAATGCTAGGGCTGGAGTCAGAAGACTCATCTTCCTGAGTTCAAATCCAGCCTCAGACACTTATTAGCTATGTGACCCTGAGCAAGTCACTTAACTCAGTTTCCTCATCTGTAAAATGAATTGAAGAAGGAAATAGCAAACAGTCTAGTATTTTTGCCAAGAAACCAACCTCCCCACCAAGAAAAAAGAGGATCACAAAGAGTCAGTCACGGCTGAAATGACCAAACAACAACAAATAGTGATGCTAGTACAAATCTCCTATTTATCCTGCATATACCTTGTTCACCCATAGTTATTTTCAGGTCTTCCCCATTAGACTATGAGTTCCTTGAGTGCAGGGACTATCTGTCTTTGCATCCCCAGCACTTAGCACAGTGCCTGGGACATAGTTGTAGCTCACCCTTTGTTTTTGAATAGAAACAATGACATCATAGATGATATCTTGACTTGCTCATGATTTGGATTTAAGTGAGGCAGAGCTGTGCAAAGTCATCATTCTTTCTTCCAGAATCATTAGAGTCCTGTGGCAAGAAAAGGTCAAGACAACTGGCAATTTCCCAAAATACAGTGGATGACATTGGTGCCTTGATGTTCAACCAAACTCTAAGAACTCCTCATAAATGCCTACTGACTGACTGACTTATCTCATGAGTTGTTGTGAGGATAAAGTGAGCTAACATATATAAAGAGTCTTGGTAGATTTAAAACACTATGTAAATGCTAGCTATTTTCATTAGTTAGAGCTAGGAAAACTTAGGTTCAAATCTTGCCTGTGATACTGTATGAACCTGGACAAATCACTTACTCTCCCTGGGCCTCAGTTTCTTAATCCATAAAGTGAAGATATTGGACTTCTAAGGTTTTTTCAAGCTCTAGGTCTAAGATCTTACAATCTTCAGGATTGCTCTTAATAAATGGCCCCTAAGTTGTGACTCCCTTGATTTGCCTCTACATTAGTAACTGCATCTTTTGTACTTCATCTTGGTACTGAACTTAATTAATAAATTAGTCTGTGTTGAGGTGAAGAGGCTAGATAATTCCCTTTCCAAATAACCTCTCTTCCCTTCCAACTAAGCAAAGCAGTCTGGAGATAATCATCCCACCATTACTATTTTAATCAATTAGGTGAGTAATGGTAGAGGTTGATATCATAGGCAGTGGGGCTTGGGATACCTACCTCTCACATCTCATCATACAAAAGACAACGAAATAGGTCTGACCCTAGTTAAGAATTTTTATCTTTTGGGCACTAATCATGAAGCCTTTCATGGGAAGATGTTCAATGAAAATTTGTTGAGCCTGTAAGTGAAAGCTGCATTTAATTTGAAACTTTATTCTGGCGGTGGGCATTTAGAATTTGTGAGCCATTCAATTACATCACCCAGAGAGATCACATTTGTTGTTCTCACAGTTGTTCTTCCCTATTTAGACAAAGTGTGTTATAGCAGAAAGAATGCTGAATTTAGAGGAAAGGGAGTTTGGTTGAAAACCCAGCTCTGTCACTTTTGGTGAGTAGGACCTTGGACAGCTCATAACCTCTTGGTAGCTCAGTTTCTGCCTTCAGTTGTACTACCTGCCTCACAGGGCTGTGAGAAAATAACTTTGTAAACCTTAAGCCATATAGGAATATTAGCTATTAATGTATGTGGTATATATTAAAAATGATTGTATGATTGTAGGGCTGGACTTGAGCCAGGTAAAACTAGGTTCAGCAAGGGATGGTAGGTACAAAATTCTGTGGTGAATGGGACTGGCAGGTTAAGGAAAGCATGTCCCTGTTTCTGTGACTGAAATGTCTTGATGACTAAAGAGATGGGATCATAATAAGAAATGCTATAGAGGATAGAAGATTCTGATGGTAAAATTATGACTGAGTGATTTTTTCAATTTTTATTTATTTTATTTTTAATTTATGGAATAAAGCAAGCATTTATATAGTGTAATATAATAAAAAAGATATTAGCACAATTTACTATTCCTTTTAAATACATAACTAAATTATCATGTAATTTTTTTCCCTTTTTTCTTCCCTCCCTCTCCAGAGATGGCTGATAATGTTTTAAATATTTGATAACCCATTTACAATACTATTTATTAAACATTAAATTTTGTTGTTTCAGCTAGCCTCCCTTACCTTGGTACTATAAAAATGTTCATTCATTTGTATCTTTGAACCATTTTCTTTTTCAAAATTCCATTTTTTTTTTGCAATAACAAGGGTCTTTAATGGAGGCAAGAGATCCACATTCCATTTTTTAAAAAGGTAACTTATTTCACAAGATAGTGAGACAGCTTACGTTTATTTAGCACTGTAATGGTTTATTCTGATTGTTTTTAGACCCTCATAATAACTCTATGAGGTAAGTATTAATATATTCATTTTGCAGAAAAAGAAAAAAAGGCTTACAAAAGTTAAAGCTTGCCCATTGTCACACATGAGGCATAAGTGATGCCTCAATGTAGACATCGTAGAACCCAGATCTTCATTCATGGGTGAGCCCATCCCAATAGTGATCAAGGCAAATGCTTTAACAAATGCCATTTTCCCAACCTGATCAGTTTACCCCTCTTTGGCAGCCTGGTGGCCCTCTGCTCCCAGGAGTTCACCATAAGGGTGGTGGATTTAGTGCAGACCCTCAACTTCAGTCCTAGTGTAGCTCAAAGCTCCTTAGCTCAAGAGATTTATCATCCTTAGCCTCCCTAGGAGTGGAGAGTGTTCCACTATGCCCTGTTCCTTTTTTCAAACAATATTTTTATGGATATCTTTTGTTTTTACTTAAATTTCTCCTTGTATCCCTCCTTCTCCTCACAGAGAGCCATCCTCTTTTCCTTATATTATGCTGCTAGCTTGGAAGAGTGGAAAGAGAATTGGATTGTGAATTAAGAGACCTTGGTTATGGTCCCTGGCCTCTCACTAACTCAGTCCAACCCTTGAGACATCACTCAACCTCTCCCTGGCTCACTTTCCTCACCTGTCAAATGGGGATAATTATAACTATCCATAATATTGGTTTTTGTGAGAGAATAAGATGCATAAAAGAGCTTCAAAAATTATAAAGCGCCATATAAAATGGAGGCAATTTTATTATTATGCAGTCTAAAATGCCTTTACTCTTATTCAGGTTTCAATCACAAATTGAGCATTTAGACAAGAAGTAGCAATTTCATACAAGGAATATTGCAGGGTGAAATAAAGCAGAAAGAAACATTTATTCTTGCCTATAAATTTCTATTATGTTAAGTCACTCAAAAAGGAAATCGCATCTCTATTTGTGCCTTTAGTTGAAGAAAGGAAGTATTCTGGAGCATATGCAAAGAATGAAACCATTGTTTTGAGCTAAAGTTTAGACATCATTAAACCTTTTGTTTTGTTCACCTCCACCCTCCTGCTCTCTCTCCAATCACTTTAGTTTTATCCTACCAATAATTTTAGGACCCAAACACCATTAAAGTAACAAATAAAATTTAAAAGGTGTTTTTTTGGAGAGGAAGGTTAAGAAAAAAACCAACTCTCTCAAAAATATAAGATCTCCATCATTACCTTCTATGATTTATTATTATTATACATAATAAGATCATCCAATAAGAGTTTTCTTGCCTAGGATTCAGTATAGTTAAAGTATTCATAATTCAATTGTGCATTTTTATAATTAAAAATGTCAACAGCGTTTTCAAGTCTTTTTATGATTATTTTTGCTGCAGGGTTGCAGACCTGTGGTCTAGAAGATTCAATAGCTGGTCTGCTACTTCAAGGGATTTGAATCCTTTTGATGGAGTTCAGACTCTGGGAACCTCCTGGAGCTCCCCATGAATCTTCCCACTTAATCTGGCCTTTCTTACTCAAATCTAACCTTCCCATTTGTTCCAGCAGTCTCAGGAAGCCCATGGGCTTTTCATTATCATTCTACTCAAGTCTCTGTTGCATCTCCCACCCTTGATCCCATCAAAATCCCATTCCCCAGGCTGCTGACCACACCCATCAAGATCTGTATTCATTCCCGTACTGCCCCTATCGAGATCTCTGGATTGCCCCACCTGCTTCCCACCTAGGCACCCCTTAGTCTGCCCCCTAGTCTGTCTCGTGATAGCCTCCAGCTGTTTCCAGCCTTTGACCCCTCCTTGGATTGCCTCCTTGGACTCTCCACAAGACCCTTCCTAAACCCCTCCTCCCATCACCCTGGACTACCAGACCGCCCCCCCACTCCCCCTAGATCCCTCCTATACTCTTTTCTGTATTTAAGTTCCATCTTACCTCCTTGAAGGTGCTCAGATACAATCCAGCTCAGACTCTGTCTAGGTGGGATTCTATCTGGCCTACTTGTGAATACAAGTGTTACAAATTTCCTTAAGAGGCAACCCAAGATGGTGAATCTTTAATAAACTGTGTTTTCTTTGGCTTTAAGAAGGCTTGAGTCAAATTCATTTGAGCATGACCCCGACTGTTGGTATCTTGGGGTCCCCTATCACCCCTCAACCTCGTCATTTAAATAACTTGCCTAAGAGGAGAAGCAACAACGCTTCATCCTGAGATTTGTAAGTACTTGGGTGCTTACTCAAAAAACTCCAGTGACTTCCAATTACTTCTAGAATCAAATATAAAAGTTGGGGCAGTTAGTTGGTACAGAGGATAGAGCACCAGCCCTGGAGTCAGGAGGACACGAACAGCCTCAAACACTTACTAGCTATGAGGGCAAGGATGAGTCACTTAATCCTGATTTCCTTCTGAAAAAAAGGAAAAGAAAGACTCAGATATGAAGTCCTCTGTCTGGCATTTAGAGCTCTTTGCAACTTGGTCCCTTTCTACCTTTCCAGTTTTCCTACATCTCCTCTTTACATACTCTATAACCCAGCCATGTTGGCCTTCTTGCTGTTAGTCTCCCATTTCCAAACTTTTACACTAATTGTCTACCATGCCTGCAATGCTTCGAAGTTTACCTTCCATCTGTTCTATGCGTCTAACTATACCCATGTAGTCTCTCCCACT
This sequence comes from Potorous gilbertii, assembly GCA_028658325.1. NCBI lineage: Eukaryota > Metazoa > Chordata > Mammalia > Diprotodontia > Potoroidae > Potorous > Potorous gilbertii. The sequence goes on from CM053771.1 coordinate 489,400,354, forward strand.
AAGGGCAGAGGACAGAGACTTTTGCTATCCCCTGCATTTAGTATATATAGTATCAGGCATACAGTAAGTACTTTATAAATGATTGTGGATTGTTTGATTATGGCTAAATTTCTCTGTACAGAAGGCACAAGGCACATTACAAGTAGGAACATAGTACACCTTACTGAGTACCTCCAGTTCTCAGTCTGCTGCTAATTCATTTACTTGATAAAATATGTAAAAACTCCCTTTATGTCATATTTTCATTCGGTTTTTACCTGTTATAACTCTGGAATTGACTGAAGATGATGGTTCCATGGAATTTTCCATGGAAAGCAGTGCACCTCGCCACAGGCAGTAGACTGAATCTCACTCAGCTTTCTTCCCCTCGCCAACCCAACACCCGCATACATCTCTTTCTTCTTTTACCAGTTGCAATGAGCTGGACAGTTACTCAGATGTTTCCTATTTGGGCAAACTTGTGTGAAAGGAGTGGCTTTTACGTGGTTCAGGAACATGCCATATTTTTCCTCTTTCACAAGAGTGGAAATAAGGTTTGTATTATCTGGAGTTTCACCTTAGGAATAGTTTTCGTAGAATGGATTCCCGTCCTGTCCCCCATATTGTGAAAGAATGAATGTAGTTATAACAAAAGATTGAACTGGAGAAGGAGAGAATATAACCAGATAGGAAAAAAATCCTATCACACTTTATCAAGATGAAAATGGCTCAAGCTAGATATAGCCTCATCTTCTGGAGTACCGTGAGCAGGGGTGGGAGTGGGGGATAGGTTGTCACCAGTATTAGTACCTCGTTTCCTTGGATGTGGCAATCAAGACCATGGATTGGCTATAGTGGGAGAGATAATAGCAAAAATGATAGGGGTGCTTGGGAGAGGTGTGTGAATTGGAGGAGGGTGATGATAATGCCAGGAGGACAGAATAGAGAGTACCAGAAGCCTCCCTAGTATCTTAGTTGCAAAAACAACTTACTGTTGTAATTCTTGTGCCTGAGAAAAGCTATCTCTTTTGTATAAATAAGGTCATGCTTCTCTGGATGCTGTTTTTTGCAATGTAAGAAACTAGTAAAAAGGGGAAGAGAAGCTCTGAGAGTCTCAAAAAACGTTGGTCCTTGAAGTTGTATTATTCAAACCAACACCTAATTTTCCATTAGATTGAGAGCAGGGACTGTCTTTTGCCTTTTTTTATATCCCCAGTACTTAGCATAGTGCCTAGCACATAGTAGGTAGGCACTTAATAAATGTTTATTGATTGATTTTTCCATCACTGTCCCCATATAGGCTATTTGTTTTAGGTCATCAGGAGTTTATCAGAATCTCCATGTTAATAGCTCAAAACTGTTTATAACTTCCTTATTCACTAGATGATGATGTATAAAATTCTCTTAGAGAAAAGAGAAACATCTTTTATTTCACTGCTATGGCTACTTCCTCCATCGATCACAATCTTTCTGTGACTTGGTAACTGATCTTTAAAATTATTGCGCTTCAAAATTGATCATCCTGAGGTGAACATGGTGATGACCTCCCAGGTTCAGACTTAGCTGAGTTTGGCTGTGGTCAATAGCAGTGACTCAGTTGCTTATTAACTTACCCATTCAAAATTTAGTTTCTCAATAATTTTGCTTTTCCAAATGGCATTCTGGAGTTTATCCTTTTGAATATTATCTGTGAAGATATGTAATGAAATCATTGGGTAATTTGTGTTTCTTAATTGGGTAATGTGTATTTCTCATATTATTATATTATTATAATGTGTATTTCTTGCTTCATTTTTTACAGTTTTTCATCAGTAGGAACAGCTCTGTATGTAAGAATAATGTGCTTTGGAAGTATCTCTGAAGGTTGTGGAAGGGTTTGTAGTTGTTGTTTGTAGGGGAGGTATATGTGAGATAAAAAGTATTTATCAGATGACTGCTGATATTTGGTAGTATGTCAAAATGCCCCCCCTCAAAAAGAGAAGGATAGAACTTTCCATCTTCTACAGTCTCATGTTTGATTTTATGGATGGAGTAATTCCCAAAGAAAAATGAGATGCTGGTAGAACCTGTACTCTATCAGGGTTAATATGAGAATATCTAGAAAACAGATTGTTTAAAAACTAGTTCCTGGCACTGCTGACTAAGACTCAGTCATGAGAAGAGATTTAGGAGCTATAGCAGATGTTTTCCATCATTTGATTCACCTGTGGGATTTCATGACCCTGTCTGTACTTTCAAATCTATGGCCCCATGAACTGAACATAAAATAGTCTGACAAGGTTAGAGTTCAGTGGGTTTATCTACTACCTCTCTGGGGTTGGATTTGACAACTCAATTAAAGTTGCCTAAATTCTTATTAGCTCTTTTTTGGCTGCCATATCAGTCTGTGGATTAATATTTAACTTGAAGATCACTCAAATCCCCAGATCATTTTCAGATAAACTGTTATTTAGCTAAGCCTCCACTATCTTCTACACGTAAAGTTGATTTTTTTTAACCAGCAGGTAGGAGTAATGTGTGTATGTATAAATGTGTATATGTAGGTTTCTATATGTTTATACACATACATATATACATATATATATATACGTAAACACAAATAAATGTATATATACACACACATATCTCTGCTATCTTCTACATATAAAGTTGATTTTTTAACTGAAGGGTAAGAGTATGTGTGTATATGTGTATATGCAGCTATACACATATATCTATATATACACATATATACTTACCTCCCCATCTTCTACTTGTAAAGTTTTTTTTAACCTGAAGGTAAGACCACACACACACACACACACACACACACACACACACACACATGTACATATATCATATATCTGTATATATACACAGAAACACAAACACAGTATTCCAAAATTCTTAGTATATTTTTTAAGCTATTAAAGTTTACTTAAGCTATTAATATTAATGCAGCTAGATGATGTAGTGGATAAAGTGCTAGCTTGGAGTTAGGCAGACAGGAGTTCAAACCTGAACTCAGACAGTTACTGCCTGCATAACCTTGCACAAATCATTCAATCTCTGTTTGACTCAGTTTCTTCAAATGTAAAATGGGAGTAGTAATAGCACCTACCTCACAGGATTTTTGGGAGGAGCAAGTGAGACAGTATTTATAAAGCGCTTAGCACAGCACCCAGTACACATAGTAAATACTATAGAAGTAGTTATTCCCTATTAAATTTTGAACTGTACTAAGACTTTTGGGACAGTGTATCTGTGTGCACGTGCATGTGTGTGTGAGTGTGAGTGTGTGTATACGTATATGTAATACTATATTGGTATATTCCTTATTCATTAGAATAATTAGAATTCAATATAATACTATATTCCTTATTCATTAGAGAGGAGAGAAGCATCTTTTATTTCACTGCTGTGGCTACTTCCTCCATTGATCACAATCACACTTGAGGTCATGCTGGAGAGGGTGACCAGGATGGTGAGGACCTTAAATCTTGCCACATAAACGTTTAGTTGAAGGACCTGGGAACATTTAGCCTGGAGAAGAAGACTTGGTGGGGTTGATGGAGGTTAGGTGGGAATTACAGCTGTTTTAGGTAAGTTCTAGTTGGCCTAACTGGGCAGAACTAGGAACAATGAACAGAAGCTAAAGAAACAGATTTCATTTTGATGTAAGGAATTGCTTCCTAACAATTGCACTGGTCTGAGAGCAGAAAGGGCTGCTCTGCATTAACCTTTTCTAGTTGTTTTTAAGTTGTCAGGTATATTATAGAGGGAATTAATCACTTTGTGGCTGGGCTGAATGGCTGTATAAGCACGCACCCTGACACATCTAGGGTGACCTGCTGTACAGGTTCTTTAGATCTGTTTTTCTAAAAGCAAAGCAGTTTTTGAAGGGTCAACAATCACTTTAATCAAGCACATGTATCATTCACTTAGTTCAGGGGAAAAAGTCGACACTGAACTTCAGAGAAAATACAGAGAAATCAAAATCAACAGACAGTGCTTCCAGCTGCCTGACATAAGCAATACATACATCACAGATCGACAGAGAGAGAGCTGTCTGACCATACATACATAGTGACCAGAGAGAGAAGCACCAACCTCTGGGTTTTCAAAGCTGGGGAGCCCCTTAGCAGCTACTCAGTGTCTCCTCTGACAAAACACTTGCAGTGAGTGAGCCCCCAAGTAAAACCTCACCTCAGATTTGTTATACATTTTTCAGAGCCAGAGGGCATCACAACCCTAGAGAATCAGTGCCTCCTTAACAAAAGGTGTGGACCTTTCCACAAATCTCTCCGAATCAAACTCACCTTAATGGGCAGGCCTTAATGGGAAGGAAATCTTTAATCTCATTAGCATTACAATGGCTTCTGAGGTCCCTTTTCTTAACTATGAAATTCCATGATCTTGTACAGGCACTAAGTCCCACTGCCTCTGAACATTTCCGTGGGACTCTGCCTCCCTGTTTCCCTCTATTTTGCTTAGTGCATTTGAATCACTTTTTCCTTGAGGCATCTCTCACCACCACCATGTCCCTACTCCTACCCTCAGAGAGTAGCACCTTAGAACTGGAAAGAGCTTCAGATATCCTCTGGTCCTGCACTTATATTTTACCAGCAAGGAAGCTGAGCAATATTATTAGAATTCTTCCTTTGTAATAATTGCCTTCAGAGAAAGTTACACCTGATCTGGGAAAATCACTTTATTTTATGATTATACTTTGCTTTTAATATTCCCAACCTGATGCACGCTTGGTCATCCATCTTACTCATCCATCCTAAGAATAAATTTACTTTTGACAATTTCCAGAAATCATAAAATTCAATTAATCAATCAAAAATCATTTATAAAGTCCCTACTATATGCCAGGCTCTGTGTTAGGCAGTAAATCTAAAAAGACAAAAGAATGAAAAAAAAATCCCTACTCTCAAGGAGCTTATATTCTAATAGGAGAAGTAGCAACATATATAAGTATATGCAGAATAAATATAAAGTAGTTAATTACAAGACATTCTTGAAGATAATTGATTTGATCCTACTTATGATATTTAGAAAAAATGTGCCATACATTCAGAAAGCAATTAGACAAGGAGTTACAATGATAATGTCATTGTAATGGTGTCAGGCAGCACTGTAGGACAATGTACAGCTTACAAATTGATCACTCTGAAAGACTCAATATATTTGCACAAAGGATCTTAGGGGAAATAAGCATTTATACATAGCCCCTACTATGTGCCAGCACTAAATACTTTACAAATCTCATCTCATCTCACCCCTACAACAACCCTTCAAAGTAGGTGCTATTATTTCCTCTATTTTACAGCTGAGCAACCTGAGGCAAATAAATGTTGAGTGACTTACCTATGGTCACGCAGCTAGTAAGTATCTGTGGGTAGCTTTGAACTTAGGTCTTTCTGACTGTAGGCTTAGAGGTGCTTTAGCCATGGAGCCACAAGCTCTCTCTGCTACATGAGTATTATTTGACTCCAGTCTAGGTAACCATCAGCCCTGAAATCATGAAGGTATCTTTTCCTACAGTATTTCACCATCTCACCACTCCTACTCCTACTTCCCTTTTCTTATTTCCTTTCTCAATCTCTTAGAATTATTCTTTTTCCATTTCTCATTCCTCCTTCCTTATCCCTTATACCTCAGACCTGTTGCATTGCTGTTGACATTCAAGAATAAATGGGCTGCTAACCCCTATAATAATCTACAGTTTATTACTCTAACCTAAATCCTGCTTACCCAGTTACTAGGAAATGATAATTCGTTCTTCGGGTCCCTGACATAACTTCAGAGTACTTCATACTAAATCAAGACCTTATTTTTTTGGGGGGGTAGGAAATATTCAGCAAAATAATATATTAAAGTGACATGGAAGGACAACTACTGCTTAGTAGGTGTGTGACCTTGGATAAATTATTTCATCTGGGCCTCTGTTTATCCTTAGTTGTAAAGTAGATTGTTGTAGTTGTAAAGTATATTGGCATATCTTTTGATTTTCTAGTTCCTTTCCATCTCCAGCATTCTATGATTCTTTTACACAATAAATATTTCTTTCATGGAAGGTATTATACAGTTCCCACAAATGTGGGACAAAGATATCCAGTCCAATGCTTAACTTTTAAAACAATGATTATACAAATATCATTAAAGCCTGAACAAATATGGTTATGGTAGCATTGCTGAGCTTTCTTCCTCTATCACTCAATTTAGAAAGGAAATGAACAGAACCATAGTGTATGTTGTTTCTAAATTCACGGCTTTGTTTTTGACCTTCTATGAACTTTCTGGAAACTTTTCTCTGATAAGTAATTGAATGCGTGCATAAGATGAATTACAACATAAACTGGGACAATATCAGCCCACAAATCCACTCTGTAGAAAAATATCTGCTGATTCAGGGATGGTAACTCAATCCCCAACAACCAGTTCAGCAAAGGCACAAAAAGAATATTTTTTATGGCTTCTTAGGCCATCAAGGAATGAGCGTAGTAATTGACATACAATTTGGTAATCAACAACTATTCTTTGTTCATCATTCAAAAGAAGGGATACTGTATACTACTGAATTCTAGTTTCTTTCCCAAGGTTTTGAGGACTAAGCTATCACCACCTCCTTTCCTAACTTGGACATCATCAGGAAAGTCAAGTCAAATTAGATCAATAAGCATTTATTAAGTACTTACCACATGCCACTATCCTGCTAAACATGGGTGAACACTAGGAATATAAAAAGAGTTCCTAAGAGTTCCTGCCCATGAGTTTGCTTTCTGAGAGAGACAACATGCAAACTGTTATGTACATATAAATGTAAGGTAGACTGGAGGTTAATCTCACAGATAAGGCTTTGGAGATCTCCAGAAGAAATTTATTACCAACTATGTGGATAGGGGTGGAAGAAGGAAGGGCTCAACTTTTTGGTCCCTATGAAGCCTGAATAAAATCCTCATCTCTATTGTTGATGGAAACTGGATTCAATAGTGTAGAGAAGTGGTAGCCAAACATAGCTGTGCTCTCACCAAGGACAGAGTCTTAATTAGGAAAACGATAGGCTACATTAGCTCCACTGGAAACTCCCTACTGTCAAGTAGCTGCTTGCTTTTGGCTAGCCTCAATTTATGTGCATTTTTTTGGACAAATTGAATGGTCTTATGTGTTGGGTGGTCATTTAACTTTTCCATGCCTCTGTTTGTCAATCTGAAAAACCCATTCTTGTTATTATGTTGGGAGGGTGGGCAAGGAAAAATGTGTGGACCTATATATCTCTGCCTGTAAGGCATTCTGAGATTATTAAATTGAAAGTGCTTCATAAATTAAAATAGAGCACTATTTATCTGGCAACCTCATCTATATAGAATACAGCCAGAATTCCAAAAGTCAGCCAGAAACAATTAATTAAAAAAAAAAACTCTAACTCTAAGCAGGAAAGTATGTTTCACACATCCATTCATTCAGTCATTCATTCATTCGTTTGTTCATTCATTCAGTAAACATTTATTAAATGCCTGCTATGTACAAGGCGCTGTGCTAAGCATTGGGCACTATTTAGTCACTTAGCAAACATGTATTAAGTATCTACTGTTTGCAATGCACTGAAAAAAACTCAGGAGCTTTACTGATGGAAGATCCTTACACCCTCATTTAAGCCTATTTATTCTCAATTTGCATACAGTTATGAAAAGTTTCGGTTTGTGTTCTTTCCTCAACTCAAAATGGCAGCTAACGCGGAGAAGGCATGGGGAAAAAGACTTAAAAAATCAAATGGTGAACTCCAAAAACCCAGTTGTCTGGAGGGCAGTTTTAATGAGACAAACAGTCCCACTTCTCTCATCAGGTATCACTGTATTATATCTGTATGATGTTCAAAATAATGACTTGGAATTTAATAGCTTAATGTTCAGTCTACTCTATTTCAGATGATAAAATATTTATTTAAAAATTATTTTGGACTTAAATACTAATGCTTAAATGTACAATAAGAAAAAAGAAGCACATTATAAACTTAAAAATTGCAGTTTCTTTTTTTATTTTAGTTATTCTTTATTTCTTTTTTTATAAATGTATTTATTTAACATTTTTACATTCATTTTCACAAAATTTTGGGTTCCAAATTTTCTCCCCATTTGTCCCCTCCCCCCACTTCAATACACTGAGCATTCTAATTTCCCCTATCACCAATCTGCCCTCTCTTCCTTTATCTCTCCCTTCCCTTGTCCCCATCTTCTCTTTTGTCCTATAGGGTCAAATAACTTTCTATTCCCCATTACCTGTATTTCTTATTTCGTACTAGCAAGAAGAATATTCGACAGTTGTTCCTAAAGCTTTGAGTTCCAACTTCTCCCCATCTCTTCCTCCCCACCCATTCCCTTTGGGAAGGCAGGCAATTCAATATAGGCCATATCTGTGTAGTTTTGCAAATGACTTCCATAACAGTCGTGTTATGTAAGACTAACTATATTTCCCTCCAT
>CM053771.1:489410076-489717615 GCA_028658325.1 Potorous gilbertii
GGTTTCTCAGAAAGTCATTAGCCTCCATCTGTTCCATTCTAATTTTGAAAGAACTATTTTCTTCAGTGAGCTTTTGAACCTCCTTTTCCATTTGGCTAATTCTGCTTTTGAAAGCATTCTTCTCCTCATTGGTTTTTTGAACCTCTTTTGCCAATTGAGTTAGCCTATTTTTCAAGGTGTTATTTTCTTCAGCATTTTTTGGGTCTCCTTTAGCAAGGTGTTGACCTGCTTTTCATGCTTTTCTTGCATCTCTCTCATTTCTCTTCCCAGTTTTTCCTCCAACTCTCTCACTTGATTTTCAAAATCCTTTTTGAGCTCTTCCATGGCCTGAGCCCATTGAATATTTATTTTGGATGTTTGGGATACAGAAGCCTTGACTTCTATGTCTTTCCCTGAGGGTAAGCATTATTCTTCCTCATCTGAAAGGAAGGGAGGAGATCTCTGTTCACCAAGGAAGTAACCTTCTATGGTCTTTTTTTTTTCCCTTTTCTGGGCATTTTCCCAGCCAGTTACTTGACTTCTGAGACTCATTTCCATACCCACCTTGCCTTCAGATCCACCCAGCTAGTACTTGGGGGCTGAGATTCAAATGCTGCTTCCCAACCTCAGGGCTTTCAGTGGGGCCAGGGCTGCTATTCAGTGTGAGATTAAGTTCAGCTGCTTGGGTGGGGGCCGGGCCACCTCACAGGACTCCGTTCCCTCAGGGGGTTTATGTGGAGACCTTCAACAATGGATCTGAGCTCCTGCCTGCTTTGGGAGACCCTGTCCACTGTTGCTTCATGAGGGGGACTGAGTTATGGAGATACCCCGCTCCCCTCTCTCAAAGCCAAACAGGCTCTCTCACTGACCTTTGGCATCTGTGAGTGGAGAGACCTGCACAGCTGCTGGAGATTCTATCCCTGAAGTTTGCTTGGATCTGTTCCTCTTGGTACTGTGTGGCCAAAGCAAGGCTGGGCTCTGCTCCGGGTCAGGTGTGGGATGGACATTTGGTGTTGGTTTTTCAGGTCTCTCTGGAACAGAAATCTCCTCCACTCCATTGTTCTGTGGATTCTGCTGCTCCAGAATTTGTTGGGAGTTCTTCTTTACAGGTATTTTATGGACTGTGGATTAGGAGCTAGAATATGTGAATGTTTCTACTCTGCCATCTTGGCTCCTCCCAATATTGCAGTTTCAGTACAGAATAACAGAAGGAAAAAAAAGCATGCTATGTGCACAGCAGAAGGGAAAGGATTCAAAATATATAGCAATAAAATTCTATTTCAAGAAAGCCTACATAATAAATACTACACATTGCAGTAGTGAGAAAGTGTTGATACGCATAAGAAAGTGGTCTAGCCAGAATAGTTAAAATGGAAAAAAAAAAGAAATGAAAAAAGGAAGAAAGGAAAAAACAAAGAAAGGAAGGAAGGAAGGAAGGAAAAGAAAATGAGAAAAGAAATGAAACAAGTTTGCGATGAGGGAACTTCAGTTATCTGGAAAATTCCCCTTATGGGGAATGATCATTCCAGTCTTCAACAAAAAAGTCTTACTAACTTCCCTAAAAAGTGAACTTTATCAGCATATCTCTTTTGCATTTTGTTTGGACATCTTATCTATTAATTATGTGTTATTTTAAATTTTATTTTTTTAATTTGAGGAATAAAACAAGCTTTTCCCTAATATAGTATAATTAAGAAAAAGATGATTGCACATGAAACTGCAACTCTATTATGCACAATTTGCTATTCCTTTTAATTATATAATAAAATTATCATGTAAATTTCCTTTTTTTCCTTTCCCCCTGGCCTAGAGATGGCTACAATGAGGCACAAATAGGTATATCCATGTAAAATTTTTCTACACATCTATTTATCAGTTCTTTCTTTGGATGCAGGTAGTGTTTTCCTTCATATGTCCTTTGTAGTTAATTTGGGTATTTATAAAAGTCAAAATGACTTAGTCACTCAAAGTTTTTCTTAAAGCAATATTGCTGTTACTGTATACAGCATCCTCTTGGTTCTGACCATTTCACTCTTCATTATTTTGTGCAAGCCTTCCTATGTTTTTCTAAAGTCATTGAGCTCATCATTTTTTATAGCACAGTGGTATTCCATCACAATCATATGCCACAAGTTATTTAGCCATTTTTTATCATATTTATCTGGGTTGTATTTTTTTTATAGGATTAAGGTCCTATTCTACTTTCTCATTGTGGCACGAGTGGAATTCTTCATTTCTGAAGAATGTGTTATGTCATCAGAATATAAATTCCAGAAGGCAGATTGATCATTCCAAGCTAGAAAGCCAGGATTATCTCTAAGGATAAGAGTTATAAATTCATAGAGGCTCATCACCATCAAGTGATAACTTTTCAGGTCTCAACAACTCATGATAGCATCTACTAAGTCCCACGATCTGCATTGGTGGAAGAAGTATGCACAACAAGGGAACAGATTAATTGTGAAGATATTTGTGTGAGTCTTTATTTTCCTACCACATAGTAAGGAGTATGAGGTTGAACATTAATTTTCTACTTTTTGTTTTCCCCAAGGTCTAGCACATTTGAAAAAATATAATCCAACCTACAGGGCATCTAGGTGGCACAGTGGATGGAGTGCTGGGCCTGGAGTCAGGAAGATTCATCTTCCTAAGTTCAAATCCAACTTCAGATCCTTATTAGTTGGGTGACCCTGAGCAAGTCACTTAACTCTGTTTGCTTCAGTTTCATTATCTATAAAATGACCTGGAGAAGGAAATGATAAGTTACTCCAATATCTTTGTTGAGAAAACCACAAATGGGATCACAAATAGTCAGACAGGACTGAAAAATAACAACAAATCTAACCAACGTTTCTTAAGCACCTACTGTGTTTAAGATACTTTTTTGCATATGGTCAGTGATTACTGAATTTTAGAATAAAGAATTTTAATGACACTTGAAATTTGTTTTTACAATTTTGTTATTTTTTAAAAGTCTGAATTACTCCATGTGTTTAATTTTGATTTAAACTATTACTTCTTTGGCACATACTCAGAAGTATCAGTGTATCTTAGCAACAGCAATATTTAGGGGATTTAATAATTTTTCTTCTATTAAACTTTTCTGATTACATAGCCTTCTATATTAAGATCAGTCAGTAATTATCAAAAGGAGAGAATTTGATTAATAGTTAAAAGACAATAATCCTTAAACTGAAAATGTATTTTAGACTTTTAGTGATGATTTTTAAACAGTTCTATTTTCCTAAAAATGTTTTAATCAATTTTAAACAAGAACATGGGGAAAAGTTAGCCAGATATTGACATGAACTTTGTTTCATCAATGATATTCCTGAAAAATATTTTCTGAGCTTCTTTATATTGAAGCATGTTCCAGCTCAGAAATCAGCTGCTTTTGCAAAGTTAACTAGTTTACTAAATTACAGCATAATGGATTTAAAAGGGACCTGTTGAGATCATCTGGTATACTTCTCACCTGTAGGCAAGTGAATGTCTAAACTGCCCAGGACAGACAGCTGCCTTTTCATAAGACTTCACTCACAAATGTCCAACTTGTCAGACAGAATAGAAATAAATTTCAAAATGTTCCTCCAAGTAAATGCCCCCAAAGTTACACTTAAATTAGTCTAGATTGAAGTAAGCAAAATCAGAGAGATAGAATGAATGAATGGAATGAATTTGGAGGCTCCTTCCAGCTTGAAGGTCTCCTGGTAACATGGAGTGCCAGCTAGAGCAGTGTAAAAAATTTTCTCTAAAATTTTCCACGCTTAAGCTCAGGGGAATTGCTCTGGGACTAAAGCTGTGGGCAGAAATAATGCAGCACATTGAGAGAGAGAGAGAGAGAGAGCGAGAGCGAGAGCGAGAGCGAGAGAGAGAGAGAGAGAGAGAGGATCAAATTTAATGCTATCCTCAAAATTTTTTCTCCATTGGAGGAAGAACATCTTAGCAGCAAATTGTACACATATGGATGATGATAGCCAATTACATTTTCTATTTGATTAAACGTGGGAGTGTCCATTCAGACCTTTCATAGACAAGGGATGGCAAACCTCCAAAACTTGCAGATCCTTTGTAAACCTTCCTCTTATTCCCCAGGTAAATCTTTCTGGCTGGAACATAACAGAGGCTGGAGGGGAGGGGAGAGAGGGGAGAAAGAAAGGCTTAATCAGACATATACACTTTAAGAAATCATCTCTCTTACCTTCACTCTTTCCTGCAGAATCTAATCAGTTACTTTTAAGTCACCTTCTGGTTTTTCTGATGCCTTGAATTCCTGGGTCTCAGTGGGATTATTTTGTGAAGGCGTAAAGATAAGTTCAGGAGAGACATAGAAGACACCTGCTAAAACCCTTAAGAAATAAACAGTTAGGAGGATAGAGGCAGATCATTCCCTCATATCCATTCCCCAGCCCCTTTTTGGGAGGTGAATGTTTAAACTGTCCCAGACAGATGGTCTCCTTTTCTCCTAAAGCTCTCCAGATACATGGATTCTTGCCCAGATAATTGTCCTCAGAGGCCATTTAGTTCAAACCCTTCATTTTAAAATCAAGAAAACAGATCTGAGGAAGGAAAATAATTTGTCCAAGCTCACACAGGAAGTAAGCCTTAGAGTCTAAATTTTAACACAGGTCCCCTGACTCTGGGCTTCTATTTGGTGCAGTAGGTAGTGCTGGACCTGGAGTTGGAAAGACTCATCTTCATGAGTTCAAATCTAACTTCAGATACTTACTAGTTGTATGACCCTGGACAAGTCACTCTATCCTGTTTGCCTTTTTGTGTAAAATGAGATAGAGAAGGAAATTGCAAGTTACTCCAATATCCTTGACAATAAAATCTTAAATGGGGTCATAAAGAGTTAAAAACAACTGGACATATATGAACCTGAGTCCAGAACCAAGATTGTTTTCACTGTCCTTCACTCAGTCTCCAAAGAGATTCCCATTGTAATATTTTATTAATCCAATGGTCAAGGAAGTCTCCTTTAAATCACTGTCAAAATTCTTAACCCTGTCTTCTCTTTGTTGCAGACATTGAGAATTGATTTTCAGCCTCATCCCATAAGTCTTTCATATACTTAAAGACATTAAATTGTCTTTTACTTTCTCAGCTTAATAAACCTTGTTCTTTTCATCTTGTTTCATGGATAGATAGATTTCCAGTATTCTGGAATAGCTTAAATTCAGCAAAGGGAGAGATCAAATAATCCTTGTCTTCAAGCCCTACGATTCAAGACTTCTGTCATGTTGAAAATAATAACAAAGGTTCATATTTACATTTTGCTCAATGGTTTGCAAAGTGCTTTATATACATTTTCTCATTTGAGCCTTGCAATTATCCTATGGGATTAGGAATATAGGTATTACTAACCTCATTTTATATATTAGAAAACTGAAAGAAGTTAACATGTCTGGGTCACACAGAAGTCTGAGCTGAGATTTGAACCCAGGTCTCAGGGACCTACATCCCACACTCGACACTGCTTTTGTGCCTTCCATATTCCTGGTTTATAGCCACGTTCCACTATATTCTCAAACCAGGCTATTATTTTGAGTCAGGAAGTCTGCTGAGGGCAGCCTTTTTAGTAAATTCAAATGAGAATATCATAAACTTTTGCATTTGAATGTTATTTCTACCCATTGTGTTAAAATGTCATTAGAAATAACAATACTTTAAAGATAACAAAAATCAAGACGATAGTGATTGAGAACTTCAAAGTTTGCAAAATGCTTTATATATGATGTCTCATTTGATCTTCACAATAATTCTAGGCAGTGGATGTTACTATGATCCCTATTTTGCAGGAGGACATAAAAATAGTGTCTGGGGCAGGATTCCAATTCAAGTCAACACCCTCTATCCTCTACACAGCCTAATGGTCTTTAAGCTAATAAATACCAGCCACAGTTGAATTCCAATTCTGCTGCAGCCATTTTAGTATAGAGGTGACCCTGGGCTATGAAGGCAGAGCATACAGATTCACTGAAAGATTATTACCTGCCCTCCAAGGTCCAGCCTAGTTAAATTCATTGAATCCTCTCACCAGATTATCCTTAGGGTGGTGATTTTTTTGCCCATATTAATTCTCAGTGATTTCTACTAAGTTCAACACTGCATCTGTGGGGAGAGAACCTTCCCCAATGAAATTAGATGTCATTGAATATTGGAACAGTTAGCAACAGATGAATGCTTGCCAGGATTTTCTGTCTGGAGCTCATTTGGATACATAAGCCAAAGAGCGCTGGACAGAGCCTCAATGGACCTGGAGAGGAGGCCCAGCATTGCCTCTCACTGGTTGTATGACCTTCGGCAAATCACAGAATCTTTGGGGGCTTTAATTTCCTCAACCCACTCATGGAAAGGTTGGAGTAAGTGACCTCCAACGGCCCCTCCTAGCTCTTGAATACTCTGATTTAATCATGGTGGTATTTTGTCTTGGTAAATATAGTGGCTGTAATGGTCTCACAGGGCACTTGCCTGATCATGCTTTAAATTGGATATGAAAAAGTCATTCCTACTGAGGGTGAGATGATACAAGAATGACCTGGCTCCAACTTGGAGTTTAGTTTCCTCAAATGTAATTTGAGGGCATTGGACTCTAAGGTCCTGCCAAGGTCTAAATCTATCTTTTTATGATCCCCCTTTATTGTGTAAATCAAATGCTTTGGTCTGGGATGGTAGACTAAGCTATCTGAACAGCCATTGGCAAAGAAGAAAATACCGCATGCGCTGATAAGAAGTTAGAACCAAAGCAGATGGAAGTCAAGTTCTGGGAGCTCCCTTCTCCCTAAGACATAATTCATAGCTTAAAAAAGTCTCCAAGAAACCTGTGATCCCACTGCTTAAGAAATAAATAAGACTGTCTGAAGAGCCAGACAGGTAAATACATCTCCCATATTGCTCTGGTACAGTCTTAAAATTAATCCTGGGACCATAGTGCCTCCAAATTTCCTTAAGATCCTTGAGAGAAAAATGTCAGAGGAAAAAAAGCATGCTTGAAAGAAACATAAAATTGTGTATGCTGTCTAGCTTGTTTTCCTGATAATGTCAGTTTGAGGATTTCAAAAAGTTTAATTAATAATTCAGGTGCTCTGTGATTTCACATTAGTTTTTCTCCCCTCAGCCTTAGTACAGTTTGGGCATTAGTTGAAAAAATTATTTTACTCTATTTGTCCTTCCTTTCATGCCATAGGCTATGGAAGACAAGACACAGAAATACCATCAGAGACAAGTAGCATTTTCACAATTTGTGTTAATCCCTCTATTGTGGTGAGATGCCAATAGCCCCCTGAAAGTTACAGTTTTAAATAGCAATTATTTTAAAACATGTTTCTTTTGTACACCCCTGGTAAATTGGATTATGTTTTCAGAGACTCCCATGAGCATTAGCCAAAAGCAATGGCTAAGACTTTTTTCAGTAATATAAATCATCTTTATAGGTTCACGGATATTTTATAATAAAGGTTGGGATTTCCCTAATCTTTTTAATGTGAAAATCATGTTTCTTTCTCAACATTAATCCTGATCCCATTTCTTCAACCCAACTCACATGTTAAATTTATTGAGGTGATAGCCCAATGGTCTACATTAGCAGAGGAGTTGTTTACTTTCTTCTACCAGTCAAACTCTCTTCAGCCAAATTACCTGCAGGTTATTCGGATCTGTCTTCTGACCTTTTTGCTTTACAGGAATCAGAAAACTCAGTTACTGTGGAGTGTTGGCAGGGTTTGTTAGGTGTATAAATTACTCAGCTGTCCAATGTATTAGCTCATAAGAGGAAGCCTTTCTTTTCAGAGTATGTGGCAAAGATCACAAGGAAACAACTACAGCATCTTTTTCTTTTCTGTTCAGAAAGAATGCTGTATTCAAATGAATACATAAAGACAAATCTGAAAACCTGGATCTCACCAGTAGTTTGCAGCATGTATTGTTGTAGGCATGTGCAGTTTAGATAGTCAGGTTCTTGATTTAAAAAAAGTGTGCCTGAAATCTAATGTGCTTGAGGTTTTTGAGTGCTTTATTTCCAACTCTTAGCCAAATATGAGCCAAATGATAGGAAACCCCAAACCATTCCACATAGAAACTCTAGACAAATAGTTGGTGCCATGTATTGGGGGATAAAATCTCATTAAAGTTGATTCTGGGGTCTGGATTGTAGGAAAAGAGAAAACAAAAACCAAGGAACAAAACAGAGTAATTGTTACTGGCAATATTATCTTATCTCAAAATTAGCAGAAGAGAGTTTTATGGTACCAGAAAATATATTACGCTTCATTCAAACAGATATTGTTGCAGAATGGGGGCAAAGATAATTTTGGTACAGAGACACATTTGCAGAATTACTGACTGATGCCATTTTATATAAAATTTTATTGAAATCTTTAGGTTTTGTATCTCTTAAAGGTTCCCCATTTTCATTTCCCTGTCCCTTGCTGTGAGTCATCTCATATATAATATGTTTTAAAAGAGTTTTTAAAAAAAAGAAGAAAAAGAAGGGAAAAATGCACAAAACTTATCAACATTATATATATATTAATATTAATATTTGGCAACAAATTCAATGTTCTACATCCCTAGTATCTTTCATATCTCTTTTTTAGAGCCAAGCTTGTTCATTATAATTTTGCAACATGCTTATCACCATTCTAAATTCTAATTGCAAACCTTAATTGGCTAGTTATTTGTCTGGTTGGGGTTTTTTTGCCTGTTTTTTTTTGTTACCCCCTTTCTTTTCATTCCATTCTCTTGCTTCCCTTTACCATCTATTGAAGCCCACCTCTCTTTTTCAAGGTCCATCTTAGATACTGTCTCTGTCATAGAACTTTCCCCAATCAATTTCTCCTCATCATCCCTCCATGAACCCGTTCCTTAGATGAAAGTAATAAATCCCTCTTCAGATTTCTTAAAACCTTTTCCCTGGACCTTTCTTTATCTCATTTTCCTTTGTATCAGGGTTCTTTGTGCCTTGTCCTGTCTCCTCCTCCCATAGTGTTACAAGATCTTTGAAAGCAGGGCCTATATCACTTATATTCAGGGGCTAGGGTAGTGCCTCACACATACCAGATACTTAACACTTGTATTGACTGACTGAATGGGTTCTCATTTTCTAGTTTTGACTACAGATGATGACATAGTCATTTTCCCCTTTTTTCCCTTACTCTACTCATGGCAATAGCAAACAGTTCCTTCAGGTTCTTTTTTTAGGGATTTTGTGAATGATAACATCTATCAAGGAGGATGCATAAGTAAAGCAAGAGGCTTACTATGATGCTCAGGGTTAATCCTGGTCCTACAGGCCAACTGTAGAGAACTAGTGCTGCTTTCTTTCTCACTACCCTCTTTCATCTTGACTGAGCCCTTTCTACCAGGCCTTCTCCTTCACATTAGGTCATTTCTGGTTCTTTCACTAGTGCATTCAGTCTAGTAAGTATGTTTGGTGTCTTATCCTTACAGATTGTTTCCCCAATCTTTGAGTCCAGATATAGGCAACTTGGATGTGTGGTAAGCACTTCTCTCCTAGGACTTTCAAATAAACAGGTACTTTCTTCTGGGCTTCAGAAATTCTACCCAGATTTAGCAGTACTTATCTCATCCCTAAATTCACTAGCAACTCAAGAAGCCCTCAAGAAGCCCTATTCCTGCTCTCTCCTTCTGTTGGTGAGAGAGGCTCTTTCCCATCTGATCTCCCAAGCTCTCTGTCCCTGAGCTTCCAGCATTCTGGCTTATCACAAAGGATATTGAGAATCCAAAGAATGTCTAAAGAAGTGTAATCAGGATGTTGAAGGGCTTTGAGTGCATGCCAAAGTAGGAGTAGTTGAAGGGAATGAGAATGTTTAGTTAGTGGGGACTCAAGAGCTGTCTTCTAGAATCTAAAGAGGGATTAGACTTACTCTCTCAAGGATCAGGGCACAGTTAGAAGCAATGCCTGAAGGTCGCAAAGAGGCAAACTTAGGTTGGATAGAATGAAATTACTTTCTACCAATTAGAACTGTCTAAGAGTATAATGGATTACCATAGGAAGTAGTGGGTTCTCCTTTGCTTGAGGTCTTTGCACAAAGGCTGGATGTCCACTTGTTACTTTTATGATCAAAGGGGTGTTTCTGCAGTTACTAGCTGGACTAATTACTAGACAACCTAAGAAGTTTCCTCCAACTCATAGAGAGTCTGTAATTTTGGGATTTTTGCCTCCCTCATCCTTCTTGGGTGATATTAGTACTCCCACTGTGACCCTATCCTACACATTCTCTCTGTTCAGTCTAACAAAAACAAATTCCATGGCCATATGGTTGCAGCTGATTGCTACTCTAAATTAGTATTGGTCCTGGGGTCTGTGATCATGAGACTCACTTTCTGTGACCCTACTCCTTGAGTTTGGCTTTTCTCTCTGTTTCTCCCAGCATGCTCTCTCTTCCCAGAGTCCCTGTGTGGCTCCCCAACCCACTGTCCAACTGTTTTTTCTTCACTATCCTTAAACTGAAATTGGATTCTCTTTGGGTTCTCTTCTGGTCAGGAAGGGATCTATGCATTGATGACCCAAGATTTTAGGTTTACTCATCTTTGATCTTCTTATGTACTGGGGATCCCATAGCTAATATCAAGTTATGTTTCCAAGACCTGTCAACCCCATGGTATGCCTCCCTGTTTCTATTAGAAGTGGTTCACTTATAACCAGGAAATGCATATCAATAGAATTTTTCTCTTACTTGTAAGGGCAGGGTATGGCACAGTAGTACAAGTGTGTTATGATTACCAAATTATACACCAGTCACTCAAATGACTATTCTCTAGCAATGTCATTGTGAAAAAAAAGGGTCACTGAGACTAACTATAATTTTATTTCCAATTATAATCTCTTCTTATTTTTGGTTTAGGAAACTGGTTCCATTTGAGATACACTTAAAAGAGCCTGACAGATTAACCCCAATTATACCTTCTGAGTTTCAACTAAATTGAGAAAAAAAATTAGACCTCTTTTTATCACAAAATAGAAAGAAATTATAGTGAAGTATTATCATGTCATCTGATAAAAAGCAAGACCAAGGAATGGAGAAAATAAAGCAAACTTTTGTCACTGAAATGGAGCAGGGTTGACTGACTAGTAAAATAATTAGGGACCAAATCTCTGATGAGTACAGCCAATTTCACAATGGAAACCAATCAGATTAAATCGACATCAGATGCTACAATTATGTTCCACAACAGATGTACAACAGAAAAGCTGGTGCACCTGTTTTGTTCAAAGCAAAACTAGACTGTATTTAGTTTGGGAAGCAGAGGGTGACAGTAAATCAGGGCTTCTCACTGAGCTGGCTTTATTGAGAAGGCACCTCAATTTTATTTTTTTCAAAATAATTTTTATTGACAAATTCTATTTTAATTTCTACTAATGCATAATATCTCCAAAATATATGGGCAGGAATCAAGTAACTTAAACAGAGTAGTACTAAGAAGCCATCGTATTTCCTGAGTGCTTTGCTGCTGGCTGATGTCATCTTCATTTACACGGCTACAAGTCAGGTTTTGTATTGCTCTTTGGATTCTCGTCCCCCTTCCCCCATCCCTTCCACCACCACACACACTTCCAGCAATTACTTAGAATCACAGATCTACACAACTTGAAATGCCTCAGTTCTGGGGCTCGAACTCCTGGCTAGTGAATTCCTGGCTGGGATTTCCATTTCATAAGAGACCCCAGTCATATTCACATGCCCAGCTCAACTCACTCTCTAAATTGCTCCACCTTCTCATCCATCACAAAATGCAGGCATTCTTTTTTGAACCTCTGCTCCCTTTAGGGACCATATTGTTTTCTGGCATTCATATCCCTAGTACTTAGCACAGAGTTTGGCATATAAGTGCTTGATAAATGCTTGCCTATGTTTGTATATATGCATGTATGTATATATGTATGTATGTAGATCTTGAGCTAGAAGGACATCAAAAACCACCCATTCCAATAACATCATCTTGCAAGTAAGGAAATTGAATCCCAAGGAGGCTAAGGGAAGTGACTTAGTCAGAATTACTTGGGTAGTATGTTACATACTGGTGATTTGTATCCAGATCTTCTGATTCTAGAGGAAAGAGGCAGTAGAAGAGCCATCAATTTGTCCAATGCCACCTTCTTCACTACTTCTTATATTTCTAAGTCTTTCAACATTTTTTTGTATTCCTCATATTTGCCTTTCCTTATATTACAATAATATTTCTTTATATTTATGTGTGACAGTCCACTTACCCATTGATATTCCAATCATTGAGCACCTAATTTCTCTTTGGGGAGTTACTACATGTAGTGCTATTATGAATATTTTTCTTCAAATGGGTCTTTTCCTTGTTTCCTTTTTCCTGTTTCCTTGTTAGTAACTTCCTTAGAGTATCAACCTACAAATGGAATTGCAGGATCAAAAGACATGAATATTTTGGGTAAATATTGTATAATTCCTTCTTGGGAAGACACATTGTGTTTCCTAGAGAAGGAATGTTGGGTGCAAGAAAAGGCACAGAAAAAGTCCCTTATTTTCTCAGAGTACTTCTATTTTCATTTGAAGCTAAAAAAATTGACCTGTGTTAAAACTTCTTTGGTAAGATGATCCTAGGGGAATTTGGGTCATGAAACTAACACATCAATATCCCCTGAATTCCCACTTAAAAAAATCAATTGACCAAGTTTCATGGATGGATGAGACCTACAACATTTAAGGTTGGGTATTGATACACTGTAATGAGGACATAACAGGGATGCCATGATGCCTTTTGGTAATGAAATGCATGAGGGAATGAGGCATTGGAGCAGACCAAGAGGAAGGCAAAGTATGCCCAGAATTCTTTGTACTGGGCTGTGGTCACAAAAATCTTATGACAGAAGACTAAAGAAATCATTTGCTTCCTAGGGTTTTCTAGTCAGAGTGCCACAAGAAAGCAAATGTTTCTCTGATGATGTTAGGAGGATTTGTGACACACTAGTTAAACAAAAAGTTCTGAATTTACACAGCTTATTATGCATTTTCCTCATTTTATAGATAGAAATAGTTCCTGGTAGAGATGGAAATGGGGGCAAGGAATGGGCCTGTTTAAAGTAGCAGAAACGCAATGCCAACTCTATTTTAACCCAAGACAAAGGAAAGCTTCAAAGTTTCTCCTGAGTTCAAGAATCATACAACTATGACTATAATTAATTAGTGATTAATGGAGAATAAAATAAAGGCATATTTTTAAGTAACAACCCCCCAAGAGATAAGCTGCATTACTGATGAAAACAAGTGCACTACAATTTGGCTTGAAACATTTAAAAATACACTCTCCTCATGAAAATAGAGAGATACTATTTTATTAATCTGCTAATTTCTTTTATAAAGACTTTTAAAAATATTCTCTGTTCTTCTAAAAGTCAAAATCTCCATTTCAATAGAATATGTTTAAGAGGAGGTGAAGGGAGGAATAAATGAATACCTAAGTCTAAATCTATTAAGATTTTCTTCAGTGACAGGTTAAAGAGCTCTTTTATGTCTCTTTAAAAAAAATATGTATGGAGCCTAGCTTAACCCTGAAAAACAGGATTGGCATCTCATTCAAATTGCTGGAACAGGATTCACTTTTATCTGGCCATTTCAATGGGCTTAAACTGTCACTGTCAGAGCAACAAATGGCTTTTTCTCCCAGACATCATGCAGAAATTGCTCCTGCAGTCTACTTTAGTCTGGGAAATCAGGCCTTGGGTAGTTTAACTCTCTCCTCTCCAGTTTTTTCTTCATGCCACTCTGATTGATGAAAGGGGGAAAGTGAACCATGAATCTCATGGGAAGAGAAAGTTGCTTTGTTTGTTTGTTTTTCCAGATCCTTCAGAAACAGAAAATGACCTAGCCGAGTCTTAATGGAAAATTGCATCAATCAAGAAAGCATTTCTTAAGTATCTAGTTTTGTGCCAAGCACTGTCCCAGGTGCTGAGACAAAAGTGATTCGCTTCTTTCAGTTTCTTTTCTCTCACTCCCCAGTGTTTTCTCATGGGGCTTTTTTTTTTATCCTGAAATATCACCTATTGATTTTGTTACTTGATTCAATTTAAAAACATTAAATGCCTACTGAATACAAAAAGTTGATCAGAACTAAGGATGCAAAGCTATCTGTATAGGTTCTGCTTACAATCTAATAGGGGAAATACTGTAGGTACACAAATAAGGATAGCATAGAGTGTGATTTTTTTAAAAGGCATAGCATGTGTGTGTGTATGTGTATATATGTATGTGTGTGTACCTATGTGTGTGTGTGTGTTTGCAAAAAAGATTTCTGAGCTTGGCATAGTGACTTTCACTTAATAGATGCCTATTGAAGAGATGTTGGAAAGTAAGTCAATTAGTCAACAAGCATTGATTATGTTCAGTGTCTTTCCAAAGTACTTTCCAAAGCACTGGAGATACAAAGAAAAGAAAAAAATTAGCCCCTGCTCTCAAGGAGCTCATTATCTATAATGGGGAGACAATATGTAAATAACAACATGTAAACAAGATGCATACAGGATAAACTGGGAATAATCAACAGAGGGAAGGTACTAGTAGTAATAGGAATCAGGAAAACTAGAATGTGGGAGTTTATCTGAGACTTGAAGGAAGCCATGGAGAATAGGAGATGAAAGGAAAAGGAAGATAATTCCAGGAATGGAGATTCTGATGAGACCGTCCAAAGTAAGGAAATGGAGAGGCTGGTGCAACAAATAGTAAGGAAGCCAATGTCACTGGATATAAGTATATGCTCTGTGTAGTTAGGGACCACATTACTGTATCTTACAGTCAGCTAGGTGCTGCAGTGGATAGGGCCCAGGACTGGAGCCAAGAAGACTCATATTTGTGAGTTCAAATCCACTTACTAGCTGTGTGACCCTAGGCAAGTCATTTTAAGACTGTTTGCTTCAGTTTCCTCATCTGTTACAAGAACTGGAGAAGGAAATGGCACACCACTCCAGTATTTTTGCCAAGAAAACTGCAGATGGGGTTATGAAGAGTTGGATACAAATGAAAAATGACTCAGCAACAACATAGTATCTTACACAGTTTTGGCAGAATTGGCAAATAAAATTTTTTTTCAGCACTTTGCTAAATATTTTCTTTATCCTCTTAGGTGCTGCTATCCCCCAAACAGGCATCCAGTGCTTTCATGCTGCTCTTCTGATGCTGAGAGTATTCTATTTACTGGAGCAGCTATTGGCATGGTAGAAAGAACAACAGGCCTAGAGTTATGAAGACCTGAGTTCAAATCTGCCCTCTGATATGTACTAGTTGTTTGACTCTTGGAAAGTCACAACCTCTGTTTGTCTCAATTTCTCCATCTGTAAAATTGGTATAATAATAAACTTCCTTTCCAGGCCTGTTATGAGGATCAAATGAGGTAAGGTAATATTTGTAAAGTGCTGAGCAATGTGCCTGGCATGTAGTAAGCAATACATGAATGTTAGCTGTTATTATTGCTGTGTCCTTGCCTGCAGTCATTCCCTCCTTAAATTGAGGACTCCTACATCAGATGTCTCCTTCAACCTCATCAAAATTAACTCCCCATTTCTTCAAGGCCCTTTTCTTTTCTATGATGCTACTTTATCTAGAAAATGAATTTGGATAATTATGACTTAGTGAATCCCCCCTACACACACATACCTCCTTCTAAGACAACATTAAATTTTATCTGTATGAATGATGTGGGCATTTCAGGTGATGTTTTGGGGCTAAAGAAATCTTCCCCAAAGCCTATTAAATCACAGCAAGCTGATGATGATTGCCTATTTCATGTATTTTTAAAGTCATGGTACATGGTATCAATGCACAGAGCTATGGAAGGGTAGCCTTGGGATAAATACAAAGAACATTTTAGAGTTTCCCATGTTCCAGATACTCTATGTTCTGAGAAATCAAATATAAGCAAGAAAGCGAGTACGATAGTTTCTACTCTCAAGGAGTTTATTTTAATGGGAAAAGATAACACATAAAGGAATACTAGAAAGCAGTTGGGAAGGTGAGATTTACTCACACTGGACTAGAAAGTGAACTGGAAGGCTAGATGGCAGCAAGAAAAGGCAAAAACTCACCTACACACCCAGAGGATGGAAGGCTCCAATATGAAGCACCTGACTTTCATGACCAGAGAGCCAGCAAGGCTGGCTTTGTAAAATTGCAGAGAAATGAGGAGATAACCAAGAAGAGCCCATCAGATCACACCAAGATGATATTGGTTGCATATTTCATGTATTTTATAAGCTATGGTGTGGTATTAATGCATGGAGGCTACAGACTTGTAGGTTTAGAATAAATCCAAAGGTCTTCTTAAGAACTGGAGGTATCAGGAAATGGAATGTGTGTCTTAGAAGGGAATGAGTTACTGGAAAGCTTCCAGTAGAGGAGATAACCACTTTTTTGGCATTTGTAGAGGGGGTTCATACTTCAGGTGTGGGTTGAACAAGATGACTTAATGATGACAATATTAAGCATTTCCATAGTGCTTTAAAGTTTGCAAAAGCTCATTTATATAATCTCATTTGGTCCTCATAGCAACCCTGTGAGTTAGGTGCTATTATTTTTCACAAGGAAACAGAGGCTGAGAAAAGTTAAATGATGTCCCCAAAGTCACACAGCTAGTAAGTTCAGAGTCAAGGTTTGAATTTAGGTCTTCCTGATGTTAAGTCTAACATGTTATCCTTTCTGTTCATTCAACTTCTGGAGTCTCATCCAACTCTGATGTCCCCCTCACTGTCCACCACACCCAACCCCTGCCACTCCTAGCTGACTCATTCACAGGTGTTGTTTGTCCTTTGTTTTTAAAGGGGACCATGATATCAGGGAGGTGATGTCATGACATGGAAGTCAGTTGGATTTAAGTGAGGGAAGGCTGTGCAGAGTCACCAGCCTCACTTTCTCTTCCCTTCATTCAAGGAAAAATAAGTTGGTAGCTGTTGCAATGTTATTTTGTTTTCCTTCAAGATTTAACATATTATTTAAAAGAAAATAAATATCCTCATTGATTCTTTTTAAAGCATTTAAAAACCCATATAACACCTATCTTTCCGTCCAATTGCCAACATGAGCCAAGGCAATGACATTCAGTCAAGTCTCTGAGTGACAGTTATTTCAGGTATACTATCCCTTAGTAGCTCCTACTGGATGACAGAATTCATGAGAAGCCAAGTTATTAAGTCAATGGCAAGATCCAGATCTTTCTAATGCTTTTCATTAGTATCTAATTCATTTTCACACACTCCACAAATAAATACCTTACTTAGTTAAATTTTTTCTTTCTTGGATACATATTATTGAAAAATAAATCCAGTTTTAAAATGTTGAATTTTTTTTTAACCTGAACAGTAATAGTTGCTGTCTCTGTATGTGGGCTTTAATACCCTGCAGCATAGGTACTAATTAAAAAATAATTCAAAATAAAACAAAACTTTCTTGTTTTTCAAAATGTTTTGCATTAAAATAATACTTCCATATGAGTTACCTATAATTAAGTCCATATTTTGCTCCCAAGCCTCACTTCACCAACCAGATAGTTACATATTTCTGAGATGTTTGACCCAGTACTTTTACATTTTTAGTCTAATTCCAGAGTGTGCCTGATCTGATAAAATTCACTCCCTATGAATAAATTACATCTGAAAACATGTTGAAAAAAGGAATATTTTGTTGAAAATAATAGCTGAACAAAACAATTGGGTAAAAACTATCTGATATGAATGACTTCTGACGTGAAAATTAATTTTTACACTAGTAATTCATTTAAATAAATGAAACAGTAAGTACCACTCAAGTTTAATAACTTTGAAATGGCAGCAGACTTTTTTTTTTTTTGGATGGTTCTTTATTTCCTGGAGAGTTTCTCCAGTCAGGAGAAGAGAGAGTTTGGGCAGGTATATGTAAAGAAAACTCTTCCAGATGTGAAAATGTAACTGGAATTTTCAAATGGAGATATGTACTATTAGTGTAAAACTTGAAGCCAATTACAAAAATGAATTCATGACCTTAGATGCTTTTAGAAACTTTGCCTGTTTGTTACTTTCATGTACAATTCTCAGGATTTGTCTTACACTAAGAGGAAGAACATATTGTTTTAATTTGCATATTTATGCCTTGAATGTAGTTACTTAGAAGTTACCTGTGGCCAATTTCTTTCTTCTTTTAAAATCTCCAAAATTATGATATAGTTTGAAGAGATTAAAATACATCAGATTGATCTGGAAAGGAAAGAAATATCCTCAGAAAGTTTTCTTCCTGTGAAATTGAAGGAGGAAATCGTTTGTTCTTGCTTGAATGATGAGTCTTGACTTCTCTATTATTTTGTACCTTTGGAAACATCCCGAACTACAAAAAGTCCTTTCCATAAAATGTTTCTATTTGAATTTAGAATACGATAAAAATGAATCTGCAAAATACATTAAAAGAATTTGGAATTTTGTAAGGCCAAGGGTGAATTCTCAGTAGAGTACATAAACACAATTTATAGGGGCAATATTTAAATTGATTAAAAAATAACCTGCTTCAGAATGTCCTTAAACATTATAGAAACATCCAGTGGAATGTAATGCCCTCAAGGGCAGGGGGTTATTTCTTTTTCTGTATTTGTATGCTCATAGCCTGTCACTTAGTAGGAACTTAATAAACACTTGTATGAACTTATGGTCTAGGAAAAATATTATTAACCTTTTCATATGAAGTATGACTATCAAATAATATATATTTTTTTACTTTTTAGAAACCACAGCTTACTGCTGAAACTGGTGTGGTCCTGCAAATTTTGAGAGATTATAAACTATTCCAGTGATATGACCATTGTTTCAAACATTGTGGAACTTCTCAGTGAGAACTGCTAATAACTCATGCTACAGGTATGATGGAATGCTCTGCCAGATATCAGAGGTCTGAGCTTCCTGTCTGTTCACGGTCCTGGGTAGCCTTCACACCCCCATACACTGTCTGGAGCCACCTCTTTTCTGAGTTATAATTTTGCCCACTTGGGTCAAACCATCCTAGTGACATGAGCCTTTTATGGGAGAAACTTGTGAATGCTTCCTGCTCATAGAGATGAAATGTGGCATCTCAATTTCCCCTTAATGCACAGCATGGTTTGTCCCTAAGGTTGACTACCAAGGTTTCTCTTCCCCTTCCTGTCCTTACCACCATCTGTGTTCTCCTCCTCTGCTCACTGCCTCCACTTAACTATATTCATTCATGAGCATCAGAGGAATTCCCCATTATAAGTCTTCTCCAGACTTTATAGTCACATCTTATTGCAGATCCCAAATGCATTTCATTTTGACCACCCATACTACGCATGACTCCAAATGAATCAAAGAATTCAAAGGGATGTGTCATTGGTTCAGAACCTGGTCTCCCCTTCTCACCCCAATAAAAGACTTTAAGTGAGGTCCTTATTGGTTTTTTGTTTTGTTTTCTTTCAAGGCAATCTGGGTTAAGTGACTTGACCAGGGTCACAGAGCTAGTAAGTGTCAAGCATCTGAGACCAGATTTGAAATCATGTCCTTCTGACTCCAGGGCCAGTGCTCTATACACTGAGCCACTTAGATGCCTCATGAGGGCCTTATTGTTGCAAATAATATAGGGTTTTCCAAGGAACTTTCTCTAAAGAAATAACAATCATTTGGATGGGTAAGTATATTTTTGTCATTTGGGGCTAGTCTTGTTACTTTACGGTCACGTCTTGTTTTAAGACAAAACTAGTATTATCAAGTTGACTATGTACCTTCCTCAATAGCTCTGGGGCCAAATAATGATAGCTAGCATTTATGTCACACTTTATGGTTTATTTGATCCTCATGTTAACCCCATGAGAGATGTGCTATTGTCCCTGTTTAACAGATAAGAAAACTGAGGCTGAGAAATTAAGTAACTTATCCAAAGTCACACAACTAGGAAGTATCTGAGACCAGATGTAAACTAAGGTCTTTCTGACTTGAAGTCCAGCACTCTACCCATTGAACCACCCAGGCATCACTTGACTATTTCCTGGAATTGTGTATGCTGTGGTGGCTAAGCAATGAATATAGTTGTGAGCTGGGGAAAAGTAAAAGATCTCTTTAAGGGTTAGTTCTGGTGCAGGAAATGAGGAAAGGTGTCTCTCAGAGGAAAGTAAATTATATGTTCATAATGTGTTATTTTAAAAGATGATATCAACTGGAAAATCAATTAATCAACAAGTATTTATTTACCTTCTACTATATGCCAAGCACTGATAAGTGTTGGAGATCCCAAGACAAAAATGAAATAGTCCCTGTCCACAAGAAGCTTACACACTATTAGGGGGAGATGTGATACATATAGAGAGATATATACATGATATATAAAATAAAATAAAGGTAATTTAGGAGAAGAAGGCCCTAAACCCAATAGAGATCTGGAAAGACTTCATGCAAAAGGCAGTACTGAGCTAAATTTTGAAGGGAACTGGAGATACTAAGAGACAGAGGTGAGGAAGGAGTACATTCCAAGTGTAGGAGACAGTGAGTACCAAGACAGAAGAGGGAGAGTTACATGTGAAGAACAGTTAAGAAGGATGATTTTGTTGGACCACAGAGTGTGAAAGGAGAGTAACTAACAATGCAATCATCTTATGATAGCAAAGTTGGGACCAGGTTATGAAGATCTTTAAATGCCAGACAGAGGAATTTGTTTTTGATATTAAAGGCAATAGGGAGCCCCTGGTGTTTGTTCAGTAGAGGAGGGCCTTGACTCTTTGTTTTAAGAGAGTCACTATGGCAACTTGTGGAGGATGGACCAGGTGGATCATCTGGAGGAGGGAGGTCAAAGTCAGGCAAAACAATTAGGAGGCCATTGTAATATTCCGCTTAAGAAGTGATGAAGACTTGAACTATAGTTGTGGCTAAGTGAATGGGGAAAGGGGGAAATTCGGAGAAATGCTGCAGAGGAAGACTCAAGGAAGTTTGGGAACTTATTGGAATGTTGAGTAAGAGTAA
Organism: Potorous gilbertii; assembly: GCA_028658325.1. Lineage (NCBI taxonomy): Eukaryota > Metazoa > Chordata > Mammalia > Diprotodontia > Potoroidae > Potorous > Potorous gilbertii. The sequence goes on from CM053771.1 coordinate 489,431,021, forward strand.
ATATGAGGGACAAGGGGTCAGGAGAAGATAAAATTCACTTCTAAAGGAGAAGATAAAATTCACTTTTAAAGGATAATACTTGCTATTATCAAGGCGATAAAATATTTAAACTCTTCAAGGGCAGGTTTTATTTTGTTTCTATATCCCAAGACCAAAGCACGGTATACACAGTAAGCGTTTGTTGCCTTTTGCAGCATCTCTGTTCATGATATAGGTATGGATGATCCAGATCTTTGGGTGATTCAACTAATTATATAAATATGGTCTGAACAATAGTGTCCTTCGGCCATTTGGTTTTTTAGTGAAGACAATGAAGCTGCAATAGTTTTTTTAAAAAAAATTATTTTTCCTCAATTACATGTAAAAACAATTTTTAATATTTGTTTTTTTTACTTTGAGTTCTAAATTCTCTTTCTCCTTTCCTCCCTCTTCTCCCCCATCGTTGAGAAAGCATACAATTTGATATAGGTTAAACACGTGAAATCATGCAAAACATAGCTCCATTTCAGTCATATTGTACAATAAAATTTAAAAAATAAAGTGTTTGGTTTTTTAAAGCATGCTTTGATCTTCAGTCAGACTCCATCAGTTCTTTCTCTGGAGGTAGACAACATTTTCCATCATAATTCCTTCAGAATTGCCTTGGATAATTAAATTGCTGACATTGCTATATAACTAAGTGGTTCACAGTTGATCGTTGTACAGTATTTCTGTTACTACTTACAGTGTTCTCCTGGTTCTGCTCACTTCATTTTGCTTCAGTTCATATTTGTCTTTCTATGTTTTTCTGAAAGCATCCTGCTCATCATTTCTTTTTATCTGTCTATTTATTTTTAGTTTTCAATATTCACTTTTGAAATTTAAGTTTTGAGTTCTAAGTTCCCCCTGCCCAAGATGGCATGTAATTTGATATAGGCTATATATATCCAATCATATTAAACACATTTCCACATCAGTCATGTTGTAAAGAAGAATCAGAGTCAAAGGAAAAAAACACAAAGAAAGAAAAAACAAAGAGAAAATAGTATGCTTCAATATGCATTCAGACTCCATAGTTCTTTCTCTGGATGTGGATAGCATTTTCCATCTTTAATCTTTTGGAATTTTCTTAGATCATTGCATTGCTGAGAAGCTGCTCATGATTTCTTATAGCACAATAGTATTTTCATCACAATCTTATACCATGATTCATCCAGTCATTCTCCAATTGATGTATATCCCTTTAATTTCCAATTATTTGTGATCACAAAAAGAGCCACTATAAATTTTTGTACATATATGTCCTTTTCTTTTTTTAAAAAAATCTCTTTGGGGTATAGTCCTGACTGGGTCAAAGAGTATGTACAGTTTTATAACCCTTTAAGCATAGTTCCATATTGGTCTCCAGAATGGTTGGATCAGTTCAAAACTCCATCAATAATGCATCAGTGTCCCAATCTTCCCACATCCCCTTAAATATTTATCATTTTCCTTTTCTGTCATATTGCCCAACCCAATAGGTGTGAGATGGTACCTCAGAGTTCTTTAAAATTTGCATTTCTCTAATCAATAGCGATTGAGAGCATTTTTCCTTGAGGATAGCTTTGGTTTCTTCATTGAAAATGTCTGTTGATATCATTTGACCATTTATCAAATGGGGAATGAATTGAATTTTTATAAATTTGATGCAGTTCTTCATATATTTGAGAAAAGAGGCCTTTATCAGAGAAACATGCTTAAGGAAATTTCCCCCAGTTTTCTGTTTTCCATCTAACCTTGGTTGCCTTGGTTTTGCTTGTGTAGAATTTTTTTAGTCTCATGTAATCAAAACCACCCATTTTATATTCTGTAATGCTCTCTGTCTTGTTTGGTCACAAATTCTTTTCTTATTCATGGATCTGACAGCTGAATTATTCCATGGCCCTTAATTTGCTTATGGTATCACACTTTATGTCTAACTCATGTACCCCTTTTGACATTATCTTGGTAGATGGTGTGAGATGTTGGTTTATACTTAGTTTCTGCCAGACTGCTTTCCAGTTTTCTCATCAGTTTTTGTCAAAGAGTGAGTTTGGATCTTTGCATTTATCGAACACTACATAATGGAGGTCATTTATTACTGTATATTGTGCACTTAATCTGTTCCACTGATCCACCACTCTATGTTTTTAGTCAGTACTATGCTGTTTTGAATTCACCCTTTTCCCAGTCTACTTTTTGACTTTTACCTTTATATTAAAGTTGAGTTTTGCTCCCAGGATAAAGGGTATTTTGTCCCAAGTTTCAGGTTTTCATTACTGCTATTTTCAGAGCTAAGTCTGGGGGTCCAGAAGTTTTCAGTTCTTCCAAGGTACTATGCTCTAAGGAAAAGATGTGATCACTGCTCTCCTGGTCTGTACTCTTCAGCCCAGGAACTGTATATGACCAGGGCTCTTACTCCTGCTAGTGCTAGTTCTCCCCCTGGGACTGTGACCCCAAACCATGTACGGACAATGCAACAGAGTCCTGCTCCCAATTCCAGCAAAAGGTTCCCTGTAATCTCCTTTTTGACCAGTTGTCTGAACTCCTTCCTATCTGTAGGCTAAGATCTCTGGAAGCCACAGCTACTGATTCAGTTAATCCTAAGGCCTGTTGTTGGCTTGCCAGGGCATGGGTTTTGGTAGCATGGTCTGCAATAGATTCTTACCCTAATGAGACAGGCATTTTCTGCCAAACTTCTAAATTGTTTTGGGCTAGAAAATGGTTTCACCCCATCCTTTTATTGGTTCTGCTACTCCAGAATTCATTTTGAGGTCTTATTTTAGCATCATTTGGAAGGGAGCTCAGGTGAGACCCTGCCTTTACCCTGCCATCTTCTAAGGATGTACCCCCTTAATCACACTTTGTATCTATTTGTAAGTATATGGTAAAACCTCACTATTAGAATAACTGGTGGGAAGGAAGGCCAAAGGGAATAAGTGAAAAAAAATATGAATAATAAAATCTTGGTATAGAAATATAGTCCAGTTGATTTTAAGTGCATATGATAATATGAACTAACTGCTCCTGATGTCTTGTCAAGAGGTTGTCTTGTAACTTACTTCAATAACCAGCTATGGATAATTTTTTATTTAAGAAAATAATTGTTTTGTTCTGCTAATGTCTTCAAAGTGCTTGAAAGTGTTTCCTTTGCAATCTTGTTTTCCACTATTGATTCACTGAGCAAATCTGTCCACTTCCATTCAGAATATAGGAGATCCTCTGCAATAGGTGTGTTTCATTCTCAATTTTGATTATTCATTCTGCTCACACAAACTATCCTAGAAGCAAATGCCCTTTGTTTTTAATAGGACATGTGAGACTAGAGAATCAATTATGAAGCTGAGGAAGGATAGGTGGTATTATCTGGCTTCATGCTATCAGATAATACTAATTTCCTGTAATTTCTTTCTTGGCAGGTTAATTTGGGGGTTGGAAGTTTGGAGTGGGGGACACTAACAGATTCCCTAATTTAAAAAAATGATCTCCTAACATGTTATTTCACCACATTAGAAGGAAGAAAACGTTTGTGAAACACTTACTATGTGCTAAACATTTTTACGACTATTATCTCATTTAATACTCACAATATCCTTCCTATTGCAGGAGTGTTTGTTACTAGCACCCTTATAGATGTTAGTACCCTCATTTTACAGTTGAAGAAACTGAGGCAGAGGTTAAGTGACTTGTCCAAAATCACACAGCTAGTAAGTGTGTCTGAGGCCAGATTTGAACCTGATTTCAGGCTCAGCACTCTGTCCATTGCGCCACCACTTAAGGAAGAAAGAAAAGAAGGCAGGAAAAAAGGAAACAAATATTTATTTGGTACCTACTATGAGCTAAGCATTTTGCTAAGTACTCTATAAATATTCACTCATCTGATTGTCATAACAACTCTGGGATGTAGGTGCTATTAATATCCCTGTTTTACAGCTGAGGAAACTGAGGAAGACAGCGCTTAAGTGACTTGCTCAGGGTTACACATCTATTAAGTGTTTGAGATCAGATTTCAAGTCAGGTCTTCTGACGTTACTCCCAGCCTCAAGCTAATGTACCATCTTTAAGTTAATAAGTTCAATAGACAAATGAATAACTTGATTATATACACTGCTGTGTCATTTTCTTTAACAGCTTAACTATCGTTAAGGTCAGCCCATGTGTTTGTCTTGGTGGCAGCTGCGTAGAATTGCGGGCCCTGGTCCTGGAGTCAAAAACACCTGAGTTCAAATGTGACTCCAGATGCTTACTAGCTCTTTGACCCTGAGCAAGTCACTTAATGCCTTCCTGCCTCAGTTTCCTCACCTGTAAGATAGGGATGATAATAGCAGCATCTTTCTCCTAAGAGTGGTGTTAGGATCAAATGAGGTAACACATTAAAATGTTCCTTAAGCCTTGAAGAGCTATATTATTGTGAGCAGTATCCCAAGGTAAAGCGGATAACCAGTATCCTTGATGCCCTTTCACCTTGCCTTCCTAAAGTCTCTCCCCAGACTTTCTGTGTTGCTAGAACTTGTACTTTGCAAGCACAGATTTCAGAGACCCAGGGTCACCTCTATACCAGCTCGATACCTCAGAAGAAGTGGACTTTAAAATGAATGGAGTTCAAGTTAATGGGACTTAGGAAGCCCCTTTAAAACACCTTCACTGGGGACAGGATTCATGCCTGTGTTATATCGTCTAACCCGATTATGATAAGCTTTTACTGCCTCTAGTTATGGTAGAAGCAGACATGATGTAGTCAGAGAAAAGTCTGACTCCATGGACTCCTCCATGATACTATTCTCAGGGAGTATATTTTAACACTGTTTTCCTTTTGTTTACAGAAGAAGAAAAAAAAAGAAAAGTTGTTTCCTTTCCAACAATTTGGGTGTCAATTTGCAAATTATAATTTGCTGAAATAGTGTAATGAACCATTTGCTTTTCTACTGGCAACAACTACAGAGATGAGACTATACTTTTGAGCTACCATTTCCTTGTAAGTAAACAATTTACTATGGAAACCTAGCTTTTTCTGGCAGTTCTTGCTCATGGATACAGTAGCATAATGTATTTAATTGAAATGTTAGGTAACGTATTTAAATGGTTCTCGGATCGAGCTGAGACAAAGTTTCTCCTGAGAGGAAAATTCAACATTAAATAATAGTCTGTAATATATATCATGAAAACAAAAAAGGGTAGAGCAATTATGACAAAGGCAGATGGAATGTATATTTTGGAAACTGTTTTGGTACCTAACCCCTGAGTAAGGTAACGATAGAATGCTTCCAATGATTGTCCCGTCTATCCTGGCAAGCCTAGCCATCGAACCAAGAATATGTTCCATACGAAGTAGGCAGATGCCACATGAGATGAAGGAGTGGATTCGTAGTCAGGCGGTATGGAGGCAATTAACTAATCTGCCAATAGTTAATTTCACAACTCTATACAAAGCATAGGATCATAGCTCAAGAGCTAGAAGGGACCTCGTTGGCACAGTGGATATAATGCTGGTTCTAGAGACACCTACTGAGGGGGATCTTGAGCAAGTTACTTAACTCCTTGTTGCCTCAGTTTTATTAACTGTAAAATGGGAAAATAATAGCACTTACTTGCCAGGGTTGTTGTGAGGATAAAATGAGTGATTTGAAAAGTGCTTAGCATGGTGCCTGACAGAGTAAGGGCTATATATTTTGGGTCCATCTGCCTTAAGTTCCTCCCCAATCCAATCTAACCTTCATTCAGTGATTTTCCAAAAGTAGGTTCAACCATGTCACCTCCCTACTTAATAAATGTCAATGCTCCCTATCACCTTCAAGATCAAATGAAAACTGCTCCATTTGGCTTTCAGAACCTTTCTTTTAGCCCCCTTCTACCTTTCCAGTCTTTTTATGTATCACTTTCTAAGATGTACTCTTTGATCCCAACTAAATTCCCTTCTCCTATAGCCTTGCTCAATCATTTTTCCCCCAGTTGTGTCCAACTCTTCATAACCCCCTTTGGGGTTTTCTTGGCAGAGATGCTGGAGTGGTTTGCCATTTCCTTCTCCGGCTCATTTTATAGATGGAAGACTGAGGCAAACGTGGTTAAGGGACTTGCCCAGGGTCACACAGCTAGTAAATGTCTGTGCCCAGATTTGAACTCATGAAGATGTCTTCCTGACTCCAGGTCCAGTACCAAGCCACCTGGTTGACCCACAGGACTTCCCAACCCCTCTTAATTCTAGTGTGTTCCTTTTCCTGTAGTTTGTCTGTATTTGTCTGTATGTCTTTGTTTACTTGATATCTCCCTCATTAGATAGTGACCTCTTTGAAGGAGAACTTAGCACAGTGCCTTGTACACAGCAGGGCTTAATAACTGGTATATGCCCATTCACCTAAGTGACTTGCTCATGATCACACAGGGAGGAAGTGTCTAAGGCAGGATTTAAATCCAGGTCTTCTTGACACTGGCCACCTTAGCTTCAAGCATTTATTAAGTAACTTTAATGGGTCAGGCCCTGTGTTAAGAATTTTATATATATTATATATATATAAATTAATATTTAATATTTATTAATAATTAAATATATAAATTAAATAACTTAATTATATATAACATATTTTATTTTATTTGTTTCTTACAACAATCCTATGTTGTGTATTACTTATGTATACTTATTTATTAAATATTATTTAATAAACATATATATATTTACATATAATAGTAGGTGCTATTATTTTCCCCATTTTAAGGAAACTGGGGCTGACAGCAGTTAAACATCTTTCTTAGGATCTCAGAGCTGGTCTGAGGCTGGATTTGAACTTTGGTCTTTGTGACTCCGGGCCCAGGGCTCTATTCCTTGTGCTTCCTCATGAGCATAAGAAAGTTGAGAACTAGGCAGGAAAAGTGACTTGTCCAAGGCACAGAGGCAGCAAGTATCAGAAGTTGGATTTGAACCAGGTTGGTAAATGCAGTCGAAAGAATGAAGATTTGTAGTAAGAGTTACTGCGTTCAAATCTTAACTCTGCTACTTACTACCTGTCTGAACATGAGGTCTCAGGCTCCCTGGTCCTCAGTTCCTCACCTGTAAAATCATGGGTTATGTTAAGGTCCCTTCCATCTCTGGATCCTATGATCCTTCAACTTCAGTCAATATTTTTTCTACTGTAATTTTCTGCCTCCCAAATCCCCTCTTTTCTCAGCCTCAGTTTTATCATTTGTAAAATCCGAACCATAATAATTGATATTGCCTGCCTCCCAGAGCTGTTGTGCAAAAAGCTCCTTGAAATTCTGTATAACCGAGTAACTATCATATCCAAGTTACGATTTTTGCTGAACTCACATTACTTGTCTCAGTGTTCCCACTTACAAAATGGGCATAATCTATTCTGCTTCTCCTTTAGCAGGCAAAGTTTATTTTATGTAGAATGAATCAAATCTATTTCTTCAATTCCTTGAGAAAAATCACCCTATGAGGCACTGCCATTACTAAAATTAATAGCAGCACCAAATGCACTGCATTTTTAATGATGTGCATCTTATCATGGAGCAGTAACATTTTAAATTAAAGTGTGGGCCACTAGCACGTTTTCCCCCCAGCAATTAACTTTATCCTAGAATGTCTTAATTATGAACCTTCTCAAATGAGCATAATCACACGAAATATTGAAACAAAATCATTAGATAAATTTCTGTATCAACACCAGATTACAAAAAAAGCAATGGTTTCAAATAGTGTAAAAATAATGTGACACTCTGTTGGAATATTTATGTATTCCTTCTCACCTCCTCCCCTATTTATTTTGGGAAATGGAAATAAGAAGAATCACAATCTCAGGTGACTCGAAAAGCAATGGAAGGACACATGGTGGTGATTTAATAAGTGGAAGCATCTTACCTATGATGACATGGGTCATAGAAGGTACAGGAAAGGTAACATCAGGAACATACATGTCTGGAAGCCATCTGGCACAATGGAAGATGTGCTCCTTGGAGTCAGGGGTGGGGAACCTGCAGCCTTGAGGCTACATATGACCTTCTAGTTCCTCAAATGTGGCCCTTTGAATCCAAGGATTGAGTCAAAGAGCCACGCTTGAGGACCAGGAGGGCCACATGCTTCCTGGAGGCCACAGGTTCCCCATCCCTGGGAGGAATGGGTTCAAATCCCACCTGAGGCATTTAATACTAATATAGCCTAGAGTGTCATAGTTCCCCAGTACCTCAGTTTCCACATCTGTCACAGAAGGTGGCAGGATGGGGTATGTTGAACTATAGGACTTATAAAGTCTCTTTCAAAACTAAATCTAGGATTCTATATGTGACTGGCGCGGTAGTGAGAGTGAAGGATGACAGATGAACAAGCTAGGGTATGGTCTAGTCCTCCATTGTGGGACTAGATTTTCTATGTACAATTTGCAGAAAACATATAATATCCTGTCTGGGTAAGATGAAAATATGATTATTGATCTCTAGATTTTTACCAGTGGAAGATTTTTACCACTGATGGAATTTATTGAAATGTTTAAGTATAAGTTAACAAACCTTCTGTCTTCCTAGGGGCAGGAGTTTAGATCACAGATTTAGAAGTAGAAGAGATCATAGTGGCCATCTAATATAATACCCCTCCCTCATTTTACAGGTGAGGACACTGAAACCTGAAATGATTAAGTCACTTGCCTTAGTACATACAGATAGTATGTGGTAGAGCTGGGATTTTAGCTCAATTCCTCTTACTTTAAATTCAAAATTTTTTTTCTGCTGTACCATTATGCTTTTCCCCCTCAAAAAGAAAAAAGAAGGCAAACAGATTAGTATAACCTCTTTCTCTCAGACCATGGCCCAAGAAGATGTAACAAAAGACTTTAATTGGTATTTTTTGTTTCTATGTCATCTTGATTTCCCCCTCTATTCCTCTGCTTCCTTCTTTCTGAAGAGCCATTCCTTATAACCATGACTTTTTTTAAAAAGGGAAGAAGGGTGAAAGTTAGCAAAATTAATCAATATAGAAAAATGGATGTTATATATAATATTCCATGCCCATGAAACTTCTGCTCTCTTATACCCCACTTCTGGTAAAGAAAAGGAAAAAAGCAGTTTCTTATTGGTCTGCATTGGGGCTAAGCTTGCTCATTATATTTTTGTAATATAATTTTGACCATTTTGTGGTGGTTGCTCATTCCATTTGCATTGCTGTCATCATTCTGTATACTGTCATCTTGGTTCTGCTTATTTCCATTTGTATCATTCATGTAAGTCATTCATCATATCCATTTTTTTTTACTGAACAGTAATATTCTTTTGCAATCATTTATGGTAAAATAATTTACATTGAACAATTAACAATTAATTTTGGTGATTAATTTCAATATTAATTCTTTTCAGAACAATTGATATTTTTTTAACACTATATCTCAATTGATTAGGATCTACTTTGTTTCTAGTTCTTTGTTATCACAAAAAAGTGCTGCTATAAATATTTTAGTGCATGTGTGGAGCCTTTCTTTTTGTTAATGACCTCCTGTCTCCATTTTTAAATCATCAGTAGGTTATCTCAAACAAGGTGAGAAGATGGGTATATTCCTTGGAAGGAAGTAGAGGAGGTGGAGAACCATATGTATTGATGCAGATCACTGTGGATATATTTTCCCCATTCTTCCAATTTTGTTTTCTGTTGTATTGAGGTTACTACTTTAAGAGCAGGTTTCCACAGAAGAAACAAAATTTAGATATATCTTTATAGGCAATTCAAGTAATTCAGATAAAGCAATTCCTTTTCGTGAGCATTATCTAGAAAGAATGTATTTATTTGGAGAATTGTGTCACCTCAAATCACTGCAAATGTTTTAGAAATATAGACAATGCAAAGTCTGAATACTACACAAATAGTTTCAATATATGTTAATAAGTCTTGATTTAAAAAAAATATTGTGGCATTTCCCAACGTAAAGTAAAGAACTACATCAAATAGGAGACAGAAATGTAGAGATTCAGTTCTACTAAAACATTTGATTTGAAAATGCAAAGTTGTGATTGATATATTAGTGAACCATTTGAGCATAATTCGAATTTTTATTTTGAGTTGATTTTTTTATAATTTCATCCAGGGGAAACAGTAAGAATGCAGAAAACTGCACTACTTCACAACTCACAAGTTGCAACCCTTTTGCAACCTACTTTCACAAGCGAACTTTAGTTCTTTTTTTTCCAAATAAAGTGCCGTATTTATTGCATATCTATTGATGCAGTTGGAGTTATGGGTGGAGGAAGGTTGATGCCTACCCATGCACTCCATGCTCCCTATCTTCCATCATTGCAGAGGCTGCCATCTCTCCATAGCTGTTGATTCTGCCAGTTCTTAGCCCATATAGGAACCTGGGTGCAAGCCATACAAGAGCCAGAAATAAACAGGAGCCATGGATGGCTCTACTGTTTCTTGTAGTATTTGTATGCTTCTCAACCATTTAACATGCATTAAGACTGTGCCACTGTTTTTAGTAAATTCCTATAATTTTTTGTCTGATGAAATTTTTGATGAGACAGTAAAGAAGTTTTTAAGTGTTGTGCCCCTAATCTTATTTTCTCCATATTCCCAAAAGATTTTATTTTGTGATTTTGTATAGTGAAGTGGTTTTTAAGAATGCATGTGTCCATTAGAGCAGAACTGATAATATAGGTAAGACAGTGTCATTTCAGTTGCAGAGTAGATTTCAATGCCTTGCCACAGAAATGCTAACAGATCAGTGTTTGGGAGGTGCTGATTTTCACTACATCAGTGCTGAATCACTGAAGAGTCCTTGTGGATTCCTCTTGGAAACTTAGGAAGAAGAAGAAAGTCTCCTGATTTGGCCTCAACAAGGACCCCCAGGATGGGGATATTCTAGATTTTAGATAGAACTTAGGAGAAATAATTTATAATATGGCACTGGCATGAGATATATGCTCCTCATTATCTTTCCTCCTTCTCTCTTGTTATCCAGACTGCATCTTATGTTGCAGATGTGCTTCATGTTTTTCAGTAGAATTTCTACCTCTTCCTTCCTTCCTTCCTCCCTCTCTTCCTTCCTTCTTTTCTTTCCTTCCTTCTTTCTTTTTTCTCTTTTCCTTTCTTTCTCTCTCTCCTCTGTTTTCCTTCCTTCTTTTCTTAGCTTTTTCTTTCTTCCTTCCTCCCTCCCCTCTTTTTTCTCTTTCATTCTTTTTTTTTCTTTCTTTCCTTCCTTCCCTCCTTTGCCTTATGCCACAGCTAGTAAACTATGGCACCAAGATGCAAACCCACATCTTTTATTTCTTAATACTGTGTTCTCCATAATCCCAGTCTTAGGATCCAAGGTTCAAAACTGGAGGAGTCATGTAAAGTCACATAGGTAACAAGAAGAAAAAGTAGGATTTGAACCCAGAAGCTATCCCGGAATGCTTTCTACTGAACCACAATGTCTCCCAGGAACACATGCTGAAATTTTTAAGGTTGATGACAGAGCTTCCGAGCAAATCTTTCATCTTGACAATACTTTGGTCCTGACAATTTTGTTTTTGATTCCTTTGTAGGCCTTTAGCCAACCCTCAACAATAGAAACAGCTTAGGATTCTTTGTATTTTGGTTTTTTTTTAACTTCACGTTTATTAATTTTCAACACTGAAAGAGTTGTGCCAACATTGGCATCCTTATATATATACAAAATGTTACACTGAGCAATTCATATATAGAAAACATCCTAATAGGGGACCTTAACAATAAGAATTATCAAGGATCCTGTCCCATAGCCACCTGTGTAATCTGACTCAGCTTGTACATTTTGGCTAAAAGTAATCTTTGAATGTGCTCTTCTTTCCCAAAGTTACTCTCTGGGCAGAGGTGTGCCAAATGGCTCCATCAATAGCTGAAGAAAACTGCCTGCCTGCAGCACATGAATTCTTTCCCAGTTTCCAGGCTCAGTATCTGCCTGGTTGACACAGCCATCTTTTTCCTGAAATGGTATCTTTTTTTTTTGGTCCCTAAGTCTTTTCATTGGCAAGGATGACAGGTAAGAAGTGGGCATATATTCTCTTTACCACCAGGGTAAACTATTCTCCTATGCCCCATTCTTGCAGAAATATGTTTTTTGGTGGTTAGGGCAATGTACTCCTATTTATGATCAGGTTCAGGGGTTACCTATCAGGGCACAGTGTTGTGTATCCATTCTGTGGCCACAGACTGGCATTGATGTGAATCTGATCCTCACTCAGTATGGATTAGAGTGGGCAATTCTTGGGAGAAGATGCCCATCCTGTTGTTTTCTAACATTTGAGGTTCTTTGCAAGATATTTCTCTACCTCCCATTATCTCAAGTTCTCTTCTTCTACCCTGATTTGTGCCTTATTTTAAACATTTAAATGAATAAGGGAAGATGTCATCACCCACCCTCCAGCAGCTTTGTATTTTATTTGAGAAGCTTCACAGAAGACATGTGACCCTTCTTAGTGTCCTATGTGCATACACTTATTTCAGTAGTGATAGTGCATGTGGCTTCTCAGACTCCACAGTTCAGTTACATTGCTAGTCTTGCACAATTCTAAGTTTTCATGCAACAGAACAGTTTAACACCAAGATACAATGTGGATATGGCATCTCCCATGGCTCTTTTTCATCATGGATGCATCATCAATGAGAAGGTGGGAATGAGTCATCCAGTCGCTAGGACTCAGGGTGCTCATCCTGAGAATCTCCACTGATGCTTGAATCTTGGCTGCTCGTTTCCAAGTTCACATGGGCTTTTTGGTCCTTGGCAAAGTCAATGAAAACCTGATGTTTCAAAGGAAAGCAAATGGTTACTTCCTCTGCAAATCAGATAAAATTCAGTGGGGACACCCACAGAAATACAATGAGCATAAGAAATAAGGCATGGTGTTTCTCCAAGAAAACGCAAGAGGTACACAGACATATGTTCAAGACACTTGAAATTGTTTATCTTAACTAGTAATAAAATAATTATGAATGTGTTATAGGCTATACCTAAAATGTAGCCTAGTCCAGCAGGTTTGAAGTTTTTCTTGTTTAAAATGCAAATGGTACTTGTGAACCATAAACAAGCAATTAAAATTAATATTTTAAGTTTAAAAGCACGTACAGCTAGAATTGAAAGGATATCAATGAAAAGTAAATCAGGAACTGAAGGAGGAACCAATTGGAGCCTATCTAAGCTCCGACCATAGCATATAATTTTTATGTAATAGGCTAATTAATTAATTGAATTTGGATTTTCTAAAATGACTGCTTGCCAAGATGATTCAAAAGGACCCAGACTTTATCTTCCCACATGTTTATATCCCTGGAGGAAATTTCAGCAGGGTCAAGGGTCAGTTTATGTCTTAATATTTCAATATTATTTCTTTTCTTCAATCAATCAACCAACATCTATTAAGCAAAATCAAGTCTTTCACAGTTTTTAAAACTTCATTATGCTGGCTAGTGCTGCGGGTTTTTTTGCGGGGAAGGAATGGGTAGGGTGTTGATGCTGAGGGAAGAATGAAAGGTCCTAGATGAAAAGACACAAATTAAACCTGAAAGTATTAAGTCAAAATCTCCTATGGAAAAAATGAAATGATAGCTTCAGTAATTTGTATATTCATTGAGGATAAAGGGAAAGTCAGAGATTGTTAAAAAAATCCAGGGGTATGGATTCAATTCAATTTATAAAAACACTTTTTGAATGCCTCCTATGTACAATGCACTGAATCACCAGACTGTATTCATAAAAACAAGTGGGATACTTGAAAATTAAAAGTTCATTTTCCATCCTCATTTTCATGATGGATCCACTGAAACTCTCCATAACATTGAGCTGGGCAAGTTATACTAAGTTAAAAGGAAGTAAAGGTATTGAAGGCTGAACTATGGAGTCCTTACTTGCACCAAGACAAACTCTTTGAAAAACCCCAATTGATTCAATCTTGCAAATCTATCCAAATTTGGGTGATATCCCTGTTTCGATATCCCTGTCTACACTATTGATTGGATTTCACCCCATAAATATGGCTGATAAGATCATTTATTTTGGAATTCTAGGAAGTGGAAACTTAAGTAAAGCATTGACTGAAAGTCCATTTGCTAAGTTGAATAAAAACTTCTTGTCATTTTGTTTAGGTATCTGCTCACTCTTATTCATTTGTTCATTCAACAAATATTTGTTTTGTTATGCAATGTGCTGTGCTAGTCCGTAGACAAGATGCAAAGATAAAGGAGGGTTTTTAGTCTTCAATAACCACATAATCTAATACAGAGATATGTTTGAACGTATGAATGTTAATGATCATACAAATGAGATTACAAATTTAAAGGAAGAATATAAACTATTATAAGATGTAATGACAGATCACTTCCAGCTGGGGGCAGTCAAGAAAGTTTCATTAAGGACATGATATTTAAGACAGATCTTGATGAATAAGAATGGTATAAATGCATAGACATAAGGAAAGAGGAGGAATGGTGAGTATTCTAGGCATAAGAGACTTACTCATCTGTGGAGATGCATTTTTAGAACTGAAAGTCATCAGTTGTCCATTCCATTAAAGAAATAATTGCTTTCATACAATTAAAAAAAATCCACAAACAACTTTACCCCCAAATTCAAATATAAATTGATCAAAAGCTGTGCTGGAACTTGTGGTTACAAAGATACTGGTCTAATTAAAGCCCAATTCTATGTCATTAAAAAGTTAAAAATGGAACATTCAACAGCTAACTTTCATATCCAACAGCATGTGAAGCTCTAGGGATAAATCACAATATTTCTCTTACCTCTTCCAGAGTTGTCTGACTCACTAAAAAGTTTGTGATATTTAAGGCAGCCTTGTTTGTTTCTAGCAGATCAAATATGTTTGCTACTCCTCCTGCTGTGACTGGCACGTGATACTCCAGCATACTAAGATGCTGATCCTGTGGGAATCAAAGGAATATAATGTACTTTAGGATGTCAGATTGTATTGACTTGTCTAGACATAATATTATCAAAGGCTAAGGAAATTGAAGACATCCCCCCCATCCCCTCAGTAAATGATGTTGCAGAGTAAATAGTGACTATATTATAAAATAACAGTACACAAAGATGAAATGAACATTTTCATAAAATCTAGAAGACAAAAAGTAAAATGAAAAGCTAATGAAAATCATGTTCTCTATTAACTTTCCGTAAACATTCATTCCAAGATCTTAGAGATATCATTTTTAGAGCTAGTATCTTTCTATGAGACTTGTTTACGTTGTTGAGAATTAGAAATTTCATGTTGTGTTGTTTTTGTCTCTGTCAACACTAGATTTTTTTTAAAGTTTAGGGTAGGACAACTATTCTGGTTCTATAGGACAAGTATTTTATTCTAATTGAACAGGTAAAGAAAATTGAGACTCCTGTTTTTGTAAAAAAGGAACTTTTCAGCATTTAGTATTTTCTCAGACCAGAATCTTGATTCCCAATCCTAGACTCTTTCCACTATAACCAAGCTGTCTTTCCATAATTCCAGGCTTTCTTTGCAGATATTTTAAATCATCTGACAGAACTGCATCAAGAAATAAGAAAAATGTCCTAAATTCATCATTTCTCTATAAAAGCTTCCTTACTTCTTCCATGCATGGACAATACTACAGTTCCTCTTTCCTGTGTTACTTTCAACACTTAAGACCAAGTCCGATTTCTCATACTCCCTCAGAATGTTAGTACATTTTCATTTTTTATCAGTAATGAATCTTCTTCAGATGGTTAGATATTCATTCATTTTCAAGATCTATAAGTCAATAAGGATACAACCAGACCACTTTGAAAATCTCCTTTAGCAAATAATGAAACTTAGATGATTATCTGAAGTAGAGTCACCTTCCTAAGACTATGTATATATAGATATGTGTGTATATATGTATGTATGTATAGCACACAGAGATTGTATGTATGTATAATGTATGTATGTATAGTGTGTGTATATATATTATATATATACATATATATTTATATACAGTATGGACATCTATATAGTACAGTAGATATAGTTCCAGGCTTGAAGTCAGGAGCACTCATATTCCTGAGTTCAAATCTGCCTCAGACACTTACTATCTCTCTGACCCCGGACAAATCACTTACCCCTGTTTGCCTCATTTGCCTCATCTGTAAAATGAGCTGGAGAAGAAAAGGCAAACCACTCCAGTATCTTTGCCAAGAAAACCCCAAACAGGGTCATAAAGAGCTGGATACAACTGAAAAATGACTAAACAACAATAACAACATATGTATCATATATAGATATAATACATCTGACTAGTATGTGAGTGTTCATCACTTGTTGCCAAAGAAGACCATGCCATCAGAGAAATGATGACATGACTTGCACTTGACTTTGTTTTGAGTGAGTGAGGGCTGTGCAGGTCACCAGCCTCACTTCTCCTCCAGAGCCATCTGAATCCAGTGACCAGATATTCATCAGGACGACTGGAGATGACCCAGGATGAGGCAATTGGGGTTAAGTGACTTGCCCAAGGTCATACAGCTAGTGAGTGTCAAGTGTCTGAGGTGAGATTTGAATTCAGGTCCTCCTGACCACCTAGTTGCCCATCTGAATAGTATATGTGTATTTATATATACACACACACACCTATATGCAGTTATATAGTCATATACATACACATATATGTATATTGTTGTTGTTTGGTAGTTCAGTAGTGCCTGACTCTTCATGACCCCATTTGGGGCTTTCTTGGCAAAGACACTGGAATGAATTGCTATTTTCTCTTCCAGTGGATTAAGGCAAATAGAGGTTAAGTGTTTTATCCAAGATCACACAGCTAGTAAGCCCTTGAGGCTGGATTTGAACTTAGTTATTCCTGACTCCAAGCCCAGCAACCTGACTGTCTCCATGTATATATAGATCTACACATACACATATACTTAGATACACCTATATGTACACACACAAACACACACATACATATACATTAGATAGATATTACATATGCATGCAAATTAACGCCACAATCACCATCCCACATCCTGATATCTTCCCTTTGCCTCCAGTGGAAGGATTAATATCAATTTTTACCACAAGCTGAAAACTCTGGCTTCCATACATTTGTGAAAATATTTATTAGATTAAATAAATACTTATAGTTTATATTCATGGGGCTTTACAGCTTATAACCTGTTCTATTCATAACGGCTTTATGAGGTCAAGTATCATTGTTCCCATTTCACAGATGTAGAAACTAAGATTAAGTGGCTTAACCAAAGTCATACAACTTGTAAACCTCAAAGCCAGGACTTGTGACTCCAGGTCTGCGCTCGTATTTTGGTTATCCACTCAAGCCCCAAGTCTATATCCCATTTGAAATCACCTTTTTTTTCAATCACCTCTTTACCTTTAGATATGTTTTTGGGAAGTGTAATTGCATGAACTGTGTCAGAGCTTCCATACTTGCTTTACTGCTCTTAAAATGAACCTTTACAGTAAATCCTCTTCCAAACCTAGAAGAAAAAAATTGGAAAATGTTACGTGAGCAATGTTTCAGTGAAATCTTTTCATTGGAAAACTAGGCGATAAGTCTGTAAACTGACCACATTTTTCCTTTAAATTGTTTTCACTTTAAAACAAACAAAAAAAGAAAAAGATTCTAATGACATGATTTTAAAAATGTATCTACACTGACACACAATCATACTCTTCAATAAAAATTACGTTTAGAAAATACCAATATTTTACAAAACTCGGCTTTTCTATGTCAGTTTTAGAGTTGACACTTCTAATCTGAAGCCAAATTAGTGACTAGAGAGGCACATCTCTAGAACTCCAGTAATTCCACCAGTAGAGGAAGTTAAAGTAGCTTTGTTCTTCCTTCTTCAGTGAATAATGACTTCTTTATTGGACTTTTGGAATTATATGACACACAAATGGTGACTCCTTACTATTTCCCTTTATCTCATGGAGGAGCATAGAGAACATTGGAAAGCATAATTAACCTCTTTCTGAGAATGCTCAACACTGTATCCTTCCTGCTATGTTGACACCCTTCTCTTAACCCTTTACCTTACTTGTTCCCACCTCTGTATCTTTGTTGCTATTATCACTTCCAATCAAAATAAACACTAACTAAGCTGTCTCTAGGGATATAACTCTTAACATAAACAATACGAACAATAAACTCCACAAAGCCAGGACAGCTTCTAGGGTCCTTTTTCATCCTCCTTCTCTCTGGTGAACACCATCTTATGCTATAGGAAGGCAGTGTTGTTATAAGATAGGGTAGGAAGAAATATTCTGAAATTTGATTTTTACATATATGTATATGTACATATATATGCATACATATGTGTGTATATGCACATATAAGTAAAAATAATAGCAGGCAATATTTATATAGTACCTTAAAGCTTGCAAAGCACTTTTCAAATATTATTTGGCTTTTATTTTCACAATAACCCTGGAAGGGGTATTACTATTCCCATTCAACAGTTGAGGAAACTGAGGCAAAGAGAATTTCAGTGTCTTGCTTAAATTCAAACAGCTCTTAAGTCTCTGAGTTCAAATTTGAACTCTTGTCCTCCTGACTCCAGGTCAGGCACTGTGTACTACAGTACCACCTAGCTTCCTGCCTACATGCATACATTAAAGTCTCTGGGGCTCATAGGTTAGCAATTTTAGTACAGCTTAGTATTAATAAGGTTCTTTGTGTGTTTATTTCTACACATGAGATTCCCCCACTCCTTACAGGCTTGAAATGTATTTGTCAAAGTTCAACTCAACCTGAGTTAAAAATAATAGTGTAAATGCCTTTGTCTGCTTCCTCAGTACATACACACACACACACACACACACACACACACACACACACATATTTGCCTCAAATATATCATGAGAAAAACAAATCTCTATAAGCTTTGGGTGTTCCCTATTGTCAGATATTAAAAGCAAAATAAATCCAAAGTGAGTATTTTTAAAATTCTAGAAGATATTAATTTCTTTCAAATGATTGGCTTTCCCATTCTATTTTCTCAATTCATTGCATAATAGGCAACTGAAATAATCCTTGGAGCAGAGCCCAGCACATATCTTGATCTATTTAAGAAACAGTCTATTGGTTATTAACCTGCTTTTTATGTGTTGTAAAGAACCAATGCATTGGAACCTTCCATTCACCATAATGGCCAATCTGGTACAGAGGGCTTCACATTCTTCCATGCTGAAAAACAAAGTGGAAAAATCTTCAGTGTGCTATAGCAGAGATATAATTAAGTGCTCAACTTAGATTATCTGTATCTTTTAATGAGCTAAAAAAATGATTTCATTGTTAGACTTTTGGAATTGCGATGATTTGCCCTGCTATGTTGACCACCTTCTTCTTAATCCATTATTTTACTTGATCTCATCTTTTCGCTTTTGCTGCTGTCATGACTTCCAAATAGATGCTGTCCCTGATTCTCCACATGAGTCCATTAGTTCTTTCAATACTTGACGATTCATCTTTTCAAAGCTTTCCCCCAAAAATTCTTTTGTATCTCCCCTCTAACTTTTGCCTTTCCAATTAAAAATTTCATAGTAGCTGAAGGAACTATAGTATCTTGATCCCCTGAGAGAAGACATTCATGGCCCCCAAATTTCATTGGGATCAGGTCTTCCTGTGCCCTGCAGATTCTTGATTCCCTAGGAAGTGAACATGGGTATGGAGAGGCAGAAGCAGACCTTTATTAAGAGATTTAATATTAAAGAATTAGGGGAATGTGGATTTAGGTTGCAAAGTCTAAGGTGCTTTGTTCAGGGACAAAGGTTGATAGGTAAAGCTATGCTAGGATAGTAATCTTGAGTTACCAGTGAAAATAGCAGAATAAAAGAGAATAAGGGTAAAGGATGGACTGTGTTTTGGAGTGGTATTGTCATAGTGTCATTGCCAGAGGCTAGGTGGGGTAGGGAGAAAGCACTGTCTTCCAGGGCAGCACCTGGAATCTGCCCTTGGTGCTGAAGGGGGTTTCTTTTCTCTTCTCACTGTTTCAGCTTCCTTCCCCATCTTCCAACATAAGTGGAAGATCATTGTCGCTGGAGTCAGAGGACTTGTATTCCAACACCTCATTAGATACTTAACCACCTATGTAACCTTGGGCAAGTTACTAATGCTCTCTGTACTTCAGTTTCCTCATCTGTAAATGAGGATATTGGACTAGATGGCCTCTGAGATCCTTTTCAACTCTAAGTCTATGATCATATGATCCTCTTTCTTTTCTTGTCTCCCCTATTCATTTCAAAATCTATTAATTTAGAAGCAATCTTTTCATTGAATTTTACTAGTACAAAGCCAAAAGAGAGCCCTGGCAACATGAGATTTATGGAGGTAGTGGTCTATTTAGAGAGCTTTGGTTTCTAGACAGAACTTTCTTCTATCCAATTAATTATTCTTAATACAGGAAGACACCCCAAGCAGCAGGTTTAGAATCCAATAAGGAAAATAGTTTATCTAGCATTTCTGAAGCGACAATGATTACTTTGTATCCTCAAATTAATAGTCGTAGTAATAACGTATATTTGTATAGAACTTTAAGGTTTGCAAAGCTCTTTACAAATATTGTCTCATTTTAGCTTTATGCAACTCTGGTTACTCAGTTATCTCCATTGTACAGATAAGAGAACTGAAGCAGACTAGGTTAAGTGACTTTCCCTGAGTCACATAACCAGTAAGTTCTGTGAGGTCGGATTTGAACTCTGGTCTTCTTGATTCCACATTCAATTCTATTCAGTGAGTCAGATCACTTTCCAGGAGTACCTTCTTTCGTTCAGTCATTAAACACAAGAAGAAGGGAACACATCTAGTGTGGTGGGATCCCTTTATCCCTGGCTCTTATGAGATAGAGCCAAGTAAACCCATATTGACTGGTCTGGTGCTGATGGACAGCTCATCTAATTAAGTGGGAAAAAAAAGTCAAATAGTTTCCTTCCTTAAATTCCAACCTCATCCCATCATTTCAAATGAATAGAATAACTATTTGTAGAGTGGTCCTCTTTGTACAAATTTCTGCATTTAATACTGGATAGTAGATTATTAAATATGGGCTAAAGACACTTTGGGGTTGGGGGGAAACAAATATGTGATTTTATTGCTGTGGGAAATTCCCAGATAGAGTATTCCATACATTAATGCAGATCAACATTTGTTTCACAACTTCCAATCTCAGAGAGTCAACATTCTGAGGTTAAGTGGGGTGTTCAATTTCACCCAGCCAGTATCTCAGAGGCAAGATTTCAACCTAGGTCTTCCTGACTTCAAGGTCAGCTTTCTATCCTCTTTTCCATGGCACCTCAAGTAGCCTTCTCTATACTTTCAAAGTTTATGAGTATGGTCTTAGCATATAATTACTTTATGTTAGGGAGTATGTTATCCATATCTACTTTAAATCTAATCTTTAAAATTATTCTTAGGTTTACACTATATACTTATTTTAGACACTGCAAAGCAAACATTAAATTTAAACAGATAGTTAGTCTAAACAAATATATAATTAAGTTTAAAAAGATGATGGCTTGGATCCTGCATCTCCAAGGTGATTTTAGGTCCCTATTTTAAAATCTATCTCCACATGCTTCCTAGCACACTGCTGCGCATATATGAAAAGCAGTCAACGAATTTTTATTGTTTTAATGCATTGTAAATGTTATAACTGATTGTTTTCCTAAATATTATCATGAGGATAGATTAAAGAGTTCATGTTCTTAGATCTCCAAGTTTCTACAATGCAGTTTACCTGTGAGAAGTAAGTATCACCGAACATTTGTTTTGAACTTCTTCTGAAATAATCTTCCAGAGATGTCGTTTAGATTTAGGATCCATTCCAGAGCTTGGCTCATCCTTAATAAAAAAAAATCACAAGAAAAAGTAATTAATCAAATTAATTAATTTTTGGCTGAGATGCCTTACATGAATCATCACCACATCTGGCTTCCCTAGACCTGAACTCCCTTAACGAGGTCCTGTGACTAACTCATTTTAGGTTCCAGAGGCTTGTTTTTGCAGCTGTCAGAAAACACCAAGATTAATCATTTTAAATTGTTGTTCCACTCCCCAAAGTGACTGTGTAAAAATGACACCTTATTACTCTACACCTGCCTCTTCTCTTTCTTTGGTCGAATTTCTACTTCATTGCCTGACAAAATAAGGTTGGCATTTTCTCCCTGCATGGTCATGTCCAGATCTGAGGGCCAGAATACTAGACTTTGTCCCCATATCACATGGTCTGAGCCAAATTGTCAGTCCACTTCTGAATGCAGAGCTATTTATTATTGTTTCTGTGTAACTCTGCAGTTGCAACAGAAAGAAATGGGATGATGTGTGAAAGTGTTTGGAAAGGTAATGCAACTTTGGAAGGATAGTCCTTACTGCTTCCCAGTTACAACCTGGAAAGATTTTTTTTTTAATTCTGCATTATTTATTGAACTATGATAATTTTGATAAAAATAGCACACATTTCCCAGTGCTTCAGAATTTATACAGCACTTACTTTGCAATGTCTCTTCTGACATGGGTAGAGTAAGTATTACTATTATACGCCAGGCAATATAAAATATTGTCTTTATTTTCAAAATGAGGAGCATTTGGCTCAGAGAGGTGTCCATGGTCAAAACAATCAGGTGGCAATGAAAAAGCTCGAATTTGGGTATTTCTAGACCCAATGTTCTTTCTATGCCATGAAGCCTCTTAATAAGCCAAGATGGTGTTATAAAGCAAAGAAAATATACAAAAAATGAATGTGCCCTTAAGGAACTTATATTATTTTTGTCATATAATATTAAATGACTATGTGTATTACATGCATACACATAGATAATATCCACAATATATGTATATATTTCATATATATATGTATATACAATACATATATAACATATATGATATGCACATGAATAAATATGTACATGTGTGCAACATAGTGGATTAGCTCAAAGATATGTGTACGTGTATGGATACATACACTCTATCTATATTTTCATATAGCTATATCTATCTATATCTGTATTTCTGGCTGTCAATTTATCTATATGTTAGACAGACATTGCAAATGGGCAAGTTGAACCCAAGTAATCAAGAAACATTTATTCAGTGCCCTGGGAGTACAAAGACAACAGTCAAACAGGTAGTGCCATCAGTAAATTTGATTGGGGAAGAAAACATGTATTCATGCAAGAATATAAAAGGAATGCATGGTCACTTATGGGGTAGCTGGGGAGATCAGGAAAGGCCCCAAAGGAGGAAGCCTTTGAGCTGTTATGAATTTTGAAGGAAGCTAGGCATTCTTAGAGGTAGAGGTGAGATGGGCATACATCAGCCTGTGGAAAGGCATGGAGATAGGAGACTGAGTATGGTGTAGGAAGAATATCTAGAAGTCATTTTAACTTAGTTTAACTTAATGATATAATGTGAAGGGGAGTAATGTAAAATAAGCCTTGAAAGGTAAATTGGAACCAGATGGAGAAGGTATTTATATTACAAACATGAATTTGTCTTTTGATTCTAGGAGTACTAGGGAGTCACTAGAACTTACTGAGTAAGAGAGTTTTAGTGACTTAGACCTGTGCTTAAGGAACAGCAAGTACATTGACAGATGTTTGGAGAATGGATTAGCAAGTAGAGAGATTTCAAGTACAGAGACCATTTAAGAGACTCCTGGAAAAGCAAAAGGTAATTCATTAAAAAGAATCAAAGCAAAGGAGAATTAAACAAAAGAAGGAAAGTAAGGAAGTTGCAAAACTGCTCTAATAACACCCACCTTCTCCCTGAAACAAAGACTTTTCTTTTAAATATCAATATCCTATTGATGTTATATGGCTATAAATTATGGGACCCTAGAGATTCAGTCAGAAGGCAGTGGTGAGGCACATGGTGAATGTGAGCAGGCTATATTTACACAGATTATATAAGGAACTATGAAGAAGGACTTAGAATAAAGGATGCCATCCAAATGATCAAAACAGGCTAGGGATGTGGCAAGAGCAAGGGAGAACCAAAAGACAGCTCACATGCTCCACTAGTGTCCTTGCAATGTAACCACAAAGGGAGGAAGGTACATTAGGTTGGATGCCTTGGGACCAACTTGTGGGATGACATGGATATGAGTTATACAGGATGGGCAGGAATGGATGGGCTGCAATCTACATTATTGGAAGGAATATCCCTACTGATGAGATCATAGACTCATTGGAGCATTATGAGTATCTAGTACAGTGGTTGTTTAATAAATGTTCATTGAAAGATCATAAAAGTGAAATAAAAGTAGGTTGTGCTCAAACAATTAAGATGAAAGCTACAAAACATATTTTGAAAATGAATTCCATACAACAAATATGTAATTGCTAAAGAAATTAATAAATCCTAACCTACTATCATAGACCAGCGTTAGATAGATATGTAGTTATTTCTAGAGAGAATTTACTTAGGTACTATAGTATATTACATATACATATAATATATAGGTAATATGGTATATTATATAGATAATATAATTTGGCATACAATAAGGATTGATTCTCTCTCTTCTTAGGTAAAGGGCCATTTTACTTGTCTTTTGTAAGGCAGTTAGGGTTAAATGACTTGCCCAGGGTCAAATAGTTATTAAGTATTAAATGTCTGAGGCTCGATTTGAACTCAGAGCTGGTACTCTATCCACTGTATCACCTAACTGGTCATTGAAAGTTATTTTAAAAAGGAATATAAAATTTTGAGAAAAATTAAAAATTAAAAGAATCATTAAAACCCAAAAGAGGACTTTTTCTATGCAAGGGGCCATTGTCTTTTTTGAAGGCTAAGTATATACAAATGCACATAAAACATTCATTTCTTTTCTCACCTAATCTGGTGAGGTTCAGCCAGATTCATTAATGTCTTGCATTTATATAGTTCTTTTAGTTTTTCAAAGCCCCTACATCTCTCTTTTCCCATAGGAGACCCTAAGGCTGGTTTGTTTACAGTAAAAAAAAAAGTACTTATACCCCTAGGATTCCATTATAGCGCTGGTGTTGAAGGAGATAGAGCCTCTGCACTGACCTTCTGGGTGAGAATTGCAGTGAGTTGTATTATTCATTCTGGGGTCTGATTTCATAGGACCACAGATTGGATGGCACCACCGAGGTCATCTAGTCCCATTTCAATTTTAGAAAGAATTTCTTCTAAAACATTGTTGACTGACTTAGTCTATGCTAAAATACTGCCATTGACAGGTTCTTCATTACTTCACAAGGTAGCTCATTTCACTGTTGAGAAGTTTTAATTGTTAGAAAATCAGCATTGTGTTGAGCTGAAATCTTCTTATCTGTAAACTTATATTCTTTGGATCTAGTTCAGCCCTTTGAGAGAAGTATTTGACCTACAATATAACTAAATTCAAGTTAGTTTGTAAGACTTTTAATTTATGTATATGTAGACATTGTAAAAGTCTCCAAAAGGAGAGGGTCCTATGAATAAATGGTGTAGGTGCTTCTGGATGAATGGGAGGCTTTGAGTAATGTTTTTCATTCAGTTCAGAATTTAAACTTACACCATTGTTTGTATCATCTGTATGTCCAAGGATGAAAGCCATCACTAAGGTGGGGGTGAGCAGAGTTTTACCACGGAACACCAACATTTGAAAGCATCTGATCTAAGTGGCAACTGCCATCTCTGATCATCATAGAAACAACAGATTAATATCTAGTTAGCTAGAAAAGTTAACAGATAATAGGTATCCCCTTCTCTGATCCACTTCTATCTGTCCTTTTTTCTGTCACCTTCCCTGGGTGAAGCTTGTCATACTTGGGTATAAAATCCCTTTACATCTAAATAGCTGTACTAGGGACCAACCTACTTTATTAATACTTATTAAATACTAATTGACTATGTAACTTTGGATGGGATCATGTATATTACCATAGAATCTTAGTTTCATAGATTTAGACCAGGAAGCAAACTAGAAGTCAAGTACAACACTTTAATTTTACAAGATGAGGAAACTGAGGCCCATAGGAATTAGGGATTTTCCCAGAGTCACATTGCAAATAAGTATCCAAATCAAAGCTAAACCTTAGTCTTCTGGATTCCAAATTCTCTTTACACGTTATACTACACCACCTCTAAATAGTAAATCATTCATAATACCCAAAGTCATATAACGAACATTTTTAACAAATGTCCTTTCTTTGTTAGCAAGTGTTGGTAGAAAGTCTTTTAACCAAGCTCATTTCCTGTCATTTTTCAGAGTAAGGGAAAGTGAGATTATGAAAGAAGCAAAGACAGAGGGAAGATTCCTGACTATAGCCTACATGGATTATTTGGAAGTGACTATTTTATCCATAGAGGGAGATGAACCATCCCAGAAGACTTAAATTATAGAAACTGCTTTAGAGATCTAAGCAGGACAGAGACCCAGGTGAGATGAAACCTCTTAAAGAGACACTGCATACAGACATAATATGGGGTGGTAAAATTTAGGGGAAATAACCTTTAGGGTCCAGATAGGGGAACAGAGGAAAATAATTTATTACTGAGAATTAGAGGAGGATGAAGAATAGGTTTCATTGTTAGTGAACCAGAAGGACTGAACAAGGTGAGTGGAGCCAAGAGAATAGGAAGTCTTTGCTGATAGTCAGACTCTGAGGAGTCCTGAAGGCTATGAAGGGCAAGTCAAAGTCGTCAATCCTACAGCATTAAAACAGAAACTGAGTTAGCATCAAGGAAGTTAGACAAGACTGTACTGAAAAAAGCAGGATATATTCTATAGCTAGTAGAAGGTAATAAATAAACTGAAAGAACTTTTCAAATATTTAGGGAGGAAAAATAAGGGGAAAAAAAGAGGAAAGACAGCTTTTTCATTAACTAGGAATTAAACCCTACCAAGTTCTCGACTTAAGTCCACTAGTTTGAACTCCCGGGAAATGTCCATGACACATCCTATCACTCTGCTGAAATCCACACTGAGGTCTAGAGTTTCAAAAGAAAGCATCTTTTCTGGCATCTTGTTCAAGTGCAAAAATCGATCTCTGATGTTAATGGATTTAGATGAAACATGTAGATAAAAAAGGATGATTTGTGTAGTTTGTGCAAATGTGATCTGCCTTCTCCAAAGCTTAGCAGCCTGAGTATAAATGATTCTCCTACCAGTAGCAGAATTGATGGTTTCCCAATCAAGGCAATTGCAGTTGATAATTTTCTTTTTGTGCCATAGCTGCACCTACACGTGGCTTTTGCTTTATAGGGCATCAGTTGAAGTCTCCAAAGAAGTTTATGAACAGTCTGTAGGGAAAAAATAAAAAGGAAATCAGAGCACCTTTATGTACACATGTATACCTTACAAAAAAGTAGAAAAAATTATTTGTCTTTGGGGGCAGACAGAGAACTGGAAGTGGTATTGGATTCTAAAGGGAGGCAGATTTGGGGGTCAATAGTAGGAAGAAATTTCCTCAAATTAGAGATGTCCCAAAGGAATTCTCCATTGCTTTCATGAAAGCTTCACCAGGAGCTGAGTGTTCACTGGTTGGGGTTGTCATAAAAGAACTCAAAGATTTGGGTAGGAGTTGAATTAGATTATCAGTAAGTTTCCTTCTAATTCTCTGCTTCTGATTCTGTGATCCTAAACACCTTGACAAAACCACGATTACCACAGTATAACACTTAAAACTGACATATAACAGATGATGGTGAAGTTTTAAAGCAGAAACACTTTTTTATAAATAGCCATATGAGATAATACTTGCTTTATTTTGTTTATTTTAAATTTATGGAATGAAATAAGCATTTCCATAGCATAGTACAATAAAGAAAGATGTTTGTACATCAAACTGTAAATCTACTAGGCACAACTTGCTGTTTCTTTCAAATATATAACAGAATAATCATGTAAATTTCTTTTGTTTCCTATATGAGATAATATTCATAAAGCACTTCATACAATGCCTGGCACATAGTAGGCACTTTATAAATGCTTCTCTCCTTCCCTCCTTTTCCCTTTTCTATAACCATCTACTGCACAAAATTCTCGATTTGAAACAAATATTTTCAATGAGATAAATAAGAATCCTGTAACTTCATTGATATAGGGAATTTTTACAGAGGAAGTTCCCTCTATCAGTGCAGACTGGCCCCTCTCCTGTAGCTTATTACCACACATAGTCTTCTGGGACACTGATAGATTAAGTGACATCGAGGCAGAGTAACATGGCATTGATTCTGAGGCCAACTTTTCTGCCTATTACCTTTGCAAATCTGCCTTGTTTACAAGATTACTTTGCAACCGATTAAAAAGAATTGTTTAATTCTGAACCAATTAAACAGAACTTGTAATGTTTTCATTTTTAAAAAACTGAGTAATTGCTATTGAAAACAAAATCCTCTCTATTTAATCACTCTTCAGCCCAGGAATTTCAGTAATGGCTCTTGAGATGATTAGTAAATGTGGTCAGAGACTTCCTTCAGTGTCAGTTTCCTTTGATTGTCAGATGTGTAGAGCATTTCCTTTTATGTGACCCAGCTCCCATATATCAAGCCCCAAAGCAGTCTAGTCTACACTAATCTAGTTTTGATCTTTCACTTGTCTTCATTTTAATATTTCATTCCAAGCATCTTTCAATATTCATTTTAGAATTCAGGACCAGTGATCAGAAAAATATATACCCACTCACTCCTAGGTTTTTCTTTTAGAAATGACCTAGGGCTGTTGACACTTTATCACACTGCAGCAGCAGCCATACCTATAAAGTATGCTTAAGTCTCTGTTACAAGACCTGTAGTAAGGGTACCATGAAATCCGAAGTGCCATATCCATTTGGCATTTGTCCTCTCTGTGGGATATACCCTAAAACCATTTTCAACCTATCTAAAACCTTAGGGATGAAATTTGGAAACTATTGAAGCTCTGCACAAATGATTAAGAGGAAAGATATGAATAATGCTTGAAAAAGTTGGTTATATAAAATACTGTTGATTGGCCTTTGTTTTCAAAGAGCACCATGACATCAGAAAATGATGCCAAGACTTGTAAGTGAATTGGATTTAAGAGAGGGAGGGCTATACAAAGTCACCAGCCTCACTTTCTCCTCCAGAATCATCTGGTCCAGTGTCAAAATATAAATCAGGATGACTAGAGATGGCCCCATATATTTAAAATAAATGATATTGCAAATAGATACCCTATACAAACATAAATAAATACTACAGAATCTAGTAACAGCCTCACAGGTCAATATTAGGTAGAAATCCTACTATACTTAGTGGAAACTTACATCTACATGGAAAAGCTGGTGGCTCCCTTTTCCAGTAAGGGATTAAAGAGAAATTTTTTCAAAAGGAATATATTGGATTGTAGGAAAATTTAACTATATTATATATGTACTTACATATGTGTATGTATAAGTTATGTTCTTGTAAGTATTCTGGTAAGCTTGGATTTCTTTATGCATTTTAAGTGATAAAATCATAACATAGATAGACATGGAAGAAACCTTTGAAGTCATCTAATCCAACCCCTACCTACAGTATGATATTTACTCAAGGGATGCTCTTGTAGTTATTTCTGTTGTAAAATTATGCTAGCAAAGAGACTCCAACCTGGAAAAAGGTACATCCCTCAGAGTCTTAACGAGAGACAAACATAACTGTAGACCTAATCCATTCTACCTTTAATAAGTAAAGAGGTGTAGTTGATCACCAAAATCAAAATGGAATCTACTCTATTTGGCCAAAATTTCAAATGATGACTTGAAATTCCCTTCCCACATAGTTTAACTGCTTGGGGAAATTATTGCCTATTCTGAATATACCTAACTTCATTTTAATAGTCACTTCTATCTTTAAAGGACTGCTTGGTACTGTTGGTGCTAAGAAAGTTGTAAGGTCTGTTTTTGTTTCTTCTGAGGTTCCTTAACTGAGTTATAGTAAGTTTCTCCAGAGACCTAATCAGTAGTGAACATGCGCTTGGAATCTTAAGGTCAATTCAAATGTCTCAAAATTTAGTGCCTACAACTGATCTGAGTACTAAATTATATATAGGTACCAAGGCAAACCTCAGTTAAAGACTCCTGTAGGTTTGTGATCCTTTTTTTTGGCATTTGAGAAGGATAGCTAAGTAGTTGCTTTTCAGAGACTTTTCAAATCTGAAACCCACAACCTGAAGATGATGGATATTTTCTCTTTCAATATAGCTCTTGCAAAATATTTAAAGTTCAAATGAAGTCTACACTATTGCACTTTTGACCAGTCACCTACCTTACTTCTAATGTTGGGAATGCAAATATTCAGCAAGCACATTCAGAATAAATTCCAAGTGATGTAATGTCATAAGACTTAAGGGTATTGTTAGAGCTTGGCTTCTCCTTACACTGGCAAACACAATAGTTTTCATTTGTCAAATTGGTGGGAATGTGGAACAGTAAAAATAAGGTTTTTCCAATGAGCTCAGCTTTTCAATCACATACTCACTTCCTTAATGTCTTTCTCTGGAATTCCATGTATTCTGGCATAAAAGTACAGGTGTTCTTCCACAGTTACCAGATCATCTAAGGCGTCTTCCTGTGGGCAGTAGCCAATTGATGAATAGTGTGTATCAACTCGACCCAGGGTTCTGAATCATGGGATGCAAGGAGGGAAGAGAGAGAGGGAAGGAAGCAGAGAGAGGGAGAGAAAAGGGGAGAGAGAGAGAGAGAGAGAGAGAGAGAGAGAGAGAGAGAGAGAGAGAGAAAGAGAGAGAGAGAGAGCAACTTAAATAGGCATACATCTCCTTTGATAGCTTACATGAGCTGAAAGGGGGGAATGTGTTATATAGTTGGTGGGTAGCTTACTGAAGAA
This sequence comes from Potorous gilbertii, assembly GCA_028658325.1. Classification (NCBI taxonomy): domain Eukaryota; kingdom Metazoa; phylum Chordata; class Mammalia; order Diprotodontia; family Potoroidae; genus Potorous; species Potorous gilbertii. Next base: position 489,461,769 of record CM053771.1, read on the forward strand.
TATTAATTATAATATTAACCATATTTATATAGTGCTCTAAGGTTTGCAAAGAGCATTTGCGAAAATTATCATATTTTATCCTCACAACAAGTCTGACGGGGGTATTGTTACCTCCACTTTACAGATGAGGAATATGAGGCAGATGGAGGGTTTTTTAATGGCTTTCCCAGGGTCACACAGCTAGTCTGAGGTAGAATTTGAACTCACTTTGCGCTGACTCCCAGTCTAGTGTTCTCAAAAACCCTACATCCTCATTACCAAAACAATTGAACGTATTTTTCTTCACTTCAGTAGCTCCTCATCTAAATCTTTTAAAGCCATCAGCAAAGCCAAGTGGGGAACTAGATATTCAGTTTGATCTCTCATCCAGGTTGTGCTTTGTTCCTTACAATACCAATCTTTTCATACCCAGTTTGATTTCTGATCAGGATTTTTCCACTTGATGCAATGATGTCCCCAGTCAACATTTTGAAGATCGTGGTCTTCCCTGCTCCATTCACTCCCAGGAGACCGAAGCACTGGTATAAGAAAAAGACTTACACAGTCATGAAGAATTTATAGAATGCAATGATGTGATATATCCCTTCTTTTTTCATCTGGACAAAGTTAGTTACTGGAAAAGTAAATGCTAATGGAAACATTTTCAGATGGTAAAAAATAGTTATTCAAGTTGTACGCCAGCCCCGGTGCTTACTAATTTAATTATGTGATAAGTGGACAAAACATCTCTCTTGGTCTCAGTTCATTGATATGTAAAATGGGGATAAGATCTTTCACACCACATTTCACCTAGGATTACTGTGGGAAAGTTGCCTATAAACTTAAAGAATTACAGAAGCATAAGTCATTGATGTAACGTACATGCCCTGTTTTTTTATAGTTTTGTGATTTCTATTTCAAGATAAATAGCCAGGCATATATATGACAGCTAACTACCCCCATCCAGTATACACTTTTTAAAGTTTAAAATATCATGTACATGTTTATTATTAACTCAGTGTACAAGAACCAAATGACAGTGTCAGTTATTGGCCATATCCAGTTTCCAAAATAGGAGGATAGAGTCATTTACTTAAGACACTTGGTCCTGGTTCAGGATAAATGTGTGTGTTATCACATACTAGTTGCTCTTTTTAACCTCAGCTGGATCCTGAATCATATATCATATTATTGGCAGTTTTAGGCAAATCCACTGAAGGGTGGGATAATTTTGCTTAATTTTCTTGGCAAGGAAGCTCTTAATCCCAAAAGATATGTGAGATGACATGAGAAAGAGGTTGCCCAAAGGCACACACACTACAGAATGTGGAGGCTAGATCTTTCTTTGTTTTAATTACCCAAACATTTTCCTATACACTTAAGGCATGTTGCTTCAACATATTATGTTAAGGTACAACTATACTTAGGGCAGCTAGTGGTGCAATGGATGGAGCACAATATATAAAGTCAGGAAGACTTATCTGTTTGAGTTCAAATCCAGCCTCAGACACTTACTAGGTGTCACCTGGGCAAGTCACTTAACTCTGTTTGCTTCAGTTTCCTTACCTGTAAAATGAGCTGGAGAAGGAAATGGCAAACTGCTCCGGTATCCTTGCCATGAAAATCCCAAATAGAGTCACAGAGAGTTGGACATGACTAAAAATAACTATACTTAATATGAGGAAATACTCTCTTGAAAATTATGTTCTAATGCCTCATTTGAAAGTGTACCACAAGAAGAATTTGCTGACCTGACTAAAAGTAATGAAGATTTATAGGTTGCCTCTCATTGACAAAATCATAACTTTGCTGAATTGTTCACTCTAGCAATTTCTCTAAGTCTTTCCCTTCAAGTCATCCATTTATATGGTCTGTATCTTATTTGTACCATTTATTTAGAATTTAAGTTCTAAGAAACCAAGGACTGGTATTGGATTTCTTTGGATCAATAATGTTTGGGGTGGGGGAAGGAATAAGCATTTCTTTAGCTTCTAGTATATGTCAGATTCTGTGCCAAGAACTTTACAGATATTATTTCCTTTGATCTTTACAATAACCCTTTCAAGTAGCTGTTATATTTGTTCTCCATTGTATAATTGAGGAAACTGAGGTAGATAATGGTTAAGTTGATTTACCAAGGACCATGCAGCTTGTTGTAAGCGTCTGAGGGCACATTTCAGGTCCAGCACTCTGTCAACTCTACCACCTAGTTGCCTCTACATATAGAGTATGCTACATAATAAGCATTTAATAAATGCTTGTTGACTGACTGTTCTCTAAATTCCACAAAGGTAGGAGTTCACTTCAACTCCACTCAGTTTATAATAAGGAAATGCAGATGGAAATAACAGAAGAAAGTAAGCAGAAATACCCATATTCTTCTTTAAAAGATATATATTAAACTCTTTTATTCAGTGGAGATGGAAGGAGCATATAGCGAGGCAGTGATCATTCCATGCTGTCCTTCCAGCATATAAATGATTGGATAGTAACAGTCAGGGTAAAGGATGACTTTCCACTAACTGTTTCTAAGATTCTCCCAACACTTTATAAGCATCTTAGTTATGTTCTAATATCTTATTAATGGAGAAGAAAGAAAGGAACAAGAATTTTTATACCAGCATTCAGTGGCAACTGACAGAAGGCTGTGTGTGTGTGTGTGTGTGTGTGTTTCTCTTTCGAATCCCCCCTTCGAACAGGTGCAATACTCCATATAGAGGAGGGTTCAATAAATTTCATTGATGGACTCCTAATCTAATAGTCAAGACAGGCAAGGATTTCGCCTGCCACTGCCAGTTGAAAACAAAATAGAGTCTGATGTTGAACTGATCATTTTGTTTGCTTTGGAGATTCATAAATCCAAGACAGGACATAATCTCTAGTTCAGTTATTCCAAATGCCTAGATGATGAGCAGAGTCACGGCCAACTCTTACCACCCTGTGCTATCAGAGAAGATTGTAAGTTCATAGTGTAAAATGGCACTTGATATATGATTGCCCTCTTTTCCCTACTATTTTTCTTTAGTGATGACTTATCCCAGAACCTACCATTATTACTCAAGGGTCTTTGCAGGCTTTCCCTGTCTTCTCTAGCTCTGCTATTTCTCAATTGGAGCCCTTAAACTTTCTTCATTTTGGCCATGCCTTCCACTGTGAGAGTGGGGGGTGTTTCATACCTGTGATTTCATTTATATAGGAAACTCTGCTCAATGGGACAAAGAAATAATTAGGCATTCTAATTGACATAGAATGAAAATTCCCTCTATCAGTACATATTCACAACTCTTCCATAATTTATGGTATTAGAATATTGCCTGGGCAATGAAAGGTAAGTGATTTAAATGTAAAGATAGGTCTTGAACCTAGGCCTTTTAGTCTCTCAAGTCCATAATATCCATTATTCCAGGCTTTCATGAAGAAGTACTTAATAAATGTGGGTTAAATTGCTGTCCCTTCAAGAAGAAAGTGGTATAGGATAAAAAAAGGGGAGGCTATCTGGACATGTTTTGTTATAGAAAATTTGGCATAGGGAATATTGTAAGCTGAGAAGAATCCTATGAGTTGGATTGGTGAAGGAAATAATTCACAAAAATACATGGATAAAACAGATAATCACAGAATCATAACTTTAGAATTGGGAGCTAGAGGATTAGAAATCATCTAATGATTGGAGTCTGTAAACTTTTAAAAACATAGTGATAACTGCATTTCAACATGGTTTCATTTGTAATCCTGTGTTTTATTTTATACATTTAAAGATGTTATTTTGAGAAGGGGCTCATTGGGGCATCACCAGATTGCCAAAGGGTCCTATGATGTGAAAAATGTCATTGGTTCTAGCTAAAAACCCTCAGTTTATACAAGGAAACTGAGGCCAGAGAGGTCAAGTCATTTGCCCAGGAGGTAAGTGGAAAGGCTGGAATTTGAACCAAGATCATTTGTTTTCATATCCAATGCCTTTTAAACTCTATCATGTAATGGAACAAAGATTGTAATGTTGGAGCTGATAACTCCAGAGGCAAAAGAAAATTTTACTATCTTTGTTTCATCAAAATTCATATGAATTTTGCTTTTGCTATTAAGGTAATAAAAAATTAAGTAGAGAAAATGAAAACATTGTCCTGTAATGAGAGAAAATCAGTAACTCACCTCTCCAGCCGGAATACCCATGCTTATGTTATTTACGGCTATGATCTTTTTGTGGATAAGTTGGTAGGTTTTGGTGAGACGATGGAGTTGTACCAAATCGAATTCAGCACCACCAGACTCCACCCTTATTCTTTCTGCTCGAACATCTTCATCTTCTTCTATGCTGTCTAGCACAGACGAAGAATTCATGTCTCTGAGTAAGATTCTAAACAGAAGCAGTGAACTTGTGTCAATAAGGACACCTGTTTCTGATTTGCTTAAAGCAAAAAAAAAAAAAAAAAGAATCTCTTTTCCTGAAAAGATCCATATCAAGCACAATATTACTATTTTCTCCTGTATTTGTTATGTGATCTAAAAACCTTAAAAATGAGTATTTGGGTTCTATTACAAATTTACTAGGAGATATGATAATGAAATGTTTGTAATTCCAGTGGACCTGTAATAATAACTATTGTTTTGTTTTGTTTTGTTTCATTTTCTTTCTTTCTTTCTTTCTTTCTTTCTTTCTTTCTTTCTTTCTTTCTTTCTTTCTTTCAACATATTTGGTTACAATCACTGTTGGAGCCAGTCCACAGAAAGGCCTTCAGGATTTCTATTGTCAGCCCAAATGGCACAACTGCTAATCACATCAAGAATTATTTTACTTATTCTCTCTCCTTGTTCCTTATCATCAAAAAGTGTCATTTTCCTATTTTTCAATGTAACACAGTACCTGGGGTTGCAGGGATGCCAATATCTCAAGTTTGTCATGCTTAAAACTAAACCTACCTAATTTTCCCCTCTACCCCAAAATAAAATCCTTCTTTTGACTTTTTCGTTAGGGTTACTGACACAATTATTCTTTCAGTTACAGAGTCACGCCCTCAAGGGGATTTTAAAAGTTTCTTGAACTGATAGGTTATGTTCCGCTCTTGAACAAAGACCAAAACATTGATCCCTCCCAATCCATTCTACCTCTTGCTACTTCATTGGTTCTAAATATCATCTAAATATCATCTATACTTTACCTGATTTTTTTAATTAGCCATTCATTGATTAGGAGTCGTAAGAAAAAGAATATAGTGCCTTGAACCACCAAGGCTACAAACATTGCACCTAATTTATTCATCTCAAAGGTTTCATTGGGATATTCCACTCCATATGCTTTTAGGAAGTCCAAGACAGACTGTTGCTGAGAGAGTTCAATCAAACCGTAGCCAAAACAGAATTGTGGGAAAATCAGGAAAATCCGTTTAAGGGTTTCAGAAATAAGTTCTAGAGTCTGAAAGAAGAAAATATCAAATGAGTTTGGACTTTTGCTTCTACAGCATTTACTACTCTAGTTCTATAAGATTCTGAGATAATGATACTAGTGATCCCTTTAAAAGAACATCAGCTGCCATATGTTTTATATCAGATGGTGGCAGTTGCCTACCATTAGGAACTTCATAATACTTGGAAGATCCAAAGTGATTGATTTCTATTTGGTGAGGGGGAGGGAGGAAAAAGGAGGAATATAAATGAAAAATATTCAAATGATTTGTGTGACCTTGGACAACTTACTTCATATCTCTTAGGTTTTTTTTTTTCCATTTTGTGAATCTATGATTGTATGAGACGATGGACATGCTACATCTCAATAGGAAGAAAATATTTCATTTTTGCATCCTTCATTATTTGAGCAAACTATTTCTAGTGCAGTAATTTTCTTCTTTCTCATTGGAATATTTGCAAATCATTAAACAAACTTTAAACCTTTGACACTAATTAACTATGTGACTACCTGAGCAATTATGTCACCATAGAGACTCAGTTTCTTTATTTGTAAATTTAGGTTAATTATACATGTACTACTCAGCAAGCAGAAAGTATTTATTAAACATCTATTGTGTGTAAGGCAGAGGGCTCGACATACAGTTATGACAGGGGAAGCTTTTGAAGTATTATATAATGTAAGTTATCTTCATCATTCTTGATCTCCAAATCATTTCAAACTGTTAGAGCTTTACTTTTTTCACCATTGTATTTGCTAGCTATAGATCATAGGATCATAGACATAGAGGTGTAAGGGACCTCAGAGGCCATTTATTCTGACCCTCTCATAGATGGAAAACAAACATTTCAATTAAAGTAGACTGACCAGTTGGTTGCATGAATATTTGTTAAATATTTTTAATTTTTAAGCTAAAGTGTTTTTTAAATATTTAAAACCAAATATTTTAAATCAATATTTAAAAAAAATTTAAACCAAAATTGGCACTGTGTAGAAACCTATGCTTTTGGTAGGAATTAAGCCTTAGAAGGTATTTCAAAAAACTCCAGTTTATCCTTCTAAAACAATACTCCCTCAATAACATTTTTCTTCTCTATCCCAAGGTCTCATAATATAAAGAACTCTTCTAATTTGGGTTTGTGAACATCGAACCTTTTGATATATTCACTGAAATTTAAGAGACTAATAAAGGATCTCACCGGATCATTAGGCTTTTCCTTGGAAAGGAAATATACCACCGACAGTGAAACAATTGAATTGATGCCAAAGAACAAGTTGATGCAAACGTAAGCGATGAAGGCCATTCCTGTCTCATGAAAAAGTCCAGCCAACAAGTACATCCAAGAAAATGTTGCATATCTGTGGGTCAGCAATAACAAGAATTAAATTTATGTCTTTTAATTAAATAAATTGTTATTGATATATTTTGTTTTTATAACATTCTATACCCCTTCTCCCCTCTCCCAGAGAGATAAACCTTATAAAATAGAATTTTAAAGTCACATCATAAGATTTAATTTCTATAAATAACTTGAATTGTTCATTGTTAAAATGATATGGTGCAGTATGGTGGTTGCCATGTTTCATAACCGAGTCCCACCCATTCCTATTGTAGAAGAGAAATCAAAGAATGTGTAATATTTTTCTTAAATGTCACAAAAGTTTAAAGAACATTATTGATTTAATATCAGGTTGATCCTGGTGTATGTTCCTTATTCAAGAGCAATTTAAGAAATAATAAATATAACACATCCCAGTCTGCAATGAGTCCTTTTTGGTGACAATGCTGATATTCTCCCCACGCAATTATAACCAAGGGATCAAAGCACATAAAGATATAAATTCTAAGTGGCACTATGTTACTTACAGATGTTAATACACACACACATAAAGGCATAGTTATTTATACTGGAATGTAATATAACAAATCTTATATTTTCAGAAACTGTGGAGCTCATTCTTTGTGAAAACAGTGGAACAACCTTTGCCTCCATGCAGCAGAATGTAAAACAGAGATCTGTCAGCCATTAGCTATAGCTGCTCACCAAAGACCCGTGCATTCATAGTCAAGCCTTGGTGATTTCAACTGAATTTCAATACAAAATAAAGCATTGTGTCACTATGTATAGGACTGGGCTTTTTTTTGCAAATTATAATATGATATAGAAATGATACAAATTACCACACATAAATGCACACATGGTTTTAGTTATTTTCAGATATTCTATTGTCTTATTTTTTACCATGTCAAAGAAGAAATAATGCAAACTTCCTTAGGCATCTTAAGGAGTAATTTGTCCGTGTACAGTGTTTTTAAAAACGCGGTTTAAATAGAGTACATTCATAAGCATAACACATTGTTTTAGTCACCAATCATGAAATTCAGCTTTTAATAAATGTTAATAATGATGATGTGTTAGGTCGCATTCTTGACCCTCTTCAGCGTTTCCATTTGCTCTATGGATTCTCGTTGTAATCATGTGAAGGACACTTACCCAAAAAGCAGAAGAAGGAGAGATACTGCTCCTAAATTATTTTCACTGGAAAAAGCAGGTAACTTGAAAGCTGCAATAACTCCAATTGACATTGCAACAGGCACCAGATAGAAAACCTATGGGAAGATGTAAAACATGATGTGCAATATACATAGAAGATTTTTTTTTTAAATTCAGTATCCTATATATAAAACCTTATATATATAAGAGTGCAGAATTCAACAAATTGACATGCAAAAACTCTGTGGTCTCAAACAATTGTGTGTGTGTGTGTGTGTGTGTGTGTATGTATATACAGACCCAGGTATATACATATATGTATATATAGTACATATATATTTCAGTTGAAATTCTCGCTTTTTGTTACATACATATTGCCTCCATTTTCTCTTCCAATATTAGGTAAAGTTAGTTTTCAATTTAGTGAACTCTGTAAGTAATCCCTGATGGTCCTGCCTGTAAATTTGGGAACCTGAGATTATTTGATGACAGGAGTTCACTGAGAAAGATAAGTCATTCAAGTGTCTTGGAATTAGATTCAGTCTTCAAAATATTGATTTCATTTTGAACACTGGAGTTCTTTCAGGTGGCTGCTTGACAATTTCTAGTTGTCACAGTGAGTCATTCCATGACAAAACAGCAGGAGACTGAGGCCCAGGTTTTTTTAGAATCATAAGTATATAAACAAAGACACATAATTTTCTCAGCAAGAGAAAGGTGTTAAAATTCTTAAAAGCAGTTTGCAGCAAGATGCACACCATTGGAGGAGGCCTAAATTTAATTTGGAGAAGAAGTGTACTGAATGAGAATGAGGACAGAATTGATGATGGTAGAATCTGTAAGCTATATTTGTTCAGGAGCCTATGGTTTAAGTATTCTTTATAGTTATCACACAAAAAAGATATTATTAAGGCTAAAAAAGTCATCATCATTCTTTTAGTTTTGGCTTATAAAATGTACGCATTTCAGACACCACTGCATGCATTTACAAAATGGATATGCACTTAATTACTCTCAAGCACTTTAAGCCAATGATCTTTATAGCAAACTGCCCACCCAATTTCACTGTGATTATCAGGCAAATGCAGGTACTTCCCAGACTTTTGTCCAACAGTGTCTATGGTTAGAGTCAAGAACACCTCTTACAAACAGGATCATCTTTTGCTACCGATGAAAATGTGTTTTGCCTGCCCCTACTACATTTAAAACCATAATAAACATGATTTATTTCTTGAGTTTTCCTTATTAGCTGATGATATATTTAAGCAAATTTAAATTGCACTGCTCCACTAAGGAGGTGATATTCTCAAATGGCAGCTTTTTTGCCTCTGTCTAGGCAGGCAGTGAATCAAGGGACCTGTTTTCAGTTTCATCTTGACCTCAGTTTCGGTAAAATAAGAGGTATGGGTCAAATGACCTCTAAAATTCTATGAAATTCTAAGATTATTTGAAAAGGGTAAATTCTCCTTTTTTCCCTTTTGACTCTCTTTACTCAGATCACTTAGGACCCTGCTTTAAATTTAAGGTTGGAACTGAACTAAGGATAGGTCATGCAATTCAAACTCTTTCATCTTACATGTGAAGAAATGGAGACCTAGAAAGGTTAAGTGATTTGCCCATGGTCACACAACTATTAAATATCTAAGGGGGATTTTGAGGACAGATCTTTCACATTCCAAGCCCAGTGCACTATTCACTATACTGCACTGTTTTGGGGGCTCTTCCTCTATCTAGCTCAAGAGTTCTTAAACTTTGGACACTATTGGCAGTCTGGTGAAGCCTATAGACCTCATCTCAAAATCATGTTTTTAAATGCGTAAACTATAATACATAAGGTTACAAAGGAAACCAATTAAATTGAAATAGTTATCTGTCTTATGTTTGTCCATTTATGTGTGTCTTATCTTTATCTATCTTTCTATCTCCACGTGTCTATATGTAAACATCTACCTATATTTTTTCCTATTAGTCTGTCTATCCTCCCCTCTTTATACCTCTCTGCACTCCCATTATCAGTCTACTTATTTTTCTGTCCATCTTTCTATCTATCTGTCTGTCTGTATGTCTGTCCGTCTGTCTGTCTATCTTTCTTTCATTTATCATCCATCTATTTATGTTTTATATGTATATCATTTATAGATGTCTATCTGTATATGTGTATATATGTATGTCAATATGTATATGTGTGAGTATATATTTGTATGTATGCGTGTGTGTGTATTCATGGGTCCCAGATTAGAAAATCCAGCTCTAGTTCTTTCAGTGTTAGGTGAACACTAAAAGAGCCCACAAGTTTGTGGCCATGATTTTCATGAGCTAGGATAATGATTCTTACCATCAGAATCAAGCAATGCTGCTCCCCCAGATCCCTCTCACCACGCCCGCTTTGACTCTGCTTGAGCCACTTACCATGTCATAAATGAAGTTTGTAATCCAGTAGCAGGTCACGCCTATGCCCGAGATGTGCTGGAGCTGCTTAGCTTTGGTCTGATGTTCCCTTACAATATAGGTCACAAAGCTGGCTGTGGTGACAGAGTAGCCCATCAGGATGGAGAGAGCCACTAAAATATCAATTAAGCTGCTAATCCTATGCCAGGAAGAAGGTGGTGAGAGGAAACAAGGGTCAGTTTGGGAAGCTCACTCCCTTACAAAAAAAAAAAAAGAAAAGAAATAAAAAGAGAACCATGCCTAAAACCAGGAAGAATACAGACTGAAGGTGAGGTAGCTAAGGTGATATCTGTTATTTGAACTTGCTACAACCCTGGAATAAACGTGACTGAAAAGTATGTAAGTTGACTTGGGGTAGAAAGGAACCGAGGCTCCCTGAGTTACACCACGTCTGCAAAGGACACATTCTTCTCAAGAATAGAGAGTTCTTAGAGCTTTAGAGAAAAGGTGAAGTGCTAAGGCATTTAAGGACTAGATTGACAAAGTCTCTGTTGATCTGCTATCAAGAAGCTCCTCTTTGTGACCCCTTCTCTGCATCCTTGCAGGAAGGGAGGCTCTTCACCATCTCCACCAGACTGACCTTCACTTACATATGGCAGTGAGTTCAAAGGATAGAACCTTGTCTTCTGTTAGTTATCTATTACAACAAAGGGAGATAGTGACAAATGTGTCAACTTACGTGGCTTGTTCTTGGTCTTGTACACCTGGGTATGGGTGACTATACATGACAATACCTTAAATGAATAAAACAATGATTAGCATCAACAGATGTCACATGATGCTGGCATGTCCATTACTCATTAAGTAAGAAGTAACAAAATATTTCCTTATCTGAACAGCAAAAGTTTCACTCTCTTTGGTTTCACGATCCTGTTTGGCAGGAAAAATGATTTCCCATAATGGGTCCAGTAACACTTTAAATTCAGTATTCACGTATGAAAAAAATGTATTCCATGGTTTATTAGGGATTCCGGAAACCCATTTTAAAATGACAGAGTATTAGATTGGTAGCATAATTAGATTTAAACCAAATATCTGAAGAAGTTTCTCATGATATTTTTGTGTATAAGATGGAAGGATAAATAGTACATAATCGTACAATTAGGTAGATTCACAACCGGTTGAATCCTATAGTTTAGATTGTAAAATCCTTGAAGGCAAAGACTATCTTTTGTCTTTTTGTATACTCAGCATTTAGCACCATGCCTGGTACATTCGTTATTGTTATTTGCTCAGTTCTTTCAGTCATGGAAGACCTGACCTCATTTAGGGTTTTCTTAGTAAATATACTGGAGTGGTTTGCCATTTCCTTCTCCAACTTGTTTTACAGATGAGGAAACTGAGGCAAACAGGGTTAAGTGACTTGCCTAGGAAGTGTTTGAGGATGGATTTGAGCTCATGAAGATGAATTTTTCTGATCCCAAACCCAGTGCATTATCCACTGTGAAACCTAATTACCCTCTCAGTAGGTACTAAATAAATGTTTATTGAATTGAATTGATCAGTTCAGCTGTATACTGCTTTCTATTCTTGAATCTCTTGGTGCCCTTTGAACTGTCGAATTCTAATTTGGCACCACCATCCACCTTCTCCAATCCTATTGACATAATACTGAACAGAGCTAGAGATAATCAATCTACCATTCTGTCTGGGTCCTCTAAAAACTCATTATCTCTACTGGGCTTTCAAGTTAGCAAAGCAATCCTTTTACTCCTTGCTTATTTTTTTCCTCTAGCTCACCATTTTCCCTACAGAGACTGTGCTAAACTTCCTCTTCCTTCTTCAAGCCTCCCACAATACCAATTCTGCCCACTCTCTCAGTTGAGGACCTTTTCTCACAGTTTACCGAGAATATCTGGCCCCTGGACCCAAATGACTCAGGGGGAGAAAGCAAGGTTGGTGACTTTGCACAGCCCTCCCTCACTTAAACTCCTGTTCACTTGCATATCATGGCACCACTTCCCTGATATCATGGTCCTCTTCAAGAACAAAGGATGGACAGCTGCAGCAAAGGCTATATGAGCTTTCTCTTCTCCCCTCTTGGCATTTCAGAACCTTTAACAAAGATGCCATTCTGTTCTCCTTTACTCCAGCCTCTGATGAAGTGACTTTTTTTCTTGCCACAACCAGTTCCTCTCTATGAACCCTTTATTCCATTTCTACATTGCATTGTCCCCACAGTCATCATTACTCTCTCTAGTCTTCAATCAGTATCTCTTCATTGGTTCCTTTCTGCTACCTATAAATATACCCAAATCTCCCCAATCCTAAAACAAAACAGCAAACAATTTTCACTAGATCTTATCATTTCTTCAAGATATTTTCATCTTTCTCTCCTCTCTAGCAAACTCCTAGAAAAAGATGTTTGAACTTATTGCTTCCATGTCCTCTCCTTTCACTCACTAGTCATTCCTTTGCAATATGGCTTCCCAACTCACCACTCCGCTGATACTACAGTCTTCAGAGTCCCCAGTGATTTCTTGATTGTCTGATCTGATGGTCCTCTCTCAGTCTCTCTGTACCCTGGTTTCTGTCGATCACCCTTTTATCCTCAATCCTCCCTCCTCTTTGGATTTTGGGAATCCTTATCTTGATTTTTCTCCTATCTATCTAATCATTCTTTCTCAGTCTCTTTTGCTGGATCATCATCCATACTACATGTCCCAGCTGAACTTTCTTCTCTCTATACATAATCTCTTACTAGGTGATCTCTTCAGTTCCCATGAATTATCTCCATGCAGATGATGCTAGAATCCACATCCTAGTAACCCTCCTGAGCATTTCAGTCTTATATCACCAACTGTCCAGTAGACATTTGAAAATGGAAATCCCATATGCAAATCCAAGACCAAAAATAGAACTCGTTAACTTTTCCTTCAAAACCAACCTTGTTCTGAACTTCTCTATTATTGTCAAAGGTATCACCATCCTTTCAGGAACGTAGGTTCATCACCTCAGTGTCTTCCTTAATCTCTAACTTCCTCTCACCCCACAAACTCAGTTGCAATTATTACTGTTTCTGTATCCACATCATTGCTTGTATAGATCTTTTTCTCTCTACCTAGTTCAGGCTTTCATCACCTCTTACCAGGGTTATTATAATAGTCACTTAATAGGTCTTCTGTCTTGTCTTTAGGCTCCCCACTTATAAGGCATTGTTGTGTACTTAACTTGAACTCAAAAAAACCTGGGTTCAGATTCTGTCTCAGACACTTACTAGCTCTCTGACCCTAGACAAGTGACTTAACCTCTCTGGGTCTCAGTTTCTTCATCTATAAAATGAGGGGATTGAACTGGATGACTTATAAGATTCTTCCCATATCCAAATCTATGTGATGTAAAGATCACTCTCTTATCTGTCCATGCAACTGCCAAAATGGTTTTCCTAAAGTAGTGATCTAACCATGTCACTCCTACACTCTGTAAACTTAAGACATTTCCTATTACCTTTCCAATGTCTTTTGGTATCTTCAGAACCTGGCTCCAATCCACCTTTCTCACTTTATTATATATAATACTCCTTCATGCGCTATATGGTTTAACAAAATTGACATGACATTCCATCTCCATTTTTTTTAAAGGAATCTAATGCATGTTTGGAGCCCTATCATCTGGAGACTTGTCATTCATTATCCATACATCTTGGGTGGCTTGCTGAGCTCAATATTTACTTGATTTAAATAATATTTTTGATTCTGGTTCCACTATTGAATGAAGATAAAGGGGAGTCTTTATTTTTCTCTTTTGGACTTAAATAAGAATATTAATATTTTAAGATACTAAATATTTTATATTTTCCAAGAGGGATTTATCATTGAGAGATATCATAGCGTAACCACACTCCACAATGGGAGATATCATTGACATAATAAATGATAAATCCAGGAAGACTCTCTAATGCTTGCTAGCTCTATCACCATGGGAAAGTTCATTTGGCCATCTGTGCAGTGGTGATAACAACCTACCTTCCAAGACCATTTGAAACAATTCCTTATATTAACTGCTATGTAATCCCTAACTATGATGTAAATATCAGTTAATACTCTCATTTCTTTTCTAACCATTTTTCTAATACAATTAAACCAAGACAATCCTCCAAATTTGTATTCAGGATCATTTTAATAAGAAAGATCACTGCAAGCTTGAAATGTCCAGTTATTGCACATTCAGAACATTTCTTAGGAATGGGGCAAATTATCTGCCACCCAAGCAACGGCTGTAAATGTTTACTTGTGATGCTTCTCTCTCTAGTGACTCCTAATTTTAATCCTCTAAAAACATTTTCTCTGAAAATAAATGGACCTTTTGTTTCCTGGAATGTTATACTAGATTTTAATTTCCTCCTTATCCAGTTTTTTCTGATAAGTTTTGTTTTTTGATCCAGGACTGTGGACCAGAAAAATGTGGGGGAACCTGTTTCCGCAAATGCAAATCATTAACTCATATGTCATGTACAGTGTTAAAATAAGATGTTTAAGTTACTGAGAAGTTAAATTGCTCATGGTCCATTCTATTAGCATCTCTCAGATCTAGATCTTCTGAAGTCACGTCAGTCCTCTAGACACTAAACAACAATGATTTCTAGTTTTTTACTCATAAAAAGAATTTTTCTCATGACTTGTGAAAGTGGTAACACTCCATAATCAGTTTGCCTGTATGCAAAGGAAAGGAGTTCCTTTGTCCTTGGCATAATTTTATTACTTCACAATCTATAAGCCAAGGTTACATTGTTCTTATTAATATCTCCAAAGAGCAAACTAATTATTGAGAAGAAAAACATTAAAAAATAACAGGCAATCTGTAAGTATTGTTTAGAAAAATCTCAATTGTTTGGTATTTAGTAATGAAGGCAAATCTTCACCAAGTCTCTTTAACAATGAAGAAAAAAAGAATTTTTATGTCAAATTAACCACTAGAGGGAACCACATGTATATAATAGGCATTGACATGAGTAAGCAAAGCTAATTAAAGTATTTCTATTAGCACTAGAGAATTCAAAGAAAATCAATTTTTTCAGGCTAAATGAGATTCCTAGTTCATAAGAATATAATAAAGATGAGCTAAGAACAAGAACATTATGGAGAGGGAAAATATAATTAGGTACATTCTTAAATATGTTATTACAATACTAGGTTTTTCTATAGATTATAAAACAATAGAAATGAACTGAGGGCTAACAAATTTTCAACTTTGAATAAAATCTAATTTAATTTTTATGTAAAAGAAACTAAAATGTTACAAATCCGTTAGCCATGTAAATCAATGACTTTTTAAAAAAAATATATTGAAAGATAAAATTTTTGGAGGGGTTGAAAACCAAGTTTTTTTCTTCAGTAGTAATCATTCCACCTGTCCAATTTCTAATGCACAAGTCTGCATATTTAAATCTAGAATTATTGATATTTTCTTAGTCTAGGAAAAAAGAGCCCTGATAGGAATTGCGGTTATCCCCTGCGTGTGCTTCAGTTAAAGGCCTTGTTCCTATATCAAATACAAGATCAGAGTCTCATTCACGAGTCTGCAGGTCTACCTGCTGTATTTTCATGTCGTCATTTCTGAGATTCTTGTACATCCTGTCATTATTTGTGGGAGCAACAAATAGCTTTTGCTCCAAGTAAGACATCCTCCTGAAAGTCAACTGTTCAATGTATTTCAAACCAGGTTGTGTCAAGCCCACCTGACTCTGGTCCCCATTTAATTGGATTTACCACTTTTGACTATGCCCTTCATTGATGTTCTAGATCTAAGGGACTATCAATCACATTATTTTCTCCATGGTTTCTCCTGCTAGGAAAGAGCTAAATCAAGTAGGAAAAATACTATTTTCTCAGAGCAAAAGTCTCCTGAAGAGCTGGATGTTAGAGTAAACTTTTTATTCCATATACTGCTTCTAACAACTGCCACTAGTAATGTGGCACCCTCTAATCAGAATCTAGTACTGGAATTTAGGAGAAAGAAGGTAGATATTAACATTTCTGAATATATACAATATATTTCTGAATATATTGTATCCTTCCTGCTCAAAGTATTCATTTAAAAATTCAGTATTGACAAATAACTATGTTACCCTTAGTTTCTCCTCCATCTTAATCCTAGGATGGGTAAGGGAAAGCAGTCCAGAGAAGAAGACAGAGTGGTTGGATGAGCAGTAATTGTATTGGTAAAAAAATTAATCTCTTTCAATCTTATTTTGAAAATGACATGGCACCTCATGAAACTAGTGACTAATAAACTCAGTTAAATGCCCCCATCTTTATTCTAAATGCAGATATATTTGAAATTATTTATATTTTTAAAATAATTTGAGAAAAATGTGGATAATTCTTAGCAAAAAGAAAAAAGTGAATCATTGAAACAAATTCTTAATTGGATGTTTTACATGCATTTTCTCTCCTTTCCAATCCATCCTTGTAGAGTTGCTAAAATGATGTTAGAGCAAATCAAAGTCTGACTATGTCCAGAAGCTCCCTATTGCCTCTATGCTAAAATATGAAGTTTTTCACTTGGCTTTAGAAAGCCCTTCACAATTTGACTCCACCTTGCCTTTACAGATTTTTTGCACATTCCTTCCATCTATATACTTTGTTCAGTCACTTTTCAGTCATATCCCACTCTCTGTGACCCTTTTGGGGGGGTTTTCTTGGCAAGAATACTGGAGTGGTTTGCTATTTCCTTTTTTGCTCATTTTACAAGTGAGGAAACTGAGTTAAGTGACTTGCCCAGTGTCACACAGCTAGTTAGTGTGTCAAGCTGGATTTGAACTCACGAAGGAGTCTTCCTAACTCCAGGCTTGGTGCTCTACCCACAGTGCCACCTAGCTGCCCCTTTATGTACTTTACGGCTTAGCAAACCTGGTCTACTTGCTGTTGGTTCAAGTTGACCTTCTATGTCCCATTGCTATGTCTTGGCAAAGGCTGAAACTCATGATTGGAATTCATGCCCATTTCACCTCAACCTCTTAGAATCAATCACTAGCTGAATTCAAGGTTCAGCTCACAGACTCCTTTCTTGAAATGTTCGTTTACATACTTTTGTTCTTATATGTCATATTCTTTCCCCACCCTCACCACAAAAAAAGGTTATAAACTCTTTGAAGGTAAGGAGTAGCCTATATTTTACCTTTGCATTTCTACCACCTTGCACAATGTTTTGCACCTACTAGGTGCTTAATAAATGTTTGTTGGATTGGATTGGATTAAATTATGCTTATCTGAAGAAGGATGAATAAGCATTAGACTCTCTCTCTCTCTGCAGTTCGGGTTAAGTGGCTTGCCTATGGTCATACAGTAAGTTTCTAAGGCCAAATTTAAACTCAAGTGCTCTTGAGTTCAGGACTAGTGCTCTATCCTCTATATCACCCAGCTACCCCTCTATTAGAATCTCAAAATGAGATAAATTCCAGCAGCTTCTTCTCCATGTCAGAGTCTTAAAAGCATTAGCTATCTTTGAAACTCTGATGCACTTGTTACCTGAGGCCTTGTCCTGATCTCTCCCCAAACCCTCATAACCTCTACCCAGTTGCCAAGGTCTGACTCCTGGAGTGATCTTGTATTTACTGCATATATAATTTGTATTGCCTGATCTATATAAATTTTACACACACACACACACACACACACACACACACACACACACACACACACACTTCTTAGAATATAAATTCCCTGAGATCAGGGATTGTTTTGGTTTTGTGTTTGTTTCTCCAGGGCCTCATACATAGCAATAAGGCTTAATAAATGGATAGGAGGACCACTGATTTAGACCTGAGAGGGACCTTAGAGACCATTGAATCCAAGGCCCTCCTTTTACAGATGAGGAATCTAAAGTCACAGAGGTTAAGGGAAGGGATTTCCAAATATAAACAGGGGAATTTATATTTCATCCTAGAGGTAATAGGCAGCTCTTTGAACTTATTGAGTGGGGAAATGACATAGCTAGACCCAAGTTTTAGGAAAACCTCATGTAGGTGTGTGTAGAGGACAGATTGAAGAGAAATCACAGGCTAAGCGATTTAGAACTAGATTGGGACTTTATAGGTCAACAACTCCAGCTCCCTCTTCCCCTTCCTCATTTTATAGATGAAGAAACTGAAACTCGGAGAAGTTAAATGACTCTCCCAGGATCACTCTTCCAGGAAGTGTCTGGGGCAGGAGTCATAGCTAGGTCTTCTCGATTCTTAGCCAAATGGTCTACCCACTACATCATGCTACCTCAAAAAAAGTTTGTTGATTGAAAGTGAAGTACACTGAAGTTATAGTATTCACAAAAATTATTTCAACTGGTAAATATTAACCATTCATATTTTTTCATTCAGTAAATTTTTATATGCAAGCAAAAAGGAACTACAGGTCAATTCCTCTTGAAATAGAAGGAAAAAATCTTCACTTTTTATGATACTGTAGCTTGATACCCTATTTTTGCACAAATAATAGGTTAGTTACTAACTCATAGCTATGTTAGGTAACTGTCAAAGGAAAAGCAAATTTCCTCATCATCTGTATGTCTACCGTTTCATCTACTAGATAAAACATATGCCAACTATGCTTTCTATTCATTCTTTCACATTTCTTCTCAGTTGTGATTCAGATGATGACAAATATCTTCCATGCTGGAATAGAGTCAGTTGACAAGTCTTTATTAAGCATTTACCATGTTCCAGGCACCATGCTAAGCACTGAGTATATAAAGAAGGGTAAAAGAAAACCTCTACTCTGAAGGATTTCATCATCTAATGGGGGAGACAATATAGAAATAATTATGTATAAAGAAGATATATATATAACTATACATGTTGTAAATATTATATGTCTGTACATTTGTGTACATACATATACAGAAACATATATGTGTACATATAAGCATATATACATATAATATATACATATACATGTGTAAGTATGTATATATGTAGGATGGACTCAGGTAATCAATAAAATCACAAAAGTTTTTGAATGTGGAAAGAATAGAAAGTTTCATTCCGCGAGCCTCAGTACAAAAAGTTTTACTGTGAGAAACCTACCATGTCTGGTGGCATCATAGTCTGACATGTTAATTCGAAGGAGGAAATTGTTGAAGCTGTTGAGGTAAGCAGGGAGGGAGTGGTAGCCTTCAGGATCATACCACACCTATTGCAATTCCAAGACAAGATAAGATCATCATCATACTAAAGATCAACCAGGAAAAAGCTTTAACCGTCAGCATAAGAAAATTTCTAATACATTTGAAAATCCAACTTGGAAACTTATGAGATTTTGAGTCATGGCTCAGGGTATAGAACGCAGCTACCTCCGTTTGTCTCAACACATAGATTTTGAAAGCATATGCACTGGGATGGCATTAACTTGGGTTATAAGTCTGAAGTAAAAATTAGGGAAATATCATTGTCTCTATGATGGGTCATTAGTGATGCTGAACCTAGAGCTAAGAATTGCTTGCCAATGATGTGTCACATATAACTGTATTGAAAAGACAAAAAATAGCAAACAAGGTTATTATGTCTTGTGAACCAATGTTTTATTTTAGTATAAAAGACATATCACTTCCCTGTCTTTTCTTCCTCTGTGGATCAATTCCTATCTGAGCTTCAACCATGTCGTGAATTACCATATAGTCTGCGTGAAAGATCCCGGCTTTAAAAGGCAGATGTGCCTCAATTTTAGAAACTAAACAGGCTCAAATGTATAATAAGTTATTATTATTAAAGTATTGAGTTTTTCTCTGCTTCATTTGCTGGTTTGTCATTTTGTCAAATTTTGGAGACCTTTTGTCATTGGAGAAATTTAAAATTAAAATGCCACTTGAAGATGAATTAGAAGTAAAGTTAAAACATCTTGGAGAATTTTATGTATGCCAAATGGGATTAAGAACTCAACTTACAAAACTGCACTTATGGGCAAATTTTTCAGAAACACAAGGATTGTGTAAATGGAGGAACACAAGGAATGTGTAAATATTGTGTATATGAAAATACCTTCAACCTGGGCGATCACCTTGAAAATTCTTAGATTTGCATTCTTTGTAAAGCATGAGGCAAGAGTTAGAAAGTACCTTGGCTAGTGTTCTGTTCTCAGGAATGGTTGTTATATCAAAGCGAAGGTCCTTAGTCAAAGGTAATCCAAAACTCCAACCTCCATACCTACGAGAAAAAAAAAGTTTTTATTTATTTTAGTAGGAAAAAGGTTCTATTTTATTCCTTTCTAAATAGCATGTGTGAATTTATGCTTATCTTCATCCAGTCTTGAGCTTCTCCTATAAATACAATTGTGAAAAACACTTGATGAGTTACTGTCTTTCGGGACCCTTATTTTCTCATCTGTATATTGAGGGAGTTGGGTAATATAATCTCCATAGTTCCTTTCAACTCTGTATTCATTAAGTCTGTAGTCCTATGAACTTTTTTAAAAAATCCTTTTTATACATTTAAAAAATACCCTTTTAGATCTGTTAGCCATTTCTCTCCATTGACATTTAGGCTAGAAACAAGTTACTGACTTTTGATTCTATCCCCATTTGATTGAATATGTAGCGGGTTTTTTTTTTCTCCTCCAACACTCCTTGGCTAATTGACGGATGTTTTCATCTGGTTTTTTTCTTAATGTTTCATGAGAAGTGCAGGACTCTCCCTGACTCTTGATATATAGATAAAATTATAGTGAGAGAATATGGATTGGTCTATTGTAACTGCTCTGGCAGCTGCACTTTCTTGACACCTGTCATATGCTAATACTGCTTTATTTACACTTTAGATAGAGACTTTGACTTCAATTTTTGTCTTGTCTTTCCCACTCTGGTTGGCAGAAGTGTATCTAATAGAGCTGGGCTGTACCAATAGGTAAGAATGTGACCACTCAGATTCATATCTGATGCTCTTAGAAATCGCAGAGTACATTTTATATTTCAAGTTTCTTTAAACCAAATAATTTGAGATCCTTATTAACTCTTTTTCTTGGATTCTGTTTTATTATTCTAATCTCTTTACTACTTTTATTCAAGCAAGGTTTAAGGGCCAATTCTCTAATGAAGTACTTAAATGGCACTGGAAAAAATCATACACTCTGAGTTTGTTTCCTCTTCTATGAAATGAGGGTGCTGGAATAGATGATCTCCAACTTGACATTTTCTGTCAAGAAGGGATAAAAAAAATTAGGGACAACGCAATATATATCAGTGATCAATCAAATTCATTAACCCTTCTTCCATATAGCTTCATTCATTTTGAGATCCTTTCCTTTTCCTTTTTTAAAAGTTCTTTTATTCTAAACTTAAATAAAATGGACATTTTCATATACATGACAGAACAAAAAAATAGGATTGTACATGAAGCTGCAGATCTCTATTATTCTAGCTTATTTTTCTTTTTAAGCATATAAGAAATACAATTTGTAACTTTCAAAGCTGTCCTGCTTGTCTATGCTTCTTTCTGGGCTATCTTCTCTTCTTTTCTCTACAGTTAAAAAAAAAAAAACTCATTGACTTCCTTCTTCCTTTTTTCCTTCCTTCCTTTCTTCTTTCCTTCTTTCTTTCTGCACCATCTCTCTCTCTCTTTTTTCTTTCCCCTCCAACCTCTCTCCCTATTGGAAAAAAAAACAATAAGGGAAAATAGGGCCAAATATACATAGACAAGTAAAATAAACTCCCACATTTCCTCTTTCTTTTTCATGGACATTAAGTAATGAATGGGTCTTTATCTCATAGGATTTGGAGAGAAGAAAACTTTTTGATTCTTTTTTTTGAGTGGACTGCCCATTGTCCTCATTGTTTTTATTAATAAGCCTTAATCTTGGCTAGCTAAGCAATAATCCTAAAACTGTTAATCAGATTTTCCAGCTTTAACCAAATAGTTACTGCCTGGGCTTGCCATACTGTAGTCACTGTCCCATGTAGCCTGGCTAGTGATTTAACAGAAGGAATGAGCTTAATTAACATGCTTTCTACATAGTTGATAAGTGTTAGTTTTGGACCCAGGGTCAACTATTATTTTTTCCTTTTATTTTATTTTTCAACTAAGAAGCATTTATTTTCTCTCCCTCCAATCTTTCCCCACTTGAATTAAAAATAAACAAAAATCCTTGTAATAGATATACATAGTCAAGCAAAATAAATTTCCACTTATTCTATGTTAAAAAATTATGTCTCATTCTTTATCTTGAATCCATCAGTTCTCTGTCAGGAAGTGGGTAGCATGGATTATGCTCTGGAATCATGGTTAGGACCAATTACCATCATCATCCTCATTGTTATTAGGACCACAACACTATTTCATACAAACTTAAGGTTAATAGTATATCATCAATAGTTCTTCTGTGGAACTCCAAAGCAATGCCAATAGTCCTAGCAATTATGTTTGAACTTAACATTGGCCTTGGAGCAGAAACTTTAGGGATATAGTCGATGTCTGCAATCATCTAGACCAATCCCTTAACTTCACAAATGGGGAAATTGAAGCTAAGAGGTGTGATACAACTTACCTGATTTAACAAGTAGCTGAACTATAATTAAGATTCAGGTCCTCCTTTCCTTTGTCCAGTGTTACTTTCATTATATGACTCTTTATGCCCTATGTGGTTCCTAATCTACTTTAGGTATCAAACATGCTTCTGAAGAATAATTTAATTTATATTTTGTCAAAATAAACTTTTAAAAAATGAGCTTTATAGCTTGTACCTCTGCTATATTTTCTTTCTGAAAAGGAATTGAAGATTTAGGTTAAAATGAAAAGAAAATGGAACCATGAAAAATACCAATGGCATTTTGACATAGTCTGTCACTTTCTCCTTAACCAATAAACAAACGCTAGACTGATGCATGGGGAAAGTCATGTATGTCCAAAAATAAAAGGACAAAATCAGCTTAAATAAGCTATTCAAGACATATTATCATGCCCTGGAAAAAATAACCATAAAACTCTATGAGAACATTGTAAAGTGTTATAAATAGGTTTATTTTTACCTTCTTTGGCTAAAATCATTAGCTGTTGAAATGAGGTAATTTTCCATGTGCATCCCACTGAGGTTATAAAGGACTTGAGAAGAATATGTTCTTTGGTGAGGCGGAGAATAGTTAAACTTGGGACATTCCTGAAAGAGCAAATTAAAAAAATGAAAGTTACTTCTGACCAAGGCTGAACAAATCAAACAGACAAGTGTCAAGAAGCTACTCTCTCATGGTTTGTCTTTCATTGCAACTGTTCCTATGAGATAAGAATGTCTCCTGACACTAAAGAGCTTGGAAAGAAGTCAACTTGTCTGTGCCAAGAAATTAGGACAAATAGCTATTATTTATGTAGAAGACACTTTATTTTCTGATTTGTCTTACAGCCAGCAAGAGGGACACAGGTTAACTAGTATGCGACATCCCTTGAATTGTGCTGACAAGTGTGATATGGTTGCAGTGTAAATAACAAACAAACACTAGGCTGACTTCAAGTTCTCTTGGTAATACATGGGGAAGAAAGAAAAGGCTGCCAGAAAAAAATAACAGAACAACATTAATTTAAATAAGCTACTCAAGATACATTATCAAGTTCTGAAAAAAAATAGCATTAATAGTTTTTGGTGCCAAACTCAGATGCAAGAAGCATTAAAAAAAAAGAAACCTCCTCCATTTATGAATTTATGAATTTTCTGCACTTTCAGGTCCTTAAATACAAAAATTCTTCTATTGGTTAATAGTTTAAGTAATTGTGGTATAGGAATGGAATGAAATATTATTGTACTGTATAGAAGGATGAATATGTAGAATCCAACTAGGCAGGCTTGTATGATCTACATACAGTAAAGAAATGAGAAGCAGAGAAATAATCTTTAAATAATCACAATATAAATGAAGACATCATGAAAAAGCTAATGAATTCAGATTAAATGCAATTGACATTGGTCTTTTCAGAGGTATGATGTTGTTTAAACACATTCTCTTCCTTCAGGTAAAGAAGTGATGGACCATGGTTGGGGATGGTAGACACTATCCTTTGCTTAACTTTTTAAAAAATTTCTTTAAATATGATAAGGTATTATGGTGGGGCAGACACATCTGTAAGTTATTATGGAATTTAAAAAATCCAAAATTTAGCAATAAAATATTCCATCAATAAAGCAAGAATCCTTCCGTTTTTTCTCTTTTGGTTTCAATGACAATAGAGGCTTGAAAGACAACTAAGAACTCTTCAATATATTCCCCTACTTGCTCTGTGACTACTTTGAGAGTAATGCTCCTGCTTTTGAATCTATGTCAATGTAGATGGGATCTGCATACTGTCCTTTTCCTAATCCTTGAGTACCACAGAAAAACCAATAGAAACAATGAACTGAGTAGAAAAGAGAATCCATCCCTTTTTTGCATCTCCTGAATTTGGCCAAATAGTATGATATCAAAGTAGCAAACAAACATTGCAACCATTAACTTCAGATATCAAAATTAAACACCCCAAATGACAGCTCTGATGGATACAACATACAATTTTAAATGTGAAAATTTCAGTATGTTTATCAAATATATATTTTTAAGAAGTAGTAAGAAGATTAATATAGTCTATTTTTCCAATGATTTTCATATGTTACAATCCCAATCCATTAGAGCAAAGATAGCTGCCACTCACTACTTTGTAATTGCAGCAGAATTAATGCTTTAGTTAGAACAGACCTTGAAACCACAGGTTTCCAGATCATATGTTCTTTCCTTTTGATATAAAGCTTTCAACCAAATGTGGATGTCCATTACAAAAAAGAACTGAATATATACTTCATCGATCCAAGTATCAATTGTACATGTATTGAGTATATGTGCTGAAACAGACTTATAGTTTCTTAATACCTAAATTAATATGGGAACATTTCTCATATTCATTTGTATTTCCTCCTAAGAATCTTAGTACAGGGGAACGTGTAGTGTAGTGGAAACTACCATACTGGGGGCTGTCATTGAAGGAAAGCAAAAGACATGGATTCTAGTCCTATCTGCTCTTTGCTCACTATGTGACCTCAGTTTCCTCATATGTAAAATTAGAGGTCACTTCTGGTTCTAACACTCTTGTATAATAAAATTGACTTTGCTTCTGTTTAGTGTGGGTTGTCCATTGTAGTCTTTTAGCAACTAAAGTGAATGCATGTGATTATACAGAGTTGAGTAGATTGGAGGAGACCCAAAAAGAATTCAGATGAAAGTTTTTAAAAGTAGATAAATGTATTATCATTGTTAAACAAGGAGGAATTTGAAAATGTTTAAAATACTCCATGATTCTGAGAAGCAACTTCTCAGAATGATGACCACAAATATTTTTTTGTCTAATTATCAAGAAATCATCAGCAACATCCTCCATAGACTGATGGCACTAATAAATTGCATTTATGGAAGGTATTTTTCCTTTTCAATAGAAAAGATAACCATCTTGGTTGCATGATGTGATTATATGCCATTTGGAAGAAAATATATTTAGATCTCTCCCCTCATGGGAAGGTAAGTTGACAGTATAGTGAATCTCAGAAAATAACATGTCTTTTCTCCCTAACCATCTTTAATTTCCCCAGTGAATTTGGGACTCTTAAAAGGTGCTGAATTGATATGCCTGGAAACCAAAGTGCTTATCTACGGAATAGGGGCAGGAGAAGTGAAGGCAGAATAATGTTTTCTGCCTCTTTCAGTAAATGTGCTTTTATTCCAGTCGGGAAGTGTCATCAAGAGACATATAGGGCTCTGTTTTAGTCCTAGCTACCTTTTCAACTGAGCATTACAGGAGCTGAGATGCTGTATTTTCAAGTGTCGGTTATGCTGACATGTTGTTGGGTCATACAGAGTTTTCTAGATAGAGCTGAACTGAGACCAAAAATTCATTTTTTGTTATTTGTGAACAAAGACCATCATAAAATTCCCTTCCTTTAGACATATGACCCAAGATGGGTAGGAAAAGACTCTGAAGGTGAAAATCAATCTCTTGACATGCCCAGAACCAATTCTATTGACTTATTTGGTTCCTGTATTAAAGTAGCAGAAAGCAGCAGCAACCACAATAGCAGCCTTGTAACCTACATCCATCTTGCATGCTTCAAATGTTCCATTTCACTAAAACTTTATTCATTAATACCTGGATATTTTCTGAGCAAGAGCAGACACCAAAATTAGCAATGCGTTCTCCACTGGTGTTCCATTGGCCCAAAGTGCCTTTCTTTAAACATCTCCTGTAAGTGAGAATAAATGAGAGGTAAGTTGGCATTTTTCCTCCTGATAAGGTAGATGTCAGAATACAGATCTAGGTAAGCTAGTTCCAGTGTTGATATTTGATTTTTTTCTAAAATTAACATGATGCAGCTCTATCCATCCCATAATTTGGAGGATGAACAAAGGGAGCTTTTAACTGTTTAAGAAGCACTAAGCCAAATTACCCCGGGCTTTGTAGCATCTTGGAAGTTTATTAGGATGGCATGGCAATAAGATGAACTAAGGGAGATTTAGAAAACTGATGAAGAGTGTTGAAGGGGAACTTCTACAAATTTCACATTTTTTTTCAATTATATTTTCTTCAGATTAGGAAGCTGAAACATGAAGGAAGGAAAAGGAAAGAAAAGTAAAATAGAAAAGAAAGATCTTACGTATCACTGGTGTTCAAACATATGGTGTCTATTCCAGGGAAAGTCAGCATTGCAGAGACTAATGGTTCTGTGCTTGGGTGAGAGTTCCTAAAAGATGAAAAAATACATTATGATTTTTCATTATTCCTTGACTACACACACATATAAACACACACACAAACACACACACTTTGAAGAGTCTGTGCGTGCTATACGTAAGTTTCCTTCATGTGTAAGAAACAATCTATCCCATAAACTTTGTGTTACAAATATGAATATATAGCAACATATATTACTGTGAATTTTATATATGGCTATACACACACATTTTTGTATTATCTCTAAATATTCAGAATATTCTGCTGATTTATGATTCTCTAAACTGATTGATTAGTCTGCACAAAGCATTTTATTTGGATATAATCTTATTATTATTTTATATATAATCCCAATCTTATAAATATATAATTTTAATAATAAACTATTATTTTATATAATCTTATTATTATTAATGTTTAAAGAACCATCAACGCAGTGCTTATAGACCTCAGATTAAAATGATTACCTAAGGTCACTCAGTCAATCAACAACCAGGAGTACAGTCAGGAAAAAACAGGTTTCTTGATTCCTCATCCAGTGCTACTATGCAAATTACCATCTCTCTTTAAAATGATTTATTTTGGGAGATCTTAGTGTGGATGCTTCAGAGGTCAAAAATCTATGTAACTTACCTTCATTAGCTCCTGGGGTTAAAGTGTATCTATCATTACAAGTGTCCACCTTATTGGTACTGGAATGAATACTTGACCATTGCTTTAATAAGATTTGATTTTGTTTCTTCTTAGTATTATTTTATTTTATTATATTATTATTATTAAATTATTAAATATAATATTATTATTATATTATTTCTCTTCCATGTGGCTTAACACATCAAGCTTGCTGAAACAAATCAAGCCTTTGCCTCTTTACATCTACTCTGTATATAGTTACTTATTGACATGTTTCCTCCTCCATTAAAATGTAAGCTCCTTGGGAGAGGAGAAGAGTGGGCTACAATCTCCAGTGCTTAGCATGTGCATTGCCCTTTATAAATAATTTCTAAGAGTCTTTTGATTAGCTAAAATTAGAAAGAAATGTTGCTTTATTTTAGAAAAGGCACTTACCCAAAGAAAGATGTCTGCTCATCGGTTCCATAAAGAGATGGAGAAAGCTGTATCTCAGGATAGACCGTGCCAACATTTCTCAGTGTACCAAGACCCATGGCTGTTGTTACAAAGACAACTGGGAGGATAATTTGAGCGATAAGGCCTTTCCAGTTTCGACGAGTGTGGTGGAATCTCTTAATGAGAATAGCGATGATCTTCTTCAGCAGAAGTCCCACCCCATCTAGCCTCTCTGCTCTTGTCAAGACTTTATCTATTTGAGAGAAACAGAGATGATCTGCTGGTCAAATCAGGAAAAACATCTTCCAAGAACACGTATAAAAGCTGTAGAAGATGCAGACAAGTTCTAAGCAGTCAAGTATGTATGAAATATTTTTTATATTTATATTAGCATTTTCAGTATTAATGTGAAAACTGCATGGGCAGACCCTAGCAACATTACCCTGATCAATCTTGTTTTACATTAAAATTATTAATACATTATCACCAAACTCTACATTGATGTCATTTAGTTGAATGCACTCTCATTACATTTTTTACCTCACTCCACATTTATGATGTTTCTTCTATTCACTTTTCCCTGTAAGGTTGTTTCTCAATGCCATGTTTCCCCAAAACCAATTAATAACATTGGGCAGATTATGCCTGGTTGTCCCCAAAGACTGAGATAATTTTATGTAGGCTCTATGTGTACTAGGCCAAATGGGAATAGGGTTCAAAAATGCTAAAAGGAAGCTAGAGCATGAGCCCAATTTAGCAACAGAACTCATAAAGGTAAGAGGAAACTACCAGAGGAACCCACACTAGGAATATCCTAAAACTCTTAAAGTATGAAATCATCTCTTCCTGTTGAGAGTTAGCCAACTACTAGGTCTGAATGAATGATGAAATGTGACCAGTTCCATTCAACACAAACTAGTGAAAACTAAAATCTCTCTTTTCCTAAGGTATCACGCCAAATACGTATTCACTCTCCTTTCTCTAGAGCTGTGAGAATGTCCACAGTGTCCAAGTCTCAATCCTTACTCTACTATGAAAGCAGAAAAGGAAGAACTCATCAGTTCAAAATTTCTACCTCATGACTCTGAATCAGCTATACAGTTGAGAAAATTTCCATGGCTGCAAATAGTCAAGAACAGCTGTGGAAACCATAAAATATTACTTCCTGAGTAGAATCATTTCTAACTAGTCATTTCTATCCTCTCCAATAGGTTCAAATATGACATTCTCTCAAAAACTTGCAGCAAGGCACTTAACATGTGATAAGATGACAATTGCAGTGGATATTTTTAATTTTACATCATGAATTATGCCACACAGAAATCATGATCTTCATTTAGCTGATAAGGAAAATACAAAGCTGTGTAATTTAAAATGGGTTCCAATTAAACAGAGTGAACAAGTTTAAAATGCAAACTCCTATCTCCTCAAAAGGGAATAGTATAAGGAGCTGAATATTTTAAGTTAATTAGTATGCTTTTCTGTTCCTTGAGAAATTACATGTGGATGACTTACAGGTGTATCAAATAGGGTAAATGTGCTTTCTAGAAGATAATGTCAATGGAGGGAACATTTTGACTGAAGAATAGTTCTGAACTGTGAAACAAATGCAGAGGCAAATATAGAACATTGACTTTCTGAAGCAGACAGTCATTTGCTAATCAAAGTATTCAATTCCATTGACTCTACAGCTATTATCCCCCAAAAAGATTATAAATGAGCAATATGGCAAGGGGCAAATGAGACTGAAATTGCAGAAATGTATAAAAATCAGGGATTCTCTTTTAAAAGTTTCCTAGTAAGAGAAATAGTTAATTAAAAGTTTTGCTTCCAGGAATGTTTCCTAATCTCAGCAAATTTTGCCACTTTTTTTTGCCATCCTACATTATTCTAATGTATTAATTATGTTTTAAATTCATTTTATACTTGCTTCCAAAATGGCCCCAGTGATGAATTTCTTGATGAAAAACTACAAGCTACTTCCTACACATGCCTTCAGTAAAGAACCTAAGACCACAGAAGTGATAGACTTTTAGAGAGTTGGAAGGGACATAAAGATATTTGGGCATAGTAAATCTAATTTCCTATAATTCCCACCAAAGTTACCCCATTTGGTAATTCATTGTTCCTATTCTCATAAGAACTCATCTTTAGAACTATAACTCATAGTTCTAAAGAGCTTAAAGGGTTTTTCCTTCTTCATATTTTTTCTTTTTCCCCCACTTAATAGTATTTTATTTTTTCCCCCAAATCACATGTAAAGATAGTTGTTAGTATTCATTTTTATAAGATTTTGAGTTCCAAACTTTTCTCCCTCCTTCCCTCTCCAAGTCAGCAAGCAATATGATATAGGTTGTACATATGCAATCATGTTAAACGTATTTTTACATTAGTCATATTGTAAAAGAAGAATCAGAACAAAAGGAAAAAACAAGAAAGAAAAAACAAAAAAAAGTGAAAATAGCATGCTTTGATCTGTATTCAGACTCTACAATTCTTTCTCTGGATATAGATAGATTTTTCCATCATGAGTCTCTTGGAATGGTCTTGGATCCTTGTATTGTTGAGAAAACTAAGTCAAATCACACAGTGTTGCTATTACTGTGTACAATGTTCTCCTACTTCTGCTTACTTCACTCAGCATCAGTTCATAAAAGTCTTTCCAGGTTTTTTCTGAAATCCAGCTACTCATCATTTCCTATAGCACAATAGTATTCCATTACACTCATATATCACAACTTTTTCAACCATTCCCCAACTGATGGGCATCCCTTCAATTTCCAATTCTTTGCCACCATAAAAAGAGAGGCTATAAATTTTTTTGTACAAGTGGATCTATTTCCATTTTTTGTAATATCTTTGGGAAAAAGACCTAGTAGTAGTAGTGCTGAATCAAAGGGTATGCATAGTTTGTTTGCTTTTTGACCATAGTTCCAAACTGAAGAGATTAAAGTTTTACATAGCACTTTCCTCACAGCAATCTTGTCAGGCAGTAGCACAAATCTCATAATCCCTATTTGAAAACTGAGGGAACAAAGCCTCAAAGAACCTCATGGGTGACTTATACATGTTCACACAACAATTGTGTCAGTGTTAGAACATGAATCTAGTCCCTGGACTCCAAGAGGAGTGAGTCTTTTAATACTTACTGCTTCTTTCTTTACGGGGACTTCTCAACCTGGGGTTTGTGAATTTGTTTTAAATATTTTGATAACTACTTCAAAGATGATAGCCACTAACATTTATACAATGCTTAAAGGTTTACAAAAACTTTTCAAATATTATCTCATTTTACCCTCACAACAACCTTGGGAGTTAGGTACTATTATTATTCCAATTTTACAAATGAAGAAACTGAGGCAGTGAAAGTTTAAGCCACTTGTTCAAGGTCACATAGCTTGTCTAGGGCAGGATTTGAACTCAGGTCTTCCTGACTCTAGGTCTAGTGCTCTAATTACTGTGCCATTTAGCTGCCTAGGTGGTTTCAATATATTAGTTACCTTTGTAATGCTATGTATTTTATTTTAGCACTTTAAGATACTCCAAGATGAAGTCTATAGGCTTCAACAGACTGCCAAAATGTGGTGCCTATGGCTCCAAAAAGACTGGTGATCCTTGCTCTATACTAATAAAGAAGATCTCTTACATTATCTTCTCATATGACTTTTGAAAAATTTATTTCTAATAGAGTTAAAGAATGGCAAAAGAAAGAAAGGGAGACAGAAAGAGAGAGAGAAAGACAGAAAGACACAGAGACAGAGAGACACAGAGAGAGAGAGACAGAGAAGAGAGAGAAGAAGGCGGAGGGAGGGTGAGAGGGAGGAAAGGAGGGAAGGAAGGAAGGAAGGAAGGAAGGAAGGATTTTAAAAATAATTTGTAATTAGCAGTAGCAAACCATAATGTCTGCCAGTCTCTTTTAGTAACATATTAAGAATGTGTCTGCAGATTTTCCCACTCATTTCATTTCCTGAACTCGAGAGTAAAACTAAATTCAATATGTACCATCTCTTTCGGTGGTGATACTGCTGTTGCTCATAGAAAGATCATCGGGGGTCATCATGCCATTAACTTTAGTAATTCCGGTTTTCTTTGCTGCGAATTGCTCTGTACTCATCTCTCCATCTTTCTGTGTGTCTTTAGTCAGTTTCAAAAACACCTACAAAACAATCCAAATTACTTCATAAATGGAATAGCAGGGGTTTTTATTCCCAAGAGATAGGATTTTGACTTTGCATGAGTCCTACATGTGTTGAAACAGATGTTTTCCATTTACTCTAAAGCAACATTTTTATTTCAGGAATGAAAAAATATGCTTCCTGGTCACGTCAATATGTTTATTCTCTCAGATGACTTTTACTTGGAGAAGAACCTGAAAACCTGTTTCTTAGGACTGAATGGTTTTGTGAAACATCACTTTAAATGGTTCTGTTTGTTTTCTTTCTCCTTAAAGAAATGCATATTTTCCTGGATGTAAATAATAATGGATTGTAATGTGAACTCATACCTCTTCCACCGTGGTGTCAGAAATCCCATAGCAGCCAATGTTCAGGTCATTCATGCCACTGTCCAGAGCTCTTAGGAGAGAAAGATAGGCTCCTGAA
This sequence comes from Potorous gilbertii, assembly GCA_028658325.1. Taxonomy (NCBI): domain Eukaryota; kingdom Metazoa; phylum Chordata; class Mammalia; order Diprotodontia; family Potoroidae; genus Potorous; species Potorous gilbertii. The sequence goes on from CM053771.1 coordinate 489,494,418, forward strand.
ACTTTGGTGTTGAAGGGGGGTAGCACATAGACAAGTTCTCCACCAATATCCTCCTTGAGATAAGCTTCAGGAAGGTGCGACTGGATCATAGAGGTCACTGCCAAGGTGTTACATAGTTTACTTGAGTGTAGACTTGGACTCTGGAAAAGACAGGATATTTTCAGTAATCATATACACATATGTATATAATTATTTTATATATAATTATATATACATATGCATTCAACATTGAGTAAAAGAACCATAAATCAGCAAGAATTAGATTTTGACATATTACTATCTTTCTTTAGAACATAAATTTCAATTAAGGAAAAACATGTAATTTTTGAGTTTATGAGGCCTATTCATAATAATTAATAATAAATAATAAATATCTGTCATTTATATGTTCCAGGCACTCTGTTAAGCACTTCACAGTTATTGTCTCATTCTATCTTCACAACAACCTTGAGAGGTAGAAGATGTTATCAACATTTTACAGTGGAGGAATATGACCCAATTCAGGATCATACAGCTAGTAAGGGTCTGACGCAAGTCTTCATGACACAAGGCATAATAATCTATCCATGGTGCCCCCTCACCACCCCTCCTCAATATTAGTAGAAATAATCTACCCAAAAAACTTCAGGAGAGAAAACGGACATTCAATGAAATAAAGGACTTTTAAGCATTCTTGATGAAAAGACCAAAGCTGAATAGAAAACATACTTTCAAATATAAGAATCAAAAGAAGCATGAAAAGGTAAGCAGAAAAGAGAAATCATAAGAGACTTATTAATGTTGAGCTGTTTGTAACTCATGAGACCTTTCTCAGTGTTAGGGTAGGTGGAGGAAATAGATTAGATAGATAGATAGATAGATGGAGAGACAGACAGACAGACAGATAGATAGATAGATAGATAGCACAGGGTGAGCTGAATATGAAGGGATGATATCTAAAAAGTATTAGAATAAATAAATTAAAAAGGAAGAGATCCAACTAACTTAAGATCATGAAAACACACAGCCTCAGAAAGTCTGATGCTATTTTGATGAACTAAATAAAAGTGTCTACCTTTAGTCAACATAATCAAATTTCAACATATAGAAAGACATTACTGGAATGGCATTGTAATTCCACTTTTCCTCTCTGTAATACTTTCCACATTTTCATTTCTGTGGTTAACAAATTTAAATTTCTTAAATGATTAAAAAAAACAAAACAAGTTTACAGTGTTGTTGTTCAGATTCACTCTTTCTGACCTAAAAGCCTCAATCTGGAATTATTACTTACAAGTTAGAGAACACTAAAGTGTGAGAACCTTGGGCAAACCTCTCAGTCGCTCCCTTGGGGATATGACTTATTGGTTCTTCTAGAATATAATGAGTTTTATCAATAAAGAATGAAGGCTTCAGTTTCATATTTTGAAATGAAATCGATTCAAGCAACAACAAAAAGTCATTTAAATTTCCCAGTTAAATTAGTGAAATTCCTTTTCTAGCCTAATCAAATGACAGACCTTTTTCTTTGTGAGAATGAGATGGTAGCCATCACCGAAGACTTCCTTAAGGTAAAAGGGTGACCCACAGCACCTGAGGCCTCCATGCTCCAAGAAGGCAATTCGGTCACTGAGCACTTCAGCTTCATCCAAGTGATGTGTAGACAGAATGATTGTCCTTGCTAAAAAGCATACAAAGACAATTTGTTATGGGAAATAAAGAGTTAGGCATCTTCCAAGAGAGAGTCTAAGAATACGTCAAAACAGGAATTTTGAAGGAGAAAGGTAGTTTTTTTCTAAAACAAAACCAATTGATTATAAGTCCCTAAGAGGACCCAAAACGATCACTAAAAAAATAAAAATCTATCGAATTAATATGCAACTGAAAGAAATGCAGTGTGGGTTATGATTTGTATCTTGTAAATTTCTCTCATTTTATTTCATACAACGTAGGCAATGTGAACATGATCATACCAAGATGCCTACCTAAGTATCTCAACTTTGGTTCCTTAGTATCACTTTCCATTAATACTATTTTCCACAATATGAAAATATTTTTAAGGCTTGTGAATATTCTTCCCTGATTAATTCCACTCTACTTTGATTGCTTCACATCCTGTTAGCACTTATTTATTCTGTTTTCAGTATATTTTCATTTGTGTGTATTTTATATCTCTAATTGGATTCCAAGTTCATCTAGGGCAAGTGCCATTGGTTTCATTTGCATGCCTCCAAAAGCCTAGTTGAGCATTCTGTTAATAGTGGTCATTTAATAAATATTGAGTAATTTGATTAGTAGCCTCAATTTTTCCATTCTAAACTATTGTTTACCTGTTGTCAGAAAAAGAAAAAAGTGTCTGCCAATAGCCTTCATTTAAAAGTATTATCTCTTCTATTAGAGTTTTACTTCTGAAATAACAGGAGTTTCATACCTGTTTTATTCTTTGTGATGACTTCCCATATGCTCCGACGGGAACACGGGTCAACTCCAGTGGAAGGCTCGTCTAAAATTACAACCCTTGATCCACCAATAAGGGCAATGGAAATGGATAATTTTCTCTTCATTCCTCCTGATAATGTTCCAACTCTCTTGTGCCGATGACTATACAGACCAGTGTCTTTTAAAGTCCTTCAAAAACAATGTAATATTTGAAAATAAGACTTTGGGGATTCTGGATGAATATGTGGAAAGTGGTATATCTACATATACACATACATACATATGTATACATACATACATATGTATATATACATATATATGAGAATATTATTATATATTAAGAAATTATGAACATGAGGAATTCGGAGAAACATAGGGAGATTTATATGAACTGATAGAGTAAAACAACAGAAAATATAGTACTTTAGTTTGCAAATCACTTTCCTCACAGCAATCACATGATACTGGAGTTGTTAAGTATTATAACTCCCATGTAACAGATGATGAAACTGGACCTCAGAGAATTTAAGTTACTTGCTCAAGGTCATACAACCAATAAGTGGGAAATTCAGGCTTAAAAATATGGTCTTCTGACTAGTCTTTTTCACCTACCAGATACTAAGACTATGAGTAAAGAGAGGAAATATGACTCATGGTCCCTGCCCTGAAGGTTCTTATAATCTAATTCCAATCATCCATCAATGATAGCCTCCATAAAACAGTGGTATCTCATACAGTGCAACATACACTGAAATGCTAAATCATGTGGTACATTCATAAATGAGGAATGACTTTAGAGAAGGGGAGAAAGGGCAGATTGATGAAAGCTGGATTGATTGAGGAAAACTTTTTAGAAAAGTTGACTTGATCTGGTCTTTGAAGAATAAAAAAGTCTTGGATAGGTAGAATGGAAAGGAGAGGGCATTCCAGATGAGGGAGACAACCTGAGCCAAAGCAGAGTTGAAAATGGATATGGTGTACTCATGACATAAAGAGAGAACTAGCATAACTTGAGTGGGGGAGAAATTTGGGGAAGTAGCAGGAAATAAGGGAATAGGAAAAACCAAGATTTTGAAGAACCATGAGAACTAGGAAAAGAAATTTTAATTTGGTAGTCTATGAAACTGGGAATTCTTGAAGGTTTTGGAACAGAGAGATAGAAAGCAGTATTTATAAAAGATTGAAGTGTATAAGAATTAACTAACCTGGTGAATAAAATGGTGGATGGAGAGTCAGGAAAACCTGAGTCTGAATCCTATCTTAGGCACTTAGTAGCTGTGTGACCTTGGACACAATCTCTGTTTGCCTATGTTCTCATCTATAAAATGAGTATAACATTTCTCTCAAAGAGTTGTATGGATTAAATGAGATAACATTTGTAAAGAAAGTACTCTGAAAATTTTAAAACACTCTATAAATATTATCTGTAAGCATATCACAAAAGGAAAAGATTAGGTTAGAAGGGAATAAGGAAAGTTTATTCAAGTAATTTCATTTCAATTTTCCTGATTAGTACTATTGATGTAGTATTAGAAAACTTAGCAAAAAAGGTAGCATTAGGAATGGAAAGGAAAGGTGGATACAAGACATACTTGAGTGTAAAAATTAGTAGAATTTAATTATTGGTGATCAAGAGAAGGAAGGTAAGGGAGGAATTAAAGATTCTACCAAGCTGGGGAAATGGTGTCATCATTGACAAAAACAAGAAAGTTGGAAGAAGTAGCTGGTTTTGGACATTTTGAATTTGAAGTGAAGGCAAGACAATTCTGAATCTAAATCCAGAGCTCTTTCCACTGCACAATGTGAACTGTGACTTTCCCTTCTTGGTTTCTCCCACGGGATCATCTTCATCTTTTTATTGCCCTAACTTTGTGAACTTTTCTTGAGGTTCACTCTATCACATTCTGTTCTTCCTTCCCTACATTTTATAGATTTCATTCATTGATGACTTGAAGGATCAACTCTAGGCTGACCACTAACAAATGACACTGAAGATGTCTTCAATCCTGTCTTCTCACCCTAACTTTAACCTTGCTGTTCCAAACTACCCACTGAACATTTCCAGTTCAGTTCAGAACATGGGACTGGAGATATTTATATTTAGCAGTGTCTAGTGTTGGAAGAGAATGACCAAGAATCTAGAGAGTTAAGAAAAGGGTGAAAGACTGAACTTTTGGAACCTAGAAAGCTCAGTTAGGTCAGTAAAAAAATTATGATGATCTAGTGAACGAAAATGGAGAAATCAAAGAAGTTATATGATGCACTGGGTTTGCAATAAGGAGGGTTTGAATCTGGGCCATTGAATCTGCCTCTTGCTGTCTGCATGGCCTTCAGTTAGTTTTTTGACTTTTGTGGGCTCCAGTTCTCCCTTCTGTAAAATGAGAGGATTGGATTTTCTATGGCAGTTTCTGAGAGACTAATTCTTCACGAAGGCAGGTGACATATGGTCCATGAAGTGGCTTGTCTTTCTTCTATACATAGACCAATCTTCCTATCGATGAACCTAGGATCTTTAGGTACAGTGAATAGAATATGGAACCTGAAGTCAGGAAGACCTGAGTTCAAATCCTGCCTCAGATATTTACTGTGTGACCTTGGGCAAGTCATTTAACCTTTGTTGGCCTCAGTTCCCTCAACCATGAAATGGGGGTAATAACACCATCTACTTCCCAGGTTTGTTATAAGGATCAAATGAGATTGTATTGGTAAAGTGCTCAACATAGTACCTGACAACACCGTAAGTGATATATAAATAGTAGGTATCATTATCAACATTGACATCTTAAGGAGAAAAGCAGGATGATTTAAATGTTGCAAAAGCCAAGGAACGAAAGTGATCTGACATAACCCCTCCCTGATGAGGAACCCCAAACAGAGGAAAAAGATTTGTAAGCAGATGGCAGCGTAGGAAGGATTAAAAACAGTTTAGTGAGAAATAAATCTTCCTCTTAAACATTTTGTTAACAAAAGAGATGTGGTTTGCTGTGTGCTACATATTCCGTACCTTTTTACTTCCTCATGTAGCTGCTTTTTGTTCCAGTGAGGAACCTTGATGGAGCCATAGAGAAGAAGATGTTCCTTGGTTGTGAGATAACTGAATAAGACATCATGCTGCATACAGACACCCATGTTCTTCCGGATAAGATCCAGATCAGTTCTAGTGTCCTTTCCATAAACGAATATTGTTCCTGTTGTGGCACCAAATAACCCAGTCAACATGGAGCTGGAAATAAATAAAAAGAGTCATTAAGCATAAACAAGTGATTAAACTGAATTTATCTTGTTAAACTGGTCACATCTATTTGTAAATTTTATTTGAGCCCACCAACTTCAAAAGAGGAAATGGGAAAGACCTGGTTACAAAATGAAACATGAGGAAATACTAAAATGGATATGTGGTCTCATTGACTTGGGATTTTCCTTCAAGGGCACAAATCAGTCAGATATGGTAGTACAAGTCTGTAATCCCTTCTGCCAGGGAGGCTAACAATGGTGGATCTCATAGGCTCAGGAGTTCTGAGCTACAGGGTGGCAGTCTGCATAAAATTCTGCATGGTTAGGGTGATCCTACCAGTAGTAGAAGTCTAGTAGATGGCCTAAAGAGGGGTAAATGAGCCCAGGTTGCTTTAGCTTTGCATGCCAAGGAGAGAAGCACTGGGGCCATGTATTGCCCCTTCACTTTCAGCTTGAAAGAGATAGGGAGCTGTGGTTTAGCCTTTTAAGTTGTATCCAACTCTTCATGACCCCATTTGGGATTTTCTTGGCAAAGATTCTAGAGTGGTTTGCTATTTCCTTCTCCAGCTCATTTTACAGATGAGGAAACTGAGGCAAATAGGGTTTAAGGAACTTGCCCAGCTAATAAGTGTCTGAAGTCAGATTTAAAATCATGAGAATAGGTCTTCCTGACTTCAGATCCAGCACTTTATCTATTGTGCTACACAGCTGCACAGAGACAGTGAGATTCAGTCTTTTTTAAATTTTTTTTAAGAAATAGGAAGACCCAATCTTTAAAATGCAGTTTAAAAAATGAGGCAGAGAACAATCTATCCATGCCTGTATGTCTCGTGTAATTTTTGTCCATATGTCCCCACAATGTCAAAAATCTTACACATCAGCTATATGTGATGTGGCATATTGGAGGCAAGTTACTAAAATTTAGAAATAAACTGTCAAGTTAACAGTAAGTGGAGAAAGTGATCCTTCCTCACATGCGAAAGTGGTAGGTAAGATTGGAGGAGAGAAGGAATAACCTGTGCACCCTTACCTCCTGCCTCATTAGGATTCTGTCTTCCAAATGACAATTGGATGTACTATGTAGTGTTACACTTATTCATAGCCACAATAGGTTGGGAATCAAGGTGAGCATAAACAGATTTTCCCTTATTGCTTCAGGCCATGGTAGATGGGTCTATGGCAGTTTCCAAGTGATAAATTCCTCATGAAGGTAGGTGATATATGGTCCATGAAGGGGCTCATCTTTCTTCTATATATAGAGTAGGGCATAACTAGCGTCTTTCTATGTTTGAAGGTGAGGACGTGTTAAGGTGAGCACATGTTAAGTAACATGCTGCAGGTTCCCTTGATAAAAATACTCCCTTCAAAAGAAACTTACATGGTGGTGGTTTTCCCAGCTCCATTAGGCCCTAGCAATGAAGTGATATGCCCTTCATAAAAATTCAAATTGAGATTATCCACTGCAACTTTGGAGCCATACATCTTGGTGAGGCCATGGAGAGCAACTCCAACTGTGAGATCTTTTGGTTCAGGTTCCAGGTTAGAGGGAAAGATATACTCAGGACCTGGATAAGTCAGAGAAAAAATCTTCAGTATACAAAATTGATTCACCTTTTTTAATATCATCAAAATACAATTGCAGGTTTTAAATTATATTTGAAATTTTTTTCAACTATATATATATATATAAATATATATTTGAATATTATGCATATAATATTCAGTATATTTCAAATATATGTTCAAATATATTAGTCAGCAGATAATTATTTGAATCATCTCAATTATAGCCTTTGACCTTTTCATCTAGTTTATAAGTGAATAAGGAAAGAGCTCAACCACCTATACCATTCTAGAAACTTTGAAAAAAGGTATCCTTGAACACTGTGTAGAAATGATTATTTCTCATTTATTTGATAGCTCTCAAATATGAGAAAGGCTATTCTTTGCTAGGGAAGACAGAGGTGGATTTTTTCATTAACCAAATAGAGAGGTTGATTTCAGCGTGTGAAACAAACAAATGCAAGAATTACCATAAAGTAACATGGCAGATTTTATGTGTAGCCTATGGAATCCATCTCATTCCTCTACACTCAAGCCTTGCACATGTACTGGAAGATAATCTGTATATTATGATTAATAATAAGCCTACCATTCAGACTATAATGTTTTACATAGTACCTTATAGTTTATAAGGCCCTCTTTTCAACACAACCCTGTGATAATAGATGAGCTGGCCGTTGGCATATAATCAGTAATTTATAGAGTTAGTTGTAAAAATAAGATGGACTCTACTGGAAAAGTTTGGTGTGCTTTCTCTTCTAAGTCACAGTCTAATGTATACATACCATCCTTCCTCTTTGCAGATGTGAGCAGGACTTGAACCTTGAATTAATTTTCCAGTCAAGCAAATTAATCAGTAACTAGTTATGAAGTTTGCCTACTATGCATGAGATGCTAGTGATAGAGGCAAAAATGGAAAAAAATTGTCCTTAAAAGACTTACATTCTATGAGAGGAAGACAATTTGTATGCATAATATGCAAGGTGAGTGACGCTAAATTATTCACACTTTTTTAAAACTTTGATCCTCTTCGACCAAAGAGTGTTGGTTGGAATTAGGAATGAAGTCTACGTAAATACCTGGCAAGAAGGAATTACTTTATCCTTTGTATTTGTAGCCTGAGCATTTATCACAGTGCCTTAACAAATTGGGTGCTTAATAAATGCTTATTGATTGATTGAAGAAAATAAATTTTTCTCTCTGTAAAGATAAGTAGGTCCAGAAGTGGTTCTGAAATCTTATCCTGATTAGCATCATATGCTAATTCTCTGAGTTAATGAGACTAGACCTGGTCTGAGTCCTGATTTAATCCCCCTAAGGGTCCATATACACATGAATAGGTATAGCCACCCATGACTAACAGAATAATAATTTTACAGTTTGGAGAAATGTAATGAAAAGCATTAGTCATATGATCTCTCTTTGGATCAGCCCTCTAATAGAAGATTTTACGAACTTACTTGTCTTACTGCCAGAGATGTTGGTAGTCTGCATCATAATATTGGTGAAGAGAAAGCCATCGCTTTTATCGAGCTTTATCTCTGCACATCCAAAGCGCTCCTTCCAATAGGAAGGAAGAATTGGGAAATACCATGGAGATGCCACCCCATAAGTACCTACAATAAAAAAACTGATGATTATTAGCTATTGATGAGAAACATCCAAAAATAAACAAAGGAATGTTATATTCCCTATCTATAAAGTGAAGGCATTTGATCAGATGAGCTATAAAGTCACCTCTAACTTGATAGCTCAAAATTACTGAGTCCATTTTGCTTTACAATGTGCAAATAAAATCAAATGTCAAATTGAAAATGCTAACCATCTTTCTTTTTTTAGCATCAAGGGAGAGAAGAAACTATATTATTATAAGATTGAAGCTGTTATTTCTATTTTTTGTCAAAAAAAGGTAAGCATCATCATGTTATAGTAGTGCATAGAGAACTAGCTTTGAAGCCAGGAAGACTTGGGTTCAAATCTCATCTCAGACACATACTGGCTGTGTGACCTTGGGCAAGTCATATAACTTCTCTAGGCACTTCATTAGTAGAGTGAGGGATTAGGTAAAAACCAAAGGAGAGGGCTGTGTAGGGTTTGGCAGAGAGTAGTATAAGGTCAAAGAGAGTAGTTTTCAAAGAAGATAGACCATAGAGACCTTGGAGGGGAAGTTGAAATGACTAAGGTCAAGTCCCAAAATGAAGGTGAAGTTGTTTTGGGACCCAAATAGGGAAAAAATCCTTTCTTGTTAGGGGGAATGAAGTGGTAATTTCCCAGGCCATCGCCAGCTGGTGGGAGAGAGGTATTCCAAGAATAACTAAACTGAGATTAATGGAGAAAGTGTTTGGCAGAGCCTCTCCAACTCCCCCACTCTCCTAACTGAGGGAGAAGGAGACTCTGGAGCACTGTGGCTTATTAGCCCTAGATGGTTAATCTATAGCAATATGGCTAGAATTGAGTTAACAGCAAAGCCAAGCCTAGGCAAGTGAAAATTGGGTGGAGATGAGGTAGAAAGGAAGCAAAGCAATCTATAAAAGCTAGTGAGGACCAAGATACTTATATTAATGACTTGCGTAACTTGTATTTCTGACCCCTTTTTAACTATTACTAAAAACATTCCCTAGTCTATTCAATCTCACCCACCCCACTAAATGATCTTCTGTAATGCTTCTTGGTAAGGCTTATTAAAACACTAAGAATGTGGTGTATTATTAGTGGACCAGGTCAAAGGGGGTGCGGGTCAGGGGACAGAAGAGCCCACTGTGATCTTTCCTCTAGAGAGAAGCTGGGGTTTAGGGAATCTCAGAAAGCAAGGGTTAAGTAGCATTTGGTACAATATGCTGTCTTGGGTTAACTCAAATTTTTAACCTAGGATTTGTGAAGTTAAAAAAAAATGATAACTATTTCATTATAACAGGTTTCCTTTATTGTTGTTTGCATTTTCTTTTGAGAATTTAAAATCATGCTGCTAAGAGGCTCACAGGTTTTACCAGACCTACTGCCAGAGGGGTCTATGACACACATAAAGGTTAAACCCCCCTGCTCTAGCTGGTGTGAAAGGAAGGCATAACCTTGAGGAGTCTGTTACCATATTAATTGATGTTCATGAAAACCACCAAGTCAAAGGGAAGAAAACTAGAAAGGAATAAATATTATGACATTGTCTTACAAAATCTCTTCTCTTGAAAGTACACAATAAATCGACATTTATAGAGTACTTTTGCAAATCACTATACACATATTATCTCATCTGAGCCTATCACATCAGCCCTGTGAGGGAGGCTCTATTGGTAATATCATTCCCATTTCACAGACAAGGAAATGAAGGCGCAGAGATGAGAAATGACTTGACTGAAGCCACACAATTAATAAGTAAATGTTAGAGGCAGGAATTAAACCCAAGTCTAGTACTTCAACCATGATGCCATACTGTTTTTCTTACCATAGAGTCCTAATATCAACACTGAGTTATCTGCCACATTTCTAAATGTGGATAAATAAGGATTTACTAAAGGTTCCTACAGATATCTAACATATCACCTCAGTCCCATAGTGAAATAAGGATCCTAAGTCATCCTATTCTATAAAGAGTCTTATATGCTCAGTTTGCAGAATTAAGATAATCAGAAATCTCCTCAAACATTCAAATCATCTCATTCCCAGGATCTGGAAGACCTAAATTGATTTGATCTTGTTGCATGTTCCTTGAAACTCTCCCATTAAAAAATACCATGGGAATATAAACTAAAATATGATTTACCCTTAGAATGGTTTTTAATTTTAGAAATGACATTTAGCAGGCATTTTCCACCCCATACAGTATCACTTATACTTGAAAGTCAGAATGTCATAGTGGATAGGATGACCCAGAATTAGGAAGTTTCTGCTTCTGACACATACTAACTGCATGAGCCCATACGAGACACTTAGCCATGCCCATCAATACTCAGAGATTACAAAGTATAGAACCGATGGTGATTGGCACAGATAGAGAAATTTTTCTCATGAAGAATTGCCTAAACCAACGAAATCCCATGCCTAAACTTCCCCCATACAAATATGCATATATATATATACATATAGATATATAGATATAGATATAGATATACACACACTGCCTGAAAGCCTGTGTCTTCCATCCAGTCACGCAAATATTTGAAAAATACCTAGAACTGATGTACATGGACTACCTTAAAACACCAATAGATCTACGATATCATGGAAGTAGATATGCCTGCAAAGGATCACTATACCAGCTCATCTCATGTAATGTGTTACAGATGTTATATTTTGTATATCTCACCAGACTATTTGCTAGAACCCTGTTCTCACCTGGAAAAACATTCCTAACATACCACGCAATAAGGAAGTAAATGATAGAATCAACAAGAATTAGGCAACACAACCAGCCAAATGAGGTGTTGTCATCGTGAACAGGAGAACCGTACATATTTTCCCACTGAAGACCTACAAAATAAATGCAGATATTGTTTACTGAAGCATATCATGGCTGTGAAAGATGGAAATCCCATTTTAAAGAAAGTGAACTTACCAATACCCTGTTCCTCATATTGGGCTATGTATTGACTGGCATAACTAAATGCTGTTGGGGACAGCAGACTCTGTGAGAAAAACAAATAGCAATGATATTTCATGGAGTCATCATGTATTTCACCCAGAGGGACCTTAAAATGCCTAAAAGTTAGACACTGGCATATAGAAAAATGACACTCTCTAGGTATACTTTATGGAAATATCCCCTTAAAAAGCTCTCTCCTCCTCCTCCTACTGCTGCTACTACTACTACTACTACAACTACAACTGCTACTACTACTACTACTACTACTACTGCTACTGTTATTGCTACTGCTACTGCTACTATTAGTGCTACTACTACTACTACTATAACTACTACTACCGCTACTACTATTACTACACAAGAAAACAGGGAATAAAGGAGAACATTTTGACATACTAAAAAAAAAACAGAGGAATATGAACAGGGAAAATATTATTCATTGTGCTGCCCAAGGGTGCATGCCATATTTACCACAGGTTATCTCTCATGAGACACCGTTATAACTCAAATCATTGTGTGTTGCTCAGAAAATTATGTGAGATACTTTATGTTTTGACACATAGTATAGTAGAGTGTGTCAAGAACTAGGAATACTGGGTTGAAAGATGACTTTTGCCACGTACTAGACTACTACTGACAAGTCACTAAACCTCTTAAGGGACTGGAGAACTCTCTAAGACTGTAAATTACTGATGAGTTGCCAATTTGCCTCAAAAGGGGGAAATTTTGTACTAGCTTTGCCTACACCAATGAAATCATAGGTGTGGATGCCTCTCTCTTACTCCCATGAATACTACAGTATTAAACTGAAATAAGGGCAGCTAGTGAGCATAGTGGATAGAGCACCAAATATAGAGTCAGAAAGACCTGAGTTCAAATCTGGCCTCAGACCTTACTTTGTGACCCTGGGTAAGTCACTTAACCCTTTTTGCCACAATTTCCTCATTCCTAAAAATGAGTTGGAGAAGGAAATGGTGAACCACTCAGTATCTTTGCTAGAAAACCCCAAATGGGGTTACAAAGAGTCAGACATGACGGAAATGATTGAACAAGAATAACAGATATCAATAAGAAAACTTAATTGATGAAGGATCATTTTCAACTTAAGAAATTATTTCATGTGTCACAAATATAAAAGAGGAAGATTATTTATTTGAAATTGAATGTTTATAATTTTAAGACATTTGAAACTTAAATAAAGTAACTATTGCTGAGTGTACTTTGTTTTATTCCATTCCACCAGCAACACCTCCAAGACAAAACTTTAATCAGACTGTGAATGAGTGATATGTTCCAACTATTTTCTAAATTCTAAAGGAACTTGTTAAGGCTGAAGGCTTCAAAAATTCACACACGTGCCCCGTGCTTTAGAACATAAGACTTCAAAGTCACACAAGAAGTGTTATACAACTAGAAAATAAAGTATTTTAAATTATATACCTCAGCATACACAGGCAACACTCCTCTTTTTAGCATAGATGTCCCTCTAAGTTATACTGTGTGCCATGACTATAGGCATATTTCAGACCTAAAGGCTGAGGAATCTACACGTAATTGGACTATTCATGAAATGGTCATCTTCTTAAGGATGCTGATGCTCATTACCATAAAATAAATACGTTTCATTATTAAGACATTGGAAACGATGAGAAAAGATGGTAAAACAGTTTTTGGAGCTATCTTCAAAATTGTCATCACAAAGTCATATGCTAGTTTGGACACACAACTACATAAAAAATGTAGGACAAAATTGGACACAATTTGGTTTCCTGCCACTTCAGTTTTAAACTTAAGAAGTAAACTTTTAATTGAAGTGTCTAGGAGCAAAAATGATCCACTTGTCACACCCTGGTAATTTCCACAACAGACTCACCATGAATGTCTTGACTATAAAGCTCAATTCACTCTCAACTGTCATTAGAACAATGAAGGGGAAAAAGGCAATGATGTAGATAAGACTTCCAATCAGGGCAGCAATATTGGTGTTGTTGAAGAAGACACTGATGAGGTAGCTCATGGCAATAACAGAGAAGCTATAGTCCGAAAAATACAGGAACAAGATGAACCCGTTCGTTTTGGGGAGAATATTTCCAAACTTGAGTATGCTAATAAGAATGATGATAGTGACCAGCAGGAATCCAATGCTTTCCAAGAGCCAAGCGAAGAAATGACTACAGGAGTTCACACCCATCATCTTCATGTACTAGGAGGAAGAAAGAAAAGGGGTAGCCATTTTTTAAACTGTTCAACAACAAAGCTACTATTAAAACACTTCAAATGTTCTCGGTGAATAAGAATTAATCTTGCAGTCCCCATGATTGCTTATTAATTTTATTAATTTATATGAATGTCATGCTAACTTTATTTGGGTATATAGTCAACATTAAACTCACCTGACTTAAATTACCTTCTTCAGGGGCACCGTCTGTATAATCAATTGTCTCAGTGATAGCTATAAAATTTGTATTAATTCTATCCTATGGCTTGGATGTAAATAGAATCATGGAATGTTAGAGCTAGAAGTGGTCTTAACATTGTACTGACACCATCATTTTACCGATGGGGAAGCTGAGATCGGAAAATAGAAGTGATTTGACTGAGAGGACACAATCTTTTAGTGGTTTGATTGATCTAGAAGTTAAATCTTTACAAATCTACTCTGATTATTAATTATACTATTGGTCTTAGATAAATTTTTAAATGTTATGTCACATAGAATTTTATAACATAGTTTATATAGAATTTTACAATATATTTATGTCAGCAATATATATGCCAACATAAATAATTCAAAGAAACTGTACTTTGTCTAGAGTTGACATTGGAATTGGTATTCACAAAATAACTCCATTATTATACTAAATATTCATGAATACAAAGTCTAATTTCAATAAAATCTGAAAGAATGGCATAGGACATATTTTTGAGAATTAAAACTTTATAGGTATTATAAGTATTCCTTTTCCCCCAATTCTCCATCCTTAAATTCTACTGATGGTTCAGGGTAAATTTGAAAGCTTAGCTTCCAAAATGCTTTTTAACACCTAGACCAAATTCATACAGCTGAGCATCATTTTAACTCCCCTCTTCATTGAAATCCTTCGATAATTTAATTTAATTCAATTCTATAACCATTGAGTACCTACTATGTACAAGAAACTATGTTATGTGAAACAGTCATAACTTAGAGATCTCCCAAGAGTCCAAAACATTTTTCATTCCAGGAGAAAAAACAAATTCATCATGGTCTGTCCCTTAATTACATGTAACCTTTCCTTGTAGGGTGTGTATATATGTGGAGGAAGTTGGGGGATAGATGGAAAGCACCTGAGGAAATTTGTAATAATATTCAAAACATATTAGGTCTCTTGAGCCCCTTTGGTTCTGTTCATTCTTTTCATCCATTTCACTCTCATTTTCATTCTCATTTCAATACTCTCTCTTCCCACAACAAAAAAACCCTCCACAAGCATTCGTGAAATCCCTTTCCTTTGTAAAATCAAGGTATTTCAAATGTTTTCTTCCTTTCCCCCTTTCTTTTTCCAATTTTGCCAAGGGGGAAAATAATAGGGAGCTCACTGGATCTTTTGGTCTACCACCGCAGTAGTGAATTTTTATTCTTTGCAACTTATCACATTTTGATAACACCACTGCTCCTCTTGTTCCCATGGAAACAGATACCTGACTGCCAACAAGCTAAGCTGCAGCCTCTAAGCTAATCATCCCTGGGTAAAAACAACAACAACAAAAAACAACCACCAACTTGTGACTTTTCCTCTTAACTTTGCTCTCATCCTCACCCTCCTTTTCCATGGACTTGTGACATAATACAATGGAAATCCAGCCTTTTTCTCCATAGGAATGGAAATCTGAAACAAGGCTTCCTGACTTGAAGGGAAAGTTTGAGGTTACAAGTTGTTCCCATCTAGCAGGTACAATGTCATTGGAAGTAAAATGTTGGTTTGGAATAACCTTTATGGGCATTCATGGGCTCTATCCCTGGAAGAGATTTTCCAGATTATCTTGTCCAATCTTGTCATTTTAGAAATGATGAAACTGAGGCCCATCAAAAAGGTAAACTAACCTAAGATCCCATGGATAGTAGTTATCCAAAGTGGAGTCCTTTGACAACAAATCCAAGGTACTTTCAACCCGTCATCTTACTCTCTCACTCCCCACCCCATCCATGAAAACCGTTTAACTGGGGTTAAGGATGCTCATAAGTCAATGATTTACATACAGAGATACTTTATTTGCTTATTTCCCATTGTTTGTATTTTAGGAGATTTACTGAGACTGCTTCCGTAAGCGAAATAGAGACTAAGACAAATAAAGTCATCACTTTAAACCTCACATTCAGCATCTAATGGAGTAGGCCACTATGAAAACCCCTTCTCCCTACCCCCAAATGAAGCCTGGAAAAGAGAGCAAGATCTTAGTATTCTTTGAAGACAAATTATTAGGATAAAACCAAATTTTTTTTGGTTTTAATCTCATTTGCAGAGAAATTGTGTTAATTTCTAACGATCTAAGAGACCCAAGGGGCAATTTAAATTCCTTATTAATTCAATTCACTTCATGAAATGTATTGGGCTCCTACTAGGTATGAGATACTATATGACTCTTACAGCACAGATAAGAAACGTAGGGTTATATGAAGCCTGACTTGGATTTAACAAAAGGACACTTGGATTTAACAAAAGGACATTTCATTTTTTTTTGACAATCGTGATTTGACTTTTCAGCTCTGAACTGATAATGAAACCTATCTTGCTTCTCTTGAGAGATGATAAACTATAGGTACAGACCAATGTGTGTGTTTGTAGTTGTGTGTGTGTATGTGTGTATTTTAAGTATCTTTACTTCTTTGTTACATGTGAGGTTCATACATGGTGGAATACACTTTGGAGAGGGAGGTACATCTCATGCAAATGGCAGTCATAAAAATAATATTATCAATAAAACACTAAAAAAATTAATTATGGTATATCAGAAGTTTCATATTTTGTGATGAAGAATTAAAAAGGCTGTATTTAATTTAGCATGCAACTGTGTTAGGGTGTTATCATAACTGATTTGGATGTACATGCCTTGGTATATAGATAACAATTTCTAAAATGATTCATTTATTAAATGTCCACTACATAAACATGAAATTAATAGAAATTCTCAAATATTCGCCATCAGGAATTAGAGGAAAAGCCTTCCACTTAGAGCTAGCATGTGATAGTTGTAGATGTGTCAACATATTTCAGTTGGGTATAAAATCTCTAGGCTATTATCAGAGTTGTGAAATACAGTTGACTTTCTGTATAAACACATTGTATTTTTTTTATTGACAGTTGCCTTTTGTAGTGTGACCCTTTTATACCTCTGGAAATCGCTTTATTTACTGACTTGTAAGATGATAATTTGCCATTCTTGAAAAATAGACTGAAACCTACTTAACTCTAATTTGTAAGCTTTAAAGACACAGGATCAGACCAAAATTTCCTAGACTTAGCAAAAGGGAAGATCTTGACCATAGATCATCACAAGAACACAGTTATTTTGGTGCTATGGATAGTTATTGGAAAATAGGTAGGGGCAATTATTTCTCCTCTCTAGGAATCAATGCAACCTCAGAATGCTAACAATGAATAAAGTAGCTGTCCAAAAAGAAGAGGAGTAATCACACTGAACAGCAGTTTAGCTGCATACATTGCCAAAATCACTCCAGTAAGAAAGAAGGACCCATCCTCATGAAGGACTCACAAAGAAGGGTATGGGCTATGTTTTGTTTTGTAAGTCTTCTGCTCTGGGATGAGCTTCACACAATTTAGCCTTGTTATCTATCTCCTAAACGTGCCCAAAGTAATGATGTATCTGCTTCTCAAACTAAGGTTTGGTCTGTTGTTACCATTAGTGCTATACTCAATCAAAGGCAAAATAATATGAAGAGAAAGGTAGTCTAATCAGGATCAGACAGACCCATAGCAATTGCCATGGAAATTTTAACCTTTGCATTGACACGAATGTTGAGAGAATAAGGGTGAGGGGAAGAATTTCTCATCAAATAAGATAAAAGGAAAGTCAGAAAAGACTGGAGAAATTATCTTGATTATACTTAAATGATCCATGATCTCATAGATGAGGATGTTCCCCTTGACCCAAATTTAAATTTCAAACCATCCAGTGTGATTGTTGCTCATTTCATCTCAGAAATTCATCATGGAAATTTCTGTATGACTCTGAATCATGTTTCACTGTGACTATAGTAACCATGAGTATCACTTAGAGGGTAATGAAATGATGTATGATGGTTGACAAAAAAGAAATCATGAGGAATTAGCTTAAAGGATATCCTCAAAGAAATGTGTGATTTAAAAAAAATAAGCTACTCATGTGGTATGTGAAAATGATGGAGAGCCCGAATATTCTACTAGTATCTTCATGATGTCAGAAAAGATCAAGGAAGGATCCAGCATGATAGAAAGATCCACTCATGGCAAATTTTGATTATGTAAAGTTTAAAAGATTTAGCCTAAAAGTGAAGTGAGCAGAACCAGGAGAACATTGTATATGGCAACAACCATATGGTAACGATGACCAGCTGTGGAAGACTTAGGTACTCTGATCAATCAGTGAACCAGGATAATTACAAAGAACCCAGGATAAAAAAATGCCATCTACCACCAAAGAGTGAGCCAATGAACTCTGAGTGCAGATCAAAGCATACTTTTTCATTTTCTCTTTCTTTCTTTTTTCTTTCTTTTAGGCAATATGGCTAATATGGAAATATGTCATGCATGATTTCATATGTATAATTGATGTCATATAGAGAATTTGGAACTCAAAATTTTTAAAATTTAACATTCAAAATAATTGTTTATAATACGAAAAAAGATTTTGCATAAACAAAACAAATGTAGCTAGAAATTTTAAAAGGAACTATAAAGCAAGTAGAATATCCTTGCATCAAACTTCTCTGATAAAGTCTGATTTTCAGAATATAAAAATTGACATAAATACATGACCAAGAATAATTATTGCCTAAGAAATATGCAGGTAAAAGATATGTATTTTGAAAATCCAAAAAAGAGGAACTAAGAATAACTACATGAAAAAATACACCAAATCATAGTAAGAGAAATGTAAGTTAAAACAGCTCTGAAGTTTGTTTTCATACTCACACCTATGAAACTGGCAAAGATGATTAAAAGTAGAAATAGTTACTGTTGGAGAAACTGTAGAAAGACAGAGATATTAATAGAGCTGTGAACTGAGGTAACTGTTTTGGAAATCAATTTGTAAAATGCAAGGAAAATTCCTAAATTCTTCATACTCTTTGGTCCAGTGACCCTACTATGGCACATATCAGGTTCCATACTATGGAACTCCCCCCAAAAAGGTCAATGACAGAAAGAAAAATCTTATACATAATAAAATTTTCATAGTGACACTCTGTAACAGTTCAGAATTAGAAATAGAAGGAGCACTCAACAGTTGGGAAAATGGCTGAACAACTTATATTATCTGAATGCCATAGAATATATGGTGCAAAGGATTCAGAGAAAGATAAGATGCATGAAAAGCCTGCAGAAGGAAGTTGAGGCTGGAGAAAATAGAATGGAGGAGACAATAAAGACAATGACTTCCATAATGTACCTGAGAAGCAACATTAATAGACATCAGACATCAGATTGTACATAATATGTAATGAATGCATCATATAGCGCAGAATAAGAAACAAGAGGTTCCAGAGATTGCAAGATGAAGCATTTTCTTCTTCTTTCTAGAGTGGAGAGTGGCTGTGGACTATGGAAGTATATTGTCACCTTTGCTTTCTAAAACAGTCTCTGGGTTGGTTTTATTTTGCTTCTCTGTTTTCCTTTGTTATGAAGGAGAGTTTTATGAGGAAGGTTTTGTGGGAAATGATAGTTGTATAAAAAAGTACCTATAAATATTTATTTTAATTATGTTCTGTTTTAGTTAAGCTTTAAAGGGTTACAATGAGGAAAAGTCACAGTGTTTCCCACAAATGGAAAAAAACCAACAAACAAACTCAAAACTTGCTGACCAGTTATCTTCTATAAAGAATCTTATCATCTGCTATTGTGTGTTCTAATAAGTCTGATGAACTCAGTGGTGCAGGATTCTTAGGAAAGGTCAGAGAATGAGGGGCTTGCAGTTACATTAAGCTACTAATTTAATAATAATGTTATAACCTTGTCCTGAATTGAGGGAAAAACCTGAGACTGGTTGGCAAAGATTTTTGGAAATCTGACCAGTCATAAGTACGACAGTACTATTCACATATCTGTAATTCAGAGATCTGGAAGAAATATTGGTAAATTATTCCGGGCCTCTGAAAAACCCTTTCAACTTAGTAGGCTATGATCGTTATTAAAAACCCCTTTGTCAGTAATTTCAGAATTGTTGGAAATTGATGTCTATGCTATCAAAATGCACAAGCAATGAAGGTAAGGGTGTGAGGTAGCATTATTTGGAGAAGAATGTTGGCTGCTGAAGGGATGTGAAGGTGAGGTCGGAGCCCTGGGTTTCAATCCTGGTTCTACTATTAACTAGCCAAATGAACTTGGGCAATTCACTACCTCTCTAGGTCATACTTTCTTCACTCACGAAATAAGGGGGTTGAAATAATCTCCAGGTTACCTGAACATAGTAACTTAACTATGTGAGGAAATAAGTCTATATGGGACAATGTGCCAGTTCCATCCATTATACCAAGCTGAAAGATGCTATTGATTTTGCTCAGAGAGAAAATACCCTCTCTAAGGATTTGGTGAATGACAAATTGGAAATGAACTGGACTAGATCACATGACCTTAAAACATAGCCGCAGAAGACCAAGCATTGGGGCTTACAAAAATCTGACACAAGATTGCTTGCTTCGAGACTCTGTGTAATTCTGCAGTTCAGCAAAGCAAATTGCAGGGTAGAATGATTGCAGCCACACTCCTTTCCTATCTTCAGTTTGGAAAAGTCTGCAAGTCATGCTTTGCTCTTTTCTGTCATATCCAGATACACCCAGAGACCATTCTTGGTGATTTTGAGTCTATACACTAGGGTAATTCAGGAAGGATGATGCTTTCCTAACAAGAAAGGGAGGTCCTTTGGCTTTTGTAGAGAAAGCTGACTGATCACTTGCATGCGCAGGGAGGTCAATCTGCAAAACCTATTCAGGGTCTTCAGGTCACTCTTATAATTAATCCAGACCCTCTAGGCCTGACCCTAATAACCTAGTTTGCTTGAAATAATTCCTCCCTTTTCTTTTCCCCCTTAGGAATACAAGAGTGCCCTCATTAATATAGTAACATTCACAGCACACTTGACATTCTAATGGAATCTCAGCATTGGACAACACTAAATAAAACTTTAAAATAATGTACTGTTTTCATCTTGACCACTACCTTCCTACTCCAGGGTCCTGAAATCAAGAGCCCCTCAAAATAACAGTCTTCCTCCATATCCCTTTACCCAGCCCACCGGCTCCTCTTCCAGCCTGATGCAAAGAACCATCATTGAGGGGAGGCAACCACTGGAGACAAGAGGCTGGCATCCCTAATACTAATAGCACCAGGGGCTGACCAACTGCCAATGAAGGGTAGATGAGACCTAGAACAGCAGAATCTCCTAAACCAGCATCCCTGCTTCTAGACAAGGCCTCGTGACCACTGGTCAGGCCACCATTAACCTTGCAGAGATACAACCTAGTACCTCTAAAAGTGCCGCAGTCCCTACTTACTCAGTAGCTAAAATTACTGAAGACCCTGATAAGAAAGTTCTTAGCCCCAAATTCAAGTGGCTCCATGTCAGAAATGGATATTTTTATCCTTAAAAATGGTACTGTAGGAGATATATTCTGATTTACTTTGTCATGGCACTTAAAAATCACTAGACCATTTCAACTAACTTTTAGGGGTAGGGTTACTTTCTATATTATCTCCATTGAGATGTGAGCTCCCTGAGAACAAAGATTACCTCAGTTTTCATGTACCCTCATTGTTTTGCACTAAATAAATGCTTAATAAATACGTTTCATTCATTCATTCCATACAGAAAAAAATGACAGGAAAATATGACCCAATATGCCCCAGATCTGTTTTTCCACAGCGATAGAATTGTTATGATGCATTTTAAATCCCTAGAAAACATAAGGAACAAGTACGGGTATGAGGCAGGGGGAAGAAGCAATGACTGATGAAGAAGGAATTTCTAAGATGGGGAATTATTTCCTAGATATTTGAAGAGGCATTTTATACAATGTGGAGACACAGAAGAGGAGGCTCCGACAGCTATTTCTGGATTCTATTTGGTTCATGCTAATAATTCTCCAGTCCTGGGAGTTACTACTCAGACTTCCATTATCCCAACTGTAATGGACTTATTCTTGAGTAACAGTTACATTTATGATAATATGATTTTTATTTATTTAGATTGCTATATATATTAAAAACCCATGCAGAACATCTTACATCTCCTCTCCTCCAGTTTCTAAGGCTTTCTCCCTCTTCAAATTATCATTTATATTATTTTCTGTTTTCATATAGTATACTTGCTAGCTGAATGTAAGCTCCTTGATGGCACGGATTATTTTCCCTTTTGTCTGTACCCCCCTTGCCTAACACAAGGCCTTGCACATGGTAGGAATTTAATAAATACTCAGCAGATTTGCATTTTTTGGTGGTGGAGGAAAGCAAGGGGTTGTGAGTTTATGCAGAAAAGACTTATCCATTTTCATTATAATTCTCAAAAGATTTCCCTTAGAGCTAATTCACACTGTGTGGCTAAGCTTTTCATGTTCATGCTGGTCTAAACGAAATCACAGCAATTTATTCTAATAAGAAATGAACTTATTTGAAATTTTAGGGTACCATAAGAATTCTCAACCTACCTCATGGAGCCTCAGGTCTTTCTCATAAACAAGTTTTTTCACAAAAGCTGCTATAAACACAACCCAGGCTACCATCAACACGATTGGAAGTGAGTAGGAAACACTGGTCAAAAAGCTGGAGAAAAAAAAGATAGCACTCACCAAAATGGATCATGGCAGAGTTGGAGAATGTAACATCATAAATATCCTTTCCCTCACAATGAAAAACTATGCATATTTGAAAATAAAAGCAACCATTTTTTTAAAGTCTAGACTTACATATGATTCAACCTATATCAGGAACTCTTGTATGAGAAACTGTCCCACGTGCAGTTGGATTGCCTGGTAATCTTAAAGAATTTGTTGAGGAGGGGTCACTGGGGGGTACTATTGTACCACCTAGCTAGCCCTCAAGTCAGGAGGATCTGAATTCAAATCCAGTCTCAGACACTGGGCTAGTCACTTGACTGCCTCCAAAAAAAAAAGTTGATCAAGGATGGCATGGGGCAGAAGGAAGGCTTGAATTCATATATTTCTGACTTCAAGATCATTGTTCCATCAAGCCATTATTCCAAGCCTCCTCTCTATTAATCTAACATTGATGGAGCAAAATTAATTGGAGAAGGGGTCCTAGGAATTCCATGATTTTCAGCTGCCAGTACAATTTGTGGTTCCACAGATAGGCAGTGTTATGTTTTGGAGAATGGTTTTAAGTAGTCTTGGTAAGAGAGTTAACTTATAATCTTTAAGAATCAAGATCTCATTGACTGATACAAAATTGAATGGAATAGAGAAAAAGTGGATGGCATTCCATTTACTTTGCCGAATGATTCATTTAATCAAAAGAATGATTTTCTACTCTTAGGAAGCATTTGGTCAATGCTGGCTCAATTGAAATTTATAACCATGAACATCCCAGGATAAATATTTAGGCAATAACACTTACTGAAATCCCTATCAGCAATTTGATGAACACTCTCTAAGAGAGTTCTTCAAAATTTATGTTATATCAAGGGGGCTGACATGCCCATGTGCAGCTATAAACTGAGGAAGACCAAAAATGCCACCTTCTCCAAGGACATATCCTCTATATACCTGTCATGGTGGTTGAAATTCCCACCATTGTTATCCCTGGTTTTTTGGAACTAAAACATAGCTCCTAACAAGCTTTCAACCTTTTAAAATCATCATAACTCATGATGATATCATGTAATTAATGTATTTATTACATACAATGTGAATTCTCATGAGGATGGAAATACCGTCCAGAGTACAGTTTCCTACTTCTTGATTTTTGCCCAGGGTTAAAATGCTCCTGAATGCCATCAAAATCAACTCTCTGACCCTTCTCATTTGATAATGAAATGTCTATATTCTTTAATCCAAAGGACTGCGTTATATATTCAGATAGGGCGCTGGCTATAACTATATTAGATCTCAAAGAATGTATCCAAATCCAATGTGAGGGAATGAGTGGGGGATAGTGAGAAATTAGATGGGAGTTTTTATTTAATTTATCCCCACAGGTCTCCCTCAGATCTTTTTCCTATTCCCTTTGGCCACTGAGGTTCACACACAGTTCACACAGTTTAATCCTGGCTGCTCTACATAAGGGAAGCAGCTAACCTTGACAACCCACTAGAAAGAATTCTCATCTGTCTCCCCTTATCATTGTTCAACAAAGGGTGAAAACCTCATCTTATCTAGAGTTCTTAAAGCAGTCAAAGAGGAGAGAGAGGGGCATCAACAGAAAAAATAAAAGCCCCAAATGGTGTAACAACACTGAGGGCTGAGTTGAATAATAAATTCTGTTACTTTAGAGTAATTTTCACAAGCTTCAAACTCCAATGGAGGTGGATGGGCACAAAGCTCATCTTCCGGTATCTTTTTTTTTTTTTAACTGTCATTGAAGTAAGAGCCATTTTGTTCTAGCCGACTGGCAGACTTAATGAACATTAAAATGTATTACCTGAAAAATTTATCTTTAATTAAAAAAAATTCATTTGCAAAACCATTTGAGATGTTGGAAGAGTCCTTGGCAAAGGCCCTATTCCATAAAGTCATCCTAAATTCTTCTTGGAACAATGATATGCTTCTTCAAACACATCACAGAAGTCAGGCAAAGATTCCCTCTCTCTCTATTTTCCAATTTCTCCATCTGGATTCCCATTTATTTTCAGAAAAAACTAAGGATTATAAAGAGGCAGCATTCAGTTTACATCTGTTTCTTAGTGTTTATACCAGTGGTCTTTCTCCCCTACTTATCTTTTCTAATCCATTAAGACAAGGCATTACAATAATGGAGCATGTCTTCAAGGTGAGGAATGATCACTTTGGAGACCTGGAGTCAGGAAGATGCATTTTCTGAGTTTAAATCTGACCTCAGACACTTACTAGCAATGTGACCCTGGGCAAGTCATTTAATGGTGTTTTCATCATTTTCCTTATCTATAAAATGAGCTAGAGAAGGAAATGGTGAACCACTCTAGTAACCTTGCCAAGAAAACCCCACAAGATGTTGTGAAGAGTCAGATATGACTGAAATGACGGAACGACAATATCACATTTGAGGAAGATTTGTACTAAGCATTTGATTCCAACAATTGTATTTGGACTAATAGCAAATGCTCATAGAAGCTGCAACTTACTAAATAACAAAGCATAGAGACTTACTTGTCCTTCATGAAACAGGGGTAGGGAATTGCTTGAACCTGAACTGCTATTTCCTGTGAATTCCTCCCAGTCTGCAATTCAATTATAGCTCTTTCAATGCTATCCTGTAAATAAATAAATGCTCTGCCATAGATCTGGTTTTGTGATGGAGAATTATGTGGACCGGGAGCCCAGAGTTTGTTCCGGAGGCTGCTGGTGGTTTGGGCTGTCTTGAGACTCATTCGGATGGTGTACTCTATTAGTGGAGGAAGAGAATTGCCATCGAGACTGTCTTTTCTTTCCCTGCTTCTTTTAGAAGGAAGCTTGAAAATAACACCTAAAATGAAAATGATGAAAGAAAAAATAGAAAAATCATTTAATAATTGAGGTTACTTGCTGTAGTTGGAGGCCTCCTAAGAGGGCAGCCAAACATTCTGGATTAATGATAAGATAAGAGGTCCAGGGCTCTTGATTTATAAGAAAGGGAGAAAATGGCAGTGTTATGAAGGTGTAACTTATGAATTTTCAGTATCTGAAAAAATAATAACAAACTCAACAGCAGATTAAAACTATTGCCCATTATCTACAAATATGCTATATACTTATTACCATTATGTAATGGAATTTGATCAAATAATTATCAATCTTGTGACTTCTAATATTAATATGTCCTAAAGGAGAAAAGGATAACTCAGAAGATCCTGTCATCACTTTTGCTGAACTTGTGACATATATTCAACTCAGGTAGATCCCTCTATTTTCTTTCATTCTTACAACTTCAAATAGCATAGAAAAGACAATAAAGAAGTATCCTTAGAACCAGGAAGATCTGAGTTTCTTTCCCATCTCTGATACTTACTGGTTATATGTCCTTGGGCAAGTCATATCTTTCTGTATTCTAGACAACTTTATAAAAGTATCAATTGTATGGTCCCTTTGTGGGAACTACCAACATCAAAGAAATTCCATCCTTACAACTTCAGGCAGTTAAGTAGCACAACCCAATCACACAAGATGACCTCCAACTCCCCAGCAGGCAACACACACAGAACAGGAAAGCATGTGCACAGACATTAGGGTCAAAGGAAATGAGCTCCTCCTCATTACAGGGCTTCAAGTAAAAGCTGAATGAATACTATCCAGATGTGCTGCAGAGAGTATACAGAGGTTTTCAGGTGTATATGATCTCAACTGTCAACTCAAACATTTTGTCTTTCTCTCATCTTGCTAGACTTGCATGACCGTAAAGGATTTATTTGCTTTTTTGATCATAGATATTTTGACTTTGGCTTTAACTGTGCCAGGGGTGAAGGTGGGGTTCTTGTGTGAGAGTCTGTGCTGTTCAGTTTCTGAGGTCTCGGGCATGGAGAACTTGGAAAGCACCTTGAGAATTTCATTGGGATGAATCTGTGTGGTGTCAAAATGGACAGTTTAAGCAAAAGCAGAGTTGAACTTACTTCCAAAAAGTTCATTGTTCTTGTATAGCCTTTGAGCTTCCATTTCCATTTCAGCGATAGTTTTTGCTGGCTGAATGCGATCGTATAATACACAGGAGGAAATGTTGACTGTCAGGGCAGACAGTGTATTGAGCTGATCAATGATGCCAATGTTGTTCTGTAACTTTAGCCTTAGAATATCTGGAGAAGACAAGCAAAACAAAAACCAACAGGGGAAAACAAAAAGAAAACTTTACCATCTTGATTCTCACAATGATGCATCAAAAGCACTGATTTGCCATGAAATGTTAGCACATAAAAGGAAGCACTGGAAAATTAAAGACATAGGGGAAATGTGCTTTAATAGGGGAAAATTCAAAGAAATGCATCAGGCAAAATTTATTCTGTAACACAAATATTCAACAAAGAGAATTTTCATCCAGTTGATGTGAAAAAGTAACATCATGCCAAGATCAAGTAAAGACAACTAAAACCTTAGGTGTTATAATATCTTGAATAGTGATGTAAGATCAAGAAGCTAAGTGTTACAGTAATACAGTATGATACAATAGAGGGGATTAATTTGGGAATCAGAGGACACAGGTTTAAAATCTTGACTGGCTACATGACCTTGGGAAAGTCACAACTTTTCTGGGGCTGTTTCCTTTTCTGTAAGGTGAGAAGGGAGGGGATGGAGGGGGTCTACTTCTCTACATCAGTGAGATCATAGGTCTGGTCCTATCTCCTCTCCCTACAACCTTGAGTAGCTCAACATTGTCCAACATGCAAGTCTCTCTCTTACTTCTCACCAGGCAACACTTACAGGACAGGAAACCACAATGAGCTGGCTTACTGGATAGAGCCTAGAACTTGAAGACAGGAAGATCTAAGTTCAAATATTGCCTCAGATAGGCACTTATTACCTATGTGACCCTGGACAAATCGCTTAACCGTTTTGCATCTCAGTCTCCTCGTTTGTACCATAGGGCTGATAATAGCAGGTACCTCCCAGGATGTTTTGTGATGATTAAATGAAATTCCATATGTAAATTACTTAGCAAATCATAAATAAATAAATAAATGCTAGTTGTTATTTTTATCTAGAGAGAAAACTACAAAATAGGAGATGAAGGCCAAATTTAGAATTAGACAAACAGGTGGTCTCTGGAAGCATAGAGCAAAACTGAGCAAAATAAATTATAACTGGAATATGAAAATAATAGCAGTAATCAACAAATGAAACAGGTTATGGAAACATTTCTTAAAGAAAAGTACATACTATATGGCATATATAGGCATATGTAATTAAATTATTTAAGAACTATATGAGTTATCTCAAATCTACATCAAGTAGCCCATAACTTATGGAACCTAATATAGTGAGTAGATGGATTTGTTTTAGATAAGTATGAAAAAAGGAGGAGCTAATTTTTCTTTGATTTTGTGGTATCCTTGTAATATCATCTATTGTTATGAACAATTTATATGAAAACAAACATGAATATAACATTATAGTTGATTGCATTTTCACTTCCTGACTCGACCGTCATGAATAAAAATATGCTAAATATTATGAATTCTTCTTAACCAACCAAACATCCCTACAATCTTTTAAAGTAAAATTAAATTTTCTAGTAAGTCAGCCACTAGCAAGCATTTTGCACTAGAATTTAAAGTGAGTGGCTTTTGTTGTGCAAAATGATGGGGGAGGGGGAAAATTATAGTTGAACAGTGGCCTCCAGTGGCCATAAGTAATCAATACAATGCAATTTAAGGCAGAGATTCTCTTTTAATTTTGATGGATCTTTAATTGGAATTTAAAATACAGTGGGGATAAATAGAGGATAAGACGTTTCTCCTGACTTCCACTTCATTCCCAATGGAAAATTTTCTCTTCGATCTTACCACGACAAACTTTAAAGTACCTAATAATTTTATGACCATCTGTCTCAAAGTTAGACTATCATCTGCCTCATATTTTAAACCTTAAACCTTACCTCTACATGCTTCCAAAATTTTCAGAACTGAAAATTATTTTGTCCTTGATTCTCTGACTATCTTTTATCCTTGACTCAAAATATTTCTCAGCAGAAATGATAGTTTAAGTGATTTCTTTTGAAACAGAAAAATTTTTATTACTGATTCTCTTATAAACAGGTAGTGTGCATCACGTGTTCTAGAACATAGATATTATTTGGAGGCTAACCTTAAGCGTGGTTCCTTTCTGATGGTTTGTAACCTACATCACCAGCGAAACAGCCCCCAAACAGGGCTACTATATAACATAAAAACATGCTTTCTTTCCTTCTACCTCTCCCTAACATCGATGCTCTTAGTCTAGGGGTTGCATAGCAACAGCACATCAGACATAGACTGCGTGAGATGACTTGGCATCCTCTGGGTTGAAGGTGGGGATGTGGCAGAGGGAACGCCTAAGTTCTCTCAGTTTCTTTTCATCCTCTTCACACATCGTTTTAAATGACCTTGAAAGAGAAGAACACATCCCTGCCTCACTAGCTATTAGTTTGTTTTCTTTCTGAGACAATCCATCACCTTTGTCTTTCTACTCAGGACCTGATGCAGGAATTTCACTTGTGTGTTAGCTATGGCACAACATGTTAAAAGTCAGTGATTGCTAATGAATTATTTTGCCCTCCTCCACAGCCAGTAACTTATCATGGTGTCAGTGTGCACTGATATTAAGAACTTGCTTTGCGTTAAGAACATTGCATAATGAAAAACAATGTATTATATCAGGAACCTGAAAGCCGTCTGTGGTCAGTTAAAGGGGAGATTGCATTTGTATGGTTTATTTGGGATTATTATTATTTCTGAGTGCTTTGTATCATGAATAATGTGAAAGGAAAACTGAGAAGTTAATGATCAAAGAAAGTTTGGCACCCCTGGTAAATTAAGTGTGTGGCAGATAGGTGCCCCAATGGACAGAGTGCTGGGTCTGGAGTCAGAAGGACATCTTTCTGAGTTCCAATCTGGCCCCAGACACTTACTAGTTATATGACCCTTTGCAAGCCACTGAATCCTATGTGCCTCAGTTTCTTCATCTGTAAAATGAGTTGGAGAAGGAAGTGGAAAACCACTCTAGGGTCTTTGTCAAGAAAATTCCAAATAGGGTCATGAAGAATTGGACTTAACTGAAAAACGACTGAACAACTTTAGGTAAGTGCACACCCGACTGAGGAGGCAGGGGACAGAAAATATGGCAGGGGATTTATTTCCCTTGGAGTAATGAAATGACCAGAACCTAGCAAGACACAGTGCAGAATACAAAATGGAAAGGAGTTCTGGTCTAGGATAACATTTTTTTTTTTCCTGACAGGATCTGGAAACTAAAGGTCCCATGAAACTGCATAATCTAACAGTGACTTACCAAGCTCATTTATCTGTTTCAGGAGCTCAACGGCATCAAGTCCCACAGAGAATTTTACAAAAACTTGCACAAAGGGGTTCCTTAGAGTATTCTAATAAACAATAATAATAGAGAATTAGTTTAAATGCAAGAACAAAACAAGTTTAATCATTGTCTCCCTAATAACACCCACAGTGAGAGGCATTAACAGCTATTGTGCATTACCAATGCATTATCTTACAAAGGCTTACATTCAAATCTCTGACAAAGGAAGATAGTGCATGTGCTGCTCATAATGAAGAGTTGGGTCTTTGTTTAATTAGTCTTATAAGGAAGCAAACTTCAGGACGTGGGCACCATTTATTGGATGGCCTCCCAATGTTGCTAAATATTATTATGATACGCAAGACTTGGGAATTCTATTCACTTCAACCTTCCTCTACTCTCTACATAATAAATGCTACAATTTGTGTATGTGATGAAATGGGAAATTCTTTTTTATGTATGTAGAGATTGACTAGTAATAGTATATTGCAATAACCTAAGAAAGACTTAGATAAGCATTTAATGTTACTCTTCTACCTTCTTGCTAATGGGTGAAATGAAGGGCTATGGAGAAATGAGGAGAAAGAAGTAAATTCGAAAATGACTCTGAGGAATTATGTACGATGAATGCTGCTGGAGTTTAGGGGCATTGGTGGGTGGGGTAGATAAGCTGATGGAAGATGGATGAAATTATTGGATTGACTAGATGTGGAGTTTATTCACCAAAAGAGACATATTTTTGGCCAAAGGCCATATATTTTGAGTTTCAACTCTGAGTACTTCAGTTTCCTAAACTCTAGAAGTTAGCTTGTGTCTATTAATCTCCCAGATTTTTACATCTAATTCCAAGGATCACATTTGGAAACAATTCTCTCACAACTAGAAATTCTTGCTGTCTAGGAAGACATGAGTCAGGTTAGTTAATATAAAAAAAGTTATTTGGCTTTGAAAAACTTAGCATGTCTGGCTAAATAAGTAAAGGTAATTGCAGTAACTAGAGAACATCTATATTTTTTTTTGGAAAACCTTCTATTTCCCAATTACAGATTGTCAGTGGAAATGACTTTATAACCACTCTCTAAAAATCAGATGAGTATTTATACTCAAAATGTGTTGTAAAAAACCATTTAGCAATGCAAAAGGGTGGCAAAACTCTTGACAGAAAATATATTGTAATGACTGGTCACAGCAAGGGAGGGAGCCTATGGTGTATCACTTGTAAAATCAAAAGGCTGTTATATTCAATTTACAGTGGTTAGATTTTTTTTTAAAAAATGCAGATTATTCAAGCAATAAGATGTGACTTCCCTGAATAGACATTTACAAATGAAAGAAAGGAAAAGTGATGGTCTGATGTGCCTAGAATATGTGCATACCATCATTGAAATTTGCCTGTCTAATTCTATATAGGTGGTCCAACCTTAGTGAAAACTAGAGGTCAAAAACCTTTGCTATTTTTTCCCCAAAGTTTGTTCATTCATGTAAATAATTTAAGTGACCTAATGAGAGCATTGCTTCTTGCAGGCTGGTACCCTGATGCTACTACCGCCTTTCTCCCTATAACCATTTGATATTCAATATATAAATACATACATATATATGTGTAGTATATACATACATGTTGTCTCCCCATTAGAATATAAGCTCCTTGAGGGTAGAGGTGGTTTCACTTCTGTTTTTGTATGCCAGATACTTAACCTAGGGTCTGAGACACAGCTCTTTAATTTGGGGTACTTGTTAGATGTCCACTCTTCCATCAGTGAACAAAATTCTATCTCTCAATTACTTTGTTTAATTTTGCTTCTTTTGTGCTCATGGGTATAAAGATCAAATAACATCCTCAAAGCCCATATTTGGGAACAGAATGAATGTGCTATGCCATCCAGTTGGCCATACGTACAGAGAGCACCTGCATAGTATTTTCTCTGTATGCATGGCTAATATTGCCACAGTGGTAGAAAGGTTTTCTACTTAGAAGACGTTCATACAGAAGGGAAAGTCTGACTCAGTGTGTTAAGCATCTCAGTGGGCAATACATTAATACAATAATACAGTACTAGTTGCTATATCTAGCTATTTTCCAAACCTTTACAAGTTTTATTTTTTAAAAGGTAACAAAACTAATTATATGGGTGTCACAATGGGACGTAAGTCTGCCTTGAGGTTCCAACAAAAGGAGAGCAGTTCTAATCAGAATACAGCATACAGAGGTGGAATCCAAACAGTCTGCCTCATGGGAGTTTTCAGGACTTGCTTGGGGCAGGTTTTAGAAATGCTGGCTTCTCTTGTGTCTCATTCCTCCTGGCATTATAGGAATCTATCAAGCTATCAAAAGAAAAATGGTTCTATTTTCCTAACATTCATATTCTATAGAAATAGAATAAGTAATAAGGTATTACTCTACAGCCTGGACCCTGTAAGATTGCTCTGGTTCTCTCAGGAAGTGAAAATGGATATGTAAATGAACGATTTATTTTGGTCCCAAGTATAGCAATAGTTTCTTTTCTCTTAATTAATAATTCTTAGATAAACATGATTGTGGCATGTCTTCTATGCACATAGCATGACAGTAGAATATGTCCATTGCCAATTTGATTAAGAAAAGTTTAATGAGAAACCACCGGAGTTCTTCTAGAGAAAATTAGATGATCACTTTTTGGAGATACTAAAAGAAGGAATTTCTGGTCAAGTATAGGTCAGACCAGATGGCCCCTGGAGGATCTTCCAACTCTGAGAGTCTGTGAGAGTGGGTTTACCATAGAAGACTAGTTAATTGTCCTCCGAGGAAAATAGGGTTTTCATTGGGTAAGTCTAAAAATGTTAACTCAGAACCCAGAGGCTGTATATAACCCATGAGGATAAAAGTGGAAAAGTATCCATGACTTTCATACCAAATTCTACTACTTGGCATAGAATAATAACCCAAAACACTCCAAAAGTCATGGCAGGTTTTGTGCTGCTAGCTTAACAGTGTCAAAAGCTTTCCTTTAGTTGCAACAGGAAAACACAATTGGGGGGAAGGGTAAAAACCAAAATATGGAAGTCATTATTTAAGGATTCTCACCCCAAATGATCACTCCAAATTTTGAGCCCTTCCTCTGATTGTTCAAGCTCCTCCCCAAATCTCTAATTTAAGGAAAGTGTCCAGCCCAACAACGTTCACTCCTTCATCTTTCCCTGGGCTTTACTTTTGACTCTGGACTTCTTTCTTCCATTATGTCCTTCCCACTCCCACCCCTTTTTTGCTTCCTTTTATATATTTTCTTTCCCCTTTAGAAAGTAAGGTCCATGGAGGCAAGGGTTATTGATCTTTCTGCTTGTTTACTCCTACTGTTGACACAGTGCCTGGCACATATTAAGAGCTTACTAAATTCTTACTGACTTGACTTAAGTAGTAAGTAGTAAGACTTAAGTAGTATGAGAAAAGAAGCACTTTTCTCATAAATATTTTGCAAGGTAAGTCATTTCTATTACTGGGAAATTATAGTAAGAAATGAGATGTTGACTACAAGCAATGGTTAGTGTTAAGATCCGTTTTTCAGGGTCCTGAGTTTTCAGGATCCTTACAGCGGTCCCGTATTGGCTATCAGAGTTAATAGAAGTAATAGGGAGATGCTGAAGAGAGGTGGATTTCAGGGACTCTTTTAAACAAATGTTTTCTAGCAATTAGGAGAGTTTCAAAGGGAAATTGGCTTCCTTAGGAAGTAGTTGATTTCTCCTCACCTGGCTGGATGACCACTTGTTAGGTGTGGCGTAGAGAAGATTCCTATACCCTCTGGGTAGCACTAGATGACCTCTCTTTTTTTCTTTTAAATCTGCTCATTTTCATCTGTTTGGTATAGTTTATGTCATAAGTTTTGCCTAGGTCCCATCTACTTGTTCATCTAATTATAATAATTAGCATCTTAAATAGCTGCCTTGCTTATTAAGATGAATGACATGAATGAATAAACCATACAAGAGTACCTGAAGCATTGGGATGGTTTGGTTTAACAGATGGAATGAATTCATGAACAGTGGTGATTTATCCATCCACTCTTGAGATTTTTCTCTCAATTCTGCCAGTTGTCTCAGAGTTACATTAGACTAAAAAACAAAGAAGAAAAAAAATTAATATGTTAGGGATTCCCTATACTAGCACAAGTCATATATTAATGAACTTTATGGAAATTGGTTTAAAACAGTTATTCTTAACCTGGGGTCTGTAAAATTGTTTTAAGAATATTTTGAAAACCATATTTCAACATAGTTGATTTCCTTTGTAATCCTATATATTTTATTTTATACATTAAAAAACAGTATTCTGAGAGGGGGGTCTATAGACTTTACCAGACTTTCAAAGGGGACTATTATACTAAAAAGATTAAGAACCTTTGATGTAAAAGGTGGAATTAAAGTAAAAATAATTTCCTTTATTAAGAATATTTTTAGGCTCCTTTAAACTACCAAAGTATTATTCATAAAAATTAGGGGACTTTTAGAGTCATATAGTTAGAGCTAGAAGAGACCTGTCACCCTAGCTCAGCCCCATTACTTTACCAATCAGGAAACAATAAGAGAAATTCAGTATCAGCTTGAATTTCAGCTAGGATTCAAATCCAGGACCTCAGACTCCAATATAGAAAGAACTGGTCCTCAAGATTTCTTCCATACACTAGCATGATGAATATTAAATATCTTTTCTAGGGATTTAATAAATATACAATTTTTTTGACGTAGAAAGCAAACACCATATTACTTTAGAATTATTTGTAAATAATAAATTTCCCTAGGATAATCTAGAAGTATTTCAGAAATAAGTGCCTCAAAGAATTTTATATATGTCTATAGAAAGATTATTTAGACACACAGAATATTTTTTGTGGCTAGTGATTAGTTTAGTTTAGGGACGTTTTCTTTTTTTTAAAGCATCTGTTTATCATGTCACACGTTAGAAATAGTGTAGTTTTTCTATTCAACTTCAAAGATGCATTTACCATGCCATAATTTTGGAATTGGCTAGAGAGGTACCATTAGTTCTTTTTTTCTTTCTCTTTCTTCATCTCTTATCTTCCATTTCTTCATATCTACATGCTGATTCATTTGTTAACATAAGGAACCAGTTTTCAAAAAGTGGGGAAAGGCTGGGTCCTGGGGATCCTGATTCAATTCCTGACTCTGGTAATTATAGCACTGGAGTCAAATTCAAATAAAGACATTCCTGCAGGCAGCATATTGACTTAGAAAACCACAAATTAACACTATCTATGTTGAATTGTAATCTTATTTATTTTGTTAAACATTTCCCAATTACATTTTAATCTGATTTAGGCTACACAGAGGTGGTTTTCAGCCTGCCAAAGGAAAGTCTGATACCTCTGCTTTGTAATTCTATCTATGGACTTGGTCAAGTCCCTTCAGCTTGCTGAAACTCTATTTCCAATAATAGATGGGATGTATTGGGTGATTTCCAAGTTTCTTACTACTTTGAAATTTATATGAAGATTTAGTAATGTAGGAAGCATTAGTGTCAAACTAGTTTTAGAGGCAAAATGTGGTTTAGACTTGAGTCTAAGTCCTCCCTCAGACACTTATTTAGCCATGTGACCTTGTGTGAGTCACTTGAAATCTCTCAGTTTCAATTTCTCATCTGTAAAATTGAAATAATAATATCTACCTCACAGAGTTGGAGAGAGAATCAAATGAAATTTCATAAATATATATATTTATATATACTTTATATATATATATGTACTTTGCAAATATTAAAGTGCTAGTTATTATCACATTCTATATCCTTATAAATGCTATTATATTTATTTTTAATATTCTATTGTCATTGTAATGTCCACTTTTCTCATTCTGCTTTTATATTAAGTGAGGGCAAGACACAAGTTTTCTGCTTCTACTTTGTTGAACATTTTGAGGTCTTTTCACTTGCAATAATTTCATTTCGACAATGATCATTATTTAACACAATTTATATCTTTTCAAAGAATTAATTATACTGCCTTTCCACAGGCAGAGTTAGTGATGGAAATTTTTCTTGTGATTCTCAAGGCATCATATCTAGCATATGAAGAAGGAGGATGCTATTGGAGTAACTCTTAACGGTCTAGGTTTACAAACTGATTTATAAATTCATCCTGTCACAAATAACAATACCACTTGGGTACATGTCCAAACCTTTTCCATAATCGCCTTTGTAGTTGGGGTATATGGTGCATACATAATCTTCCCCAATAACAGTGGTTTCAAGAAAGCCCAAATTACAGGTCCAGCAGGCATGTTAACAATGTCTTTATAAAGGGAGAAGCAAAATGGTGCTGTAAGGAGAAAGAAATTAATTAAATAAATGCATGGTCTTTAAATGATTTCTTGATCACATATTGGCCCAGAATACTACAACGAACCAAAACCTTCAAAAATTCAGAGTCTGCATTTTGGGGGAAGTGTTCTTTCCTGTTGCATGGTTTGCTTGGCTAGTATTTACAATGTTTTGACCTTAGATAAAATTAGAATCCACTGTGAAGCAAATGAGAAACCCGAAACTTAACGAATCTCCTTGAAAATGGCTCATTTCAAGCTCACTTACTTGAATTTAGGGGAATTCCATATTTTAAAGCAATTTGTTTTCTACTCAAATTGTAGGTCAAAGGGTCTCTGGTGTAGTTGCCCCCTTTGGGCTTCTGTGAAGAGGGCAACATGGCTGTCAAGTAGTCGGTAGTGATTCCTTGAGAACACAGGGCTTGGGAGATGGTACTAAATGATCCTTCAGGGCCGTTAATATGATGGTTTCTATATATCTCCTGTGGGAGAAAAAAATCAGTCATATTGATTAAAATAAATCACTTGAAAAAAAGCCCAGTTACATTAAAAAAAAACAACTCAGTTTCCTAGATTTTGATGAGTTTCATGTACCAATAATGGCAACAATATGGACAAATCATACTAAGGAATATCACAATAATAGCTAGCATTTACATAGTGCTTTAAGGTTTGCAAAGTAATTTCCATGATACCACATTTAATCCTCATGAGAACCCTGTGAAGTAGGGGCTATTACTATCTGCAGTTTAACGATGAGGAAACTGAAGATTACCCACAATCACACCATTAGTCTGTTTGAGGGAGGAGTTGAACTCAGATTTTTTTGACTCCAAGCTCAGTGCTCTATGCACTGAATCACCTAGACACCTTTCAAAATAGTTGCATGGCATTGGATTTGCTCAGTGTAAGATTTTCAACCAGATGAAACCTACGAAACAGTTAAGTTTCAAGAGGGAATCAAAAGACCTTCCATCTACATCCATATGAACTCAACCAACAATATATTGACTAAGAAGTGTCAGACAAATGGATGAATTGCATGGATTTATTGATAAAAACAAAGGGGCTTATGATGGCAGTTCAGGACTAGGTTATTGCCACCAGAAATTAGAGGAGGCTTCTCTTTAAAAATCCTGAATTTATTCATCAATGCAAGTTATACATGGAAGCAGCCGATACCATTCAACACTTCACTGTCAAGAACAAAAAATTTAACACCTACTGAATACCTAGCAAGACATGTTCTGGGGGCAAGAAATCAATATTAGATGCTTGTTATGTTCTGCAGAAGAATAACTAACAGCTCAATGCTTTTATTCAATTATAAAAGGCAGTTATTTTATCTACTAGGAGAACAGTTCAAAGAACATTAAACGCTTAAAAAAAATAACAGTAGAATAATGACTTGCCCTAGGACAGTTTTAATCTGAACTTCACCAAAAATATGAGGACAGGATGAAAGAGACAGTGTGGTGTAGTGGGACTGCAGAGTAGAACTCTGATACAGGAAGAACTAAATTCAAGTTCTTGTCTGGGACATACACTGGCATTGTGACATTAATCTCTTATTATCTGCAGGCAATTCTTTGAAAGTGTGGGTTGTAAAGGGTTGTCCATCTACATTTATAGGGGAAATTTTCTTAGCAGTGGTTCCCTATGTCAATGAAATCACAGGTCCAGACCAAATAGCAAGAATAAAAACTACAGCTTATGTTTATAAAGAGCTTTGAGCTTTGCAAATACATACATACACATATACACACATGCATATGTGTATATATGCTTACACACATGTGTGTAAACATCTATATGCACATGTGTGTATATAGCCTCCTTCTTTGCATCTGAGATGCAAACACTGATACTAGTACCCACCAATTTAGGTTTCTCTATGAACAGTAAGAAGTTAGTCAAGTAAGAAAATCTACCTCTTTAAGGTTGTTCGTAGAAGAATGAAACAAGCATTTTAGGTACCTACTATGTGCCAGGCACTGTGTTATTTGTTTTACAAATATTTCATACACACACAGTATGTACTTATACCAATATTTTATCCTTACAACTCCTTGAGGTAGACACTATTATTTTCCCCATTTTACAGTTGAGGAAGCGGAGGCAGAAAGAGGTTAAGTGTCTTGTCAATGGTCACATAGCTAGTAAGTATGGGCTGCTTTAGAAATTAGGTCTTCCTAACTCCAGTCCCAGCTCTCTATACACTATTCCTACCTCGTAACTATGGCGAGATGTTATCTCATTATACATAGCAGATGCTGTGTATGGCTCAGTGGAAAATATTCAATGATACACTGGCGCCCATTCGAACTTGTTTACGAGACACAATTGTGAAGCTGTCAGCAAGAGCATCTAAACCTCAAGAATCAGCAAACAGAACAAATCATGGATTGATTTTATTGTTTAGTTGATTGTCTAGATTTAAGAAAGTGATGGAGAAAAAGTCATTGAGATTAAATGGAAAAGTGTGTGAGGTGAATTTTTTCCCCAGAAAGATATTTATTAAATACTTACCAGTACCCCACTGGTAATATTCATAAAAAGGTTTTACAGAGAGAACATGATTAGTCCAATTCATACCTGTGATAACGGTACACTTCGGGACAGGTGTATTTGTTTCAGTGACCAAATTTTGTCAAGGAGTGGACGGGTGCCAGTAACCATCTGATTAAGAGAGCCTTTCAGTTTTATGAAGAGTTCTATCACTTTTTCTACTGGTTCTTGATCTTCCCTAGGGAAAAATACCTAATAAAAATGGAAGCAAAACAAATGATTTGAAAAAGTCCATAAAGTTCTGGCCAGCTAGATCATTCACTGTCTACCCTATCATTCATAATCATGCACTATTCACCAAGAAAGCAGAAAATCTTGGATACTTCAACTGATCTACCCAATTCACCTCATTCAGGAATATTTTTTACTATTTTGCTTGTATGATACTGAAAGAAATTTGGGAAAGCATACTATACTTTATAACTGGCAGATTCCCAAGTCATCAGTTGTTAGTTTAGGCTCTGTAATAGGTTATCACATAATTAAAATTAGTTCTAACCCACTCTACCACTCTACTGTAAACTGGCCAAACTCCCTTTATTGTTTATATTTAAATAAGAAGGAACCACAGTTATCCTCGAATGTTGGCTGTTGGTTCTTACATAATTTTTCTAAACCATAGTCGATCAATCTATTTCACTACTGATTCCCACTTTCATATGAAAAATGGTGAATTTCTAGGTTATGAATAAATTCTTTTTTTTTTAAAGCCAGAGGCTAATTTTTCTTTCCTTGTCAGTATCTTTGAAGCATTAAATAGTGATCCTTCAGTTGTCAAACACATAGTCATCAGTCCAACACTGGGATTTTCCCATAGGAATGTGATTACCACCTTAGCCAGGCTTTATCTGCTAGGAAAATTAGAGAGAGGCTTAATTACTGGATTCCCACAAGAAATACCATATCTAGTTTCTGCTCTGCAGGAGCTTTACATAGAAGGAAATGGAAATGTAAGGGAATGAAATAAATATGATGGAATTTTAAAAAAAACTTTGCTTCCTGTATGTCTTGGACTATACTTTGGACAAAATGTTTTCAGCTATAAATCATTAGAAAGAGGAAACCAAAACATTATCCTTCTTAGTCTTCTATTGACTCCAAAGCAGCCCATCAGGTTTAGACTTATAAATTTCTACTATTTTCAAGAATCCATTGTTTTTTATTTCTGTGTGTGTGTGTGTGTGTGTGTGTGTGTGTGAGTGCGGGCATGTGCATATGTTTGGGGTTGGGGAGAACACTAAAGGCAAAGAATAGGAATTTATGGTTTCTATAATGCACCTATGATTTCACTGATAGAACTCCCAAATGAAAGAATACCCTTTACCAATGTAGTTTGGCACTTAGTGGACACCTTCTAGTCTCAGAGGACAGCTTAGAGCACTGAGTTTAAATGACTAGAGGCAGAACTAGAAGCCAGGTCCTTGCTCTGAGGATAGTTCCCTATCCATTAGCCATACAGCCTTGAAGCCTATGAAATGGAAATTCAGAGGAGAGTGATTGCTCAGTGTTACTATTCCAATCAGTTCAATTCTGTCAGCATAAAAAGGTATGCCAAAAACGTGTACTACTGTGTACAAAGCACTAAGGATTCAAGACCAGTAAAATGAGACAGTCCTTGGCTTCAAGGGGCTGATATTCCACATATAGATAGTTCAAGATTTGGGAGATAGAGTGAAGACAGTTTTTTGGTGTTGAGTTTGCATATTTGTCGTATAACCTTCACATTTTCATCCCCTACATAAATATGCATTTCGTACCTCCTAAGCGCAAAGTATACTAATTCCTGAAAAACTGCAGCTCTGGAATGATAGAGACATTTGCCATTCATTGTTCAATATACATTTACCCATGCATGTAGCCTCACTCTAAATTTTACAAAATTTCAAGTTCATAGATTTAGAGCTAAAAGATGCCACAGAGGTCAAAGCCATACCTCAGTTTTTACAGATTAGAAAACAGAAACCCATTAAAATTAAGTGATTTGCCCAAGATCACACGGGTCTAGAGATGAAATCCAAACCCAGGCCCTCTGACTCCAAATCCAGTACTTTTCACTGTACTATGCTGCATATATGTAACCCAAGTCCCTGCAGAAAAGCAGAAGAGTCTCATTTTATTGGTTGTTAATCCCTTGAAACAGAGATCCTAACTCTTGACGAGTAGAGGGCAAAGAATATTCAGGCATCTTGGAGCTTGTAACACTTGGATCAATCAGAAAATCCTGTTTGGATAATTCTGGGACAGCACCAACAAATCCCAGAAGGCAGTAATCCAACATAAGCTACTCCACCCCAGCCATCTTGACTCCTCTCTGACAACAGAGAACATGGGCTGGCACCATGTTTTGCTGGCTTCTCCCACTGATAGGATGAAATGTGCTCAAGTGAAACACAGAGTTTTGCAAGGAGAAGCACAACCTTGGAAGGTTGTAAAGAGGAGATTTAGGTTTGATGTAAGGAAAACTTCTCAATGCTTAGACTGACTTCAAAGAAGGGAGTGCCTAAGAGAGGGAGCTTCCTTCTCACTGAAAGTCTTCAAGAAAAGGTTGGGTGACTCCTTATGGATCGATCATTCCATCTGCTGCCCTGCCTGGCTTCAACTCCATGGAACAAGATGTCCATCCCAGGGTAGGCTCCTCACCTCTAATGTCACCACTAGGCTGTTAACTCAAGTCTTGAGATACCACCTCCCTCAACCTCTTCTCCCCTCTTATTAGAGGGTTGGAGGGTGAACTACCAAACTCCTCCCAATACCTTCCTTTATAGAGGGCAGGAACCAGACTCTGGGGCTCACTCTAATCTGTATCCACTGCTGTGCTGGGGTTCAGCTTCTTGGAACAAAATACCCTGGTGTCCCCTCTACTCTCACTCCCAGCTTTATGTCTTCCCTTTGTATGTTATCTTCCCCTGTTAGACTATAACTCCTTGAGGTTAGAAACTATCTTTTTATTAGTTGTATCCCCTGGGCCCAACACAGTCCCTGTCATAGAGTAGGCACTTAATAAATGCTTATTGGATTAGACTAGATTATTGAGTCTATGTGATGGAGAGGGAATTACGTTTTCAGTATGGATTGGACCAGATGGTCACTCTGGTCTTTCCACCTCTAAAATTTGTTGATTCGGTGAT
Organism: Potorous gilbertii; assembly: GCA_028658325.1. Classification (NCBI taxonomy): domain Eukaryota; kingdom Metazoa; phylum Chordata; class Mammalia; order Diprotodontia; family Potoroidae; genus Potorous; species Potorous gilbertii. The sequence goes on from CM053771.1 coordinate 489,536,587, forward strand.
CTTCTAAGGGATTGAACCTTTTTACCTTCCCTCTTTCTTCTCACCTTATTCTTGTGGTTAGTAGGCACACCACAGACATGGAATGTATTGTTCAAGAGGATAATTGTGGGTCTCTAGAGCTAGGGCAGGGGAAGTTAGGAGAATCAAGGAATCCTTATTATCACTCTAAAACTTTTCCTAAAGACCTAATTTAAACTCTCACAGCCTGAATTTTGGATTCCTAAGAATTCAGCTCATATTTATGAGTTGTAAAAAAATGAGCTGTTGAAGGAAATGGCAAACCACTGCAGTCTCTTTGCCAAGATCTTTTTCAGTATCTTTCCCAAATGAGGTCACAAAGAGTTAGATATGACTGAAAAGAACTGAGCAAGGAACAAAATAAAATAAGCAGTTAATGGCTTTACATATGGTTTTCCTGTATTGGGATTGAGTCAAGATGCATCTGAGATATAAAAGACTGCGAGTTCCAAAGCAATAATCTAATAGTTGCCTAAGTGAAACTCTTTACTGCTGTTATCAAGAACATAAGTGAGTAATTAAATCGTAATACAATAAATTAAGGACATGAGATAGCTAATTGCCAACACAAACAATACTTACCTTGTAGGTAAAGTTATAAATGTCCAGGTAATGGAGAAGTGTAATTCCTGTGAGATAAGACAGGCGGGACCTCTCTGGAATGGATAGGTTGCAGAATTCCATCATTTCAGCTTCCAATTTCAGATCAGTAACATTAGAATCACAAGAATACAGCCAGAATATATGAGAAATGATCTGTAGTTTTGAGGGGAAAAATATTTTTTCATTAGCCTGCCTTAATATGACTCATTCATCCTCCCATTTTCGAAGTCTTTCTTGTGCTATCATATTTCAGCTTTAAAGTATAGCAAATACTTTATCATTAGGGACTTAAATGTCTTTCTTTTCCTTGTTCCTTCTTTTTATAAGTTCTCAATACCATGAGCTAAGCAGCGTCCATATGTAACACTGGTAGGCCTAACAACTAGACATTGAAAGCAAGGAAAAGAAAAGTGGAAATAAAGGAAAAAAGAAGAGTAAGAATATAGGAAAAATGGACTAGGGAAGAAGGCAGAGAGAAACAAAAGGATAAATAGGGAGACTTAAAGAGTTAGAAATTATCTGATTCTACACACATGAAGACAGTTCAGGAGCTGGAAATTATGGTAAACATATCTTCGGGGTTTCTGATTGGTCAACTTGTAGCATTTCAAGTCTGAACCAGACTCACCATGTTGCCATATCCAGGTATTAACTGACTTATGATTGTAACAATAACAGTTCATATTTTATAAGGTAGTTTGGCTTTTCAAAGTACTTTCCTTCCAGCATATTTTTGAATTAGTTAGGGCTAATATTTATTATGGGCAGCCAGGTAGTACAGTGAATAGAGTGCCAGGCCTGGAGTCAGAAAGACTCATCTTCCTGAGTTCTAATCTGGCCTCAGACATTTACCAGCTGGGTGACCCTGGGCAAGTCACTTAACCCTGTTTGTTTCGGGTTCCTCATCTGTAAAATGAGCTGGAGAGAAGGAAATAGCAAACCACTCCAGTATTTTGCCAAGAAAACCCCAAATGGGGTCACAGAGAGTTGGACATGACTGAAAACAACTGAACACGTATCTTACTGTCATAAAAAGGATCTAGACGTTCATTTTGTCCAAATCCTTCGTCTTACTGGGAAACTGAGGCTCAGGGAATTTAAGTAACTTGACTACTGTCATTATACTCCATTTTTAAAAATAGATGAGTAAACAGACTTAGTAATGTTAAATGACTTGTCCAATCACTCAGCCAGTCTGTAAATCAAAGCAAGGACTCAGACCCAAGTATTTTGATTCCAAAACCTATGTTCTTTCTGTTCCCTAAGTATTTATTAAGCACCTATCATGTGCTGAGGACTGTGCTAAGCACTGTGGATACAAATATGGGTAAAAATAATCCCTACCCTTAAGGAGCTTACAATCAGTTAAGGAGAGGCCACATGCAAACAACTTCATACAAATAAGATATAGACAGCATAAACAAGTGCTAATCTACTCTTAGAGTAGGGAGAGACTTGAGGCAGGCATTTTAAAAATATATATCCCTATTATGTTCAAGATGCTGTGCTAGGTAATGGAGATAATAAGATAAAACAAAAAAAAATTAGTCTTTGCCCAGAAGGCTCTTACATTCGCCTTTTGTTTACATACAACATGTAAGTAGAAATGCAGGACTCTTTGAGAATGGAGGGGAACACAAAACAATTATTCATACTGGCTCTGTCATGTTCCTTTGTATCACAAATTATTATTTAAGGAGTGGTTATGTCAAAGTAAAGCTTTCTGGCCTCTTAGAAGTACCCCACTGGAATTTGGAGAGTTCTATTAGATTTGCATTGAGTTAAAAAAGAAAAAAAGGCTTCTGCCTGCATTTTGAGTCAAAAACCCTCAGTTTCAATCCTGACTCTAAGAACTACTTGTTGTCTGAACTTCAATCGGACATTTTCATCCATCAAAACCTATGTTTTAAATGCTTGCAATGGGCCCAGCTAAGTTCTAGGGAACAAAGAAAGGTGAAAATTTGGTCTTTGCCCTTAATGAACTTTCTCTTCTCCCTTGGCTTATTTTTACTTTGTAAAAGGAATCCCTGAGGGGTTTAACTAGATGGTTTTTGATTTAAAAAAAATAAAGCAAAAATCATCATCATCACAAGGCAAATAATGGAACTTCAGTTAATTAAAAAAAAATCCTGAAGGCTAGCATGACCTATCTCAAAGAGTTTGTTTTGACCACTAAAAGCTCTAAATCTATTGTCTTTTGATTCTAAAATATGTGTGGTAATGGATACACATTTCACAAACACACAGAGACAAATCATATTATATGATGACACTAGAACTGTTACCAGAAAGTCAAGGTACAACTCAGAGAAATGAGGGTCACAAGGAAGGTAATCACTTCCTGGTCAACTTGACTGTGTCCAAGATTTTCCCAGTAGTGTGAAATTGAGGTAGCCTTATACTACCTGAAGTATGTTTCTATCATGGGCTAACTCAAATTACATGGCACTTTATATCTTCTGGAGACTGTTGTGTTTGTCCTTCATTCTTGAAGAGGAGCATGACATGAAAATAATGACATGACTTGCACTTGACTTTGATTTGAGTGAGGGAGGACTGTGCAAGGTCACCAGCCTCACTTTCTCTGGAGATAGAGACTGTAGGAATCAGAAAGACAAAAGGAAGATAGGAGAAGATCCAAAGGATACTACTTGATAGGGAAAGAGGTAGACAGAGAGAAGGTGGGGGATTGGGGAAGAGAAGAGAGAGATGAAAGAGAGAGGAGGGGAGAGATAGGTAGAACAGAGAAAGAGAGAGAGAGGGAGAGGAAGGGGGAGAAAGAGATGCAGATAAACAGAGAGAGATAAACAGAGACAAGAGAGACAGTGATAGACAGAGAGACAAAGAGAAGAGGACAAGATAGAGACAAAGAGACAGAGTGAGAAATGAATGAAGGACGTGATACAATTAAACTCTATGAAGAGAGTATGAACTGCAGAAATGTGAACTGGTTCTCCTTTCTCTGCCAGGTAAAAAAAGAAATTTTTTGAAAATAAGGACTCCAGGAAAGCGATTTCCTCATAGCTTTGGAGAATAATATGAATTCTTGCTGCCCATCTATGTGCTCTTGTGTGTTTTTTTTAACAAGATCAAAATGATTCTATTTTTCAGAAGCAAAAAACATGATTGCAAAATCAATACTGAAATTAGAACTTAGGTTCATATAAGCCAAAGGAGAACTCAAGGGGAAAAACCAAATGGATGGTGTTTGCCTTCACAAGGGACAGCAAAGTACAGGCTACAGGGTTAGAGTTTTCCAGGGGGAACTCATTAGCAGGGCCTGAGTAAATGGAAACTTCTGTGTTTTTGTACATTGAGACTTCTTCCAACGCAACTTTAGTGACTTTCTGATGGCGTACAAGGGAGTGGACTTCAGAAACTCATTGAGGTTTATGCAAGTATCTTTAACCTTGGTACCTCTGTCTCTTGTTTTATTTGTTTATTTTTAAAATTTCTATTGTACTTCCCACCAAAAAGACAAGGAAAAAAATCTAAAGTGTATATCTAATCTCAGACAGTTAGAACATGGCACTGTGGGCCAACATGAATTTTCTCAAATAACATATTCTGATCACAAATTTTGATTCTAACACATATTCATGCTACATAATATCATTTTTGATTTTTAAAGTCTTTAATGTTTTATTTTTGCTTGTTCCAATAAGTTGCATTGAGGATAGAAAAGGATTATTTCTTTTAACTAATTGACTTAATTGAGATACTCTGCATCAGTGTGATGGGGGGAACATGTACAAAGATACATCAATTGTATAAAAGCAATCAATAAACATATATTAAGTGCTTCTTAATTTATTAAGTCAGTTACTGTGCTAGGTGTGGGATAAAAATACTAAAATGAAAGTTATTTTCTTCAAGAAGCTAGTGTTTTACCGAGGGAGACAATATATACAAATGTAAGTGTAAGGAGGGCGATATATGCAGTGGGAAATAAACTCTTGACTTGGCTAGAAGATAATTGGTCACAAAGTCAGGAGGATCTGCCAATTTCTGCCCATTCTGTCGCCAATCATCTCTTACATAAATTCCATCTCTGTCAATCAGGAGTTTCTGTGCTGCCTCAACAACGCACATAGTGTTCAGTAAAAAGTCAAGGCATGTGTTGAACTCCATAAATCAACCCATTACATGAAAGTGTTCAAAATACATACAAAATAAAGGGATGGTAATTTGGGGAGGGCACCCCAAGATGACAGGTTCAGAAAAGTCTTCAGGTGACCCATGAGCTGGGCTCTGATGGAAACTAGGAATGTTAAGAGGTAAAGGTGAGAAGGGACTCAAGGGCAAAAGCATAAAGACATAAAATAATGTGTCCTGTGTAAGGAGCTTTAAGAAGTCTATAAGACATAAGTTGGAAACTTCCAAAAGGGTTCCTGAGAACAAGAGGAGGAAAAGAAAAGAGAGGAAAGGATAGTCTATTCCTCTTTCTGGGCATCAGCTTCCAGCTCTGGACCTACATATATTCCAATGAAAAAGGAATAGAAATAGGAAATTCACTGCCCACAGAGTTGCCTCAGGGCCCTGTAAAATCTTCTCTTAGAAGATAAACCAGACATACCTCTCTGCCTATAAGGCAGGGTTACATTAATCTGTGATAAATGCTGAATATCACTTCAACTTTTCGGATGCTGGGAGCGGGTACAAAGACATAGCATACCTCAGTTCTGTTTTCAGGGATGGGCATTGCCAACAGTGTATCAATACTTGTGTTGGACATTCCTGTTCTCTGGAGCTCTGCTTTCAGTTGGTCAATATTTTTAAACATATCTATTAATTGGCCTTTAAGAAAAAAGTACATTGGATTTAGGTTACAAAACCATTCTTTTATTCATTTTTTAGCCCTACTGAATCTAGAGAACCCTTCATATTTTTTAAAGAGTAAAATATATATTTACATAGATGCCCTGCACCATGAACAAAATATTTCTCAATTTTGACAAAGGATTTGTCACACTAAGACCTATACCTGTCCATTTTAAATTCATTCCTATGAATATCTTGTTATCCCGAGACATTCTTGTATTGAGGGCAATGGATGAGATTTAATTAGAAGACTTCAGTTTGAGCCCTAATGCCATGAAACCTTATTGACTCTCAACTTCTTCATCTGTAAAAGAGAGATAATGATATTTGCACTCCCTACATCATAGGATTGCCACGAGGATCAATCGTGATTATACATATGCACCTATATAATAAATATAGTATTTTATTCATGTCAGTTTTTAATATTATCTCAAGGAAACAGATTGGTTTGTGATTTGAATTTCCAGCAGTGCCCAAAATTGTCATTATTGATCCAGAGAATGTGTGGTTGATTCCTCACAGACAATAGAAATGCTTTGACAAAGCTGGAAATCACCAAACGTTTCTTGGTTTAAAAAAATCTCGGGAAATCAAATTACTTTATGTGCCAAGTTTGTATTATTACTGGGTGGGGATTTGGGTCTCATCTCTAAAATACATTCTAAAGCCTTGATTCCTATGATTTCACATTATCATCCCACACTGAAGAATATAGTCTTTGAAACACACACTTGAAATGTATCAAAGGCGACAACATTCAAAATATGAATAGAAATACGTAAAACTCAAAATGGTTAGAAGGCAGTGACTACCATTGCTACTTTTGTTTGGGTATAATTGCCTTCCCATTGCATGTGTAATAAACAATAACAATTGTATTCCCTTTTCTCAACAGATCACAATCTCCATTCTGCAAATACCTTATTATTTTTAATATGCTTCTCTTAACGGAAATTCATTTTCTTTTATATTTGGACTTTGGGTCTACCCAGCCTTATATGGGCTACACATTTTGACAAAAATTCAGAATGTCTTACTTTTCAATGTGGAGATATTTTGTTAAGGAGGCAAAAATTCTATTGCAAGAAATAAATGTTCAGAGACTAGGACATTGATGAAAGGGTCTGGGCTAAGAGATCTTTAGGGAGGACTGCTTCTTTCCTCCTCAGATTTTTACATATGAGACAATTAGGTGCATCTGATTTTTTATCCCTGTAAAAGCAACTGAGTTGTGCTGTGTTCCCTTCAACATAACCAATTAAAAATCCCCCTAAGTGAAAGAAGTAATGCATCCTTAAAAATATCACTTGTTCTGGGCTTAAAATCTTTGTGCACATTTCTCTCCCCCTCTTCCTTATCCCCCACCTTCTCCCCCTCTCCTCCGCCACCCCTGCCCCCAGCCCAAGCTCACTGAGTGACTTTGGGCAAGTAAGGTAATATTTCACAGCCTTAGGTTTTTCACATGTAAGAGAAGATAGCCAAGGAAGTTGAAGTTGCTTCAAAAACCTTCTTAAGCTGCAGTCTAAGAAGCACATGCATGCTAATAAGTCAGCTTTTCAAATATGGATGGGAAAACACCTGGTTTTTCAGAAGCAGTTGCACTATTATTGACATGCAGCAAGGATTCTATGACTGGTATTAACTCTGTGATATTCTCCAAGTAATTCATTTGCAACACCTGTTCTAGGAATCTGAAACAAAATAGAAAGAGAATAAGAAATTCAACTGAGCATTTCAATAATTTTAGAAAGGTTTTGCCAGAGTGAAAAAAAGACAATGGAGAAACTTACTGATCCATATTTAAATTAATTTTGTTTGGATCTCCAGTAAGCAAATCCTTTAGCTTTTGAGATATGATATTGTCATGGTTCAGTAAGCCTTCTGCAATTTCCGTTCCGAGCTCCGCTGCTTCAAGGAATTGCATGTGGAAGTGACTCCCTTCGCATAGCTTTCCAAAGCTAATATTAGGAAACTGGCAAGTTTCTTCTATCAGATTGAAGGTCTCAGATTCACAAAGAAGTTTGGTCACATTTTGGAGTTGTAACAGCTTTGCAAAACAACAAGAAAAGTCACAGCAAAATATAAGAATTCAGTATTATAGTTGTCTCTTTCTACGCGCTACACCTATGTGTACACTCAGGCAATGGAAGGTCTGGAGATGGCAGATTGCTTCCCCTCTCTGAATTAAAGGTCCTGGACTCAAATAATATCTGTCAAGCTTACTGTCGTGGTGATTTGGGGGAATTCTTTAATCTCTTGGGACTTTGATTTTCTCATATGCAAAATAGGAAGTTTGAAATAGATGACCTGGGTGGCCCCATCTACCTCTAATCTATCATTATATGATCCTCGTCCCCTTAGACACTTAAAATATGAACACCAAATGTACTTCCCTATTTCCTTTGAAGAGGTGAGGAAATACAGATGTAGAGTGATGTAGAGTACTACCAGAAGGGCTAACCTGATTTTTTTTCTTTCTTTTTCCTTATTTGTTGCAAGTGATGGCTTGCTAAGTGGGGAGAAGGAAGGGATATATTTGGGAGGAAAAGTAATATTAAAACAAAGAAAAGTAAGTAAAAAAAGATAAAATTATCATCATTGGCTAGTCTTTTTCAATATACTAGTATCCCATAAGATGCCTATGACCCTTTTCAAAGCTTAGGCCAAGTGCCATCTCTCACAGGAAACCTTAAATGATCTCCCCACCCAAACGGTAACTACCCTAGAATGACTTTGGATTTGCTACCTCTATATTTAATATTTATTCTCCATGTACATGTTGCCTCCCTGTATAGAATATAAGGCCTTTAAAGACAGGGAGTGTTTCATTTTTGTCTCTGTGTCCCTAGGGACTCATATAGTGCTTGACACATAGCATCAGCCTTAACATAACATTATATTTCTTACCATGATGTACTCTACTTTAATAAATGTTTACTCAACTGAATTAAATAAATTGAATTTGATTATTTAAGCTTAAACTGTACATAATTCAGACCTGTATCTTAATTTTACAACATTTTCAGCTGATCTTTGTGAGGAGGTAAGAACAATTTCCAATCAGAAGCCATATTTTGCTCACTTGTGACCATAAGGACCACTATTTTAATTCCCCACTCCATTGTTTCATCAAGGTGTGGAGCTGGTTCTGGGTTCTCAAATGCCCGAGTAGTGCAATCAGGCTAGGAAGATTTTCAGTAACTCTTGCATGATTCCCTCCTTGCCCCACCCTAGCAAGCATTCATTAACTGTGGTCTGAACTATTAAGGTATACTACTCATGGGTCTTCCTGCCTGAAGTCTCTTCTCTCTCCAATCCCTCCTCTACCAGCTGCCTGAGCAATATCACTGAAGCATAGGCTGACCATGTCATTCCACTGTTCAAAAAGTACCAGTGTCTCCCTATAGCTGATATGTATATTCGATATTTGAAATGCTTCATGATTTGGCTCCAGCTCATACAACTGTTCACACATTACATCTCTTACACATGGTAGACTCCTTGGTTCAGTCAAAACTGACTTATTCGTCATGCCCCCATTTTCAGGTTCTATATCTTTGTACAAACAGTCTGCCATACCTGAAGTATACTCCCTGACCATTTCTAAGACTTCCAAGGTCCCTTCAAGGCTCCATTTGAGTCATCTCCTATATGAGACCTTTCCTGATTACTCTCAGCTATTAGTGCAGGTTCCCATCTGACTCCAAACCAGAAATTATCTTGCGTTACTTACTTATTTTTTATTTTATTTATTTACTTATTTCTAAATTTAATTTATTTACTTATTTTAAAACTTAATGAATTTTAAATTTAATTCAAATGTGCATTTATTTACTAATTTTTAAATTTAATTAACTTATTTAATTTACTTATTTTTTGCATTGCCTTTTATGTGTACATGTCATTTCCCCCAGTAGAATATAGTCCTTTTGAGGAAAGGAAATATTTCATTTTTGTCTTTATATTTCAATGTCTTGCATGATGCTAGGCACATAGGAGTAGGGGCTTCATAAATGCTTAATGACTGATTTTACTAATGTTTTCCTTGTTGGGAAGCTCATCACCAGAAAGTTAACTACAAGATCAATGATTTTATTTGTAGTGGAATGCATGAAATTATCTTGCAGGGTGTAAAGTAGGTTCAAATCAGCATCGTGCTGAAATATTCACTCCGCGGAAATCACAAACAGCCAAGAATCATTTTAAGCTATAGAACCATTTCCTTCCTGACTATGTCTCCCTCTGAGGCAACCTTATCAATAATGTAGAAGGCTCTCTAAGGAGCATGGTGTTAATAAATAGAGCAGAGCAACCAGAATGGAATCCTGCAAATCAAATCCCTCACAAAACCACTGGGTCATAGGTGTCAGGAGGAAGAGCTAAGCAAAGGTCTTCCTGGGACTCCAAGGAGAGTCCTCTTTTCATTGGGCGAAACTGTCTTTATGATATAATATAGAATTATAGTATATAATTATAGGTCATTATGGCAAGAACACACTTTTCTTGTTATATGACTACAGATACAGCTTGAGAAATCTTTGCAGCATATTAGCTTAAGAGCTCATATCATTCAAAATATTAAGGAATTCAAAGGGAGTAAAATAATTACATGACTCTAGCATTCCCTGACCAGAACCCATTTATGACTACAAGGAAACTTGATGAAATTGTCACGTAGGAATGAAAAATGCCACCAAGTCAGAGATCTCAGAATGAGAAGGGACCTTCGAACTCAGGTACTTGGACTCATGCCTAAACACAAATTCCCTCTACAACAAAGGATCCAAATATGCATGGCATGCTCTAACCATTCCTAGTGAGGCAGGAATCAGATTAAAATGTAATTGAGAAATATTTAAACAAAATATTTAACAAAATAAACAAAAATAAAAGGGAACATTGATAGTGTTAATAGGTGATTTTCTAAATCAATATGTGAGTGTATGGATCATTACGCAGGGTGAGTTCAAGGCCAGCTTTCTACAGTGTCCATGATAATATATGCCTCACTTCCTAAGGCAGTTCATTACAGTTTTTGGAGGGCTCTGTTCATTATGAGGTGGTGTGTTGGACAGAGTGCTGGGTCTGGAGTCAGGAAGACTTATGTTTGTGACTTCAGTCTGACCTCAGACACTTCCTAGCTGTGTGACCCTAGGCAAGTCACTTAACCTGATTTGACTCAGTTTCCTCATCTGTAAAATGAGCTAGAGAAGGAAATGGCAAACCTCTCCAGTATCTTTACCTAGAAAACCCTAAATGGGATTATGAAAAGTTGGACGTGGTTGACACAACTGAACAGAACTTGGTTAGACTGGTTTGTCAGACCTCAAGTCAAAACGGGTCTTCTGAAACCACTTGTTCTATCCTCTAGGGTGAAGCAGAATAATTTTGATCCATCCACCTATGGCTGCCCTTCGAAGAATGGAAGACAGTTACCATGTCCCCCTAAGTTTTCTCCTTCCGCAGGCTAAACATCTCCAACTTCTAGAATTAGTCCTCATATGGCATGTAGACTGGCATTTTAGTACCAGGAACAAATGGCAAAAAAAAATGGTAATTGTCATTTTGTCGGAACTTGAACCCAATCCCTTTGACATCAAGTCTAGTGTTCTTTTTACCATGCCACACAAATCTCCATCCCTACAATGTCTGGGGGTTGTCTTCTAGTGGTTATTGAAAGAAAGAGAAAGAGATGCCTGAATATTTTGAAATTCAGATTTGGTTTTTGTAGGATAGAACTTTCAATCACGGGAATAATCACATGTATGTATTTTAAAAAGGTAAGCAACAGGAATGATCAGAGAACGTTCAGGAAAAGCCAGTATGAGTTTTCATCCAGCCCACTGAGTTTGATAGATTTCTTTTCCAGGTTGAACTAAAAGATGGCCACCTTGCTCTAGGCTTAATGCTTTCAAATAGGAATTAAATCCGCTGTCAGTGATGCCAGACCCATCAAAGAGCATAACCATTACAAGGAGGCATTAGAATTCTACAGTATTTGTTATTTAAACTGTACTTCCTTCCCCACCCCCAAGACCTTTTCTCTCTGCCTCCTCCCCAGACCCCAAATCTAATTCATGCAAAACCAAAGTGCAGCCAGTCACCCCACTACCTCTGGTTTTTGTCTGCCTTGGAGAAAGACTGAGTGTGGAATTTGTAGTTAGTCTCTATAGGTCTTATGTCTTTTCCTTAATCCTAATGTGGGTCTATAAAGAGTTACCAGTGCCACTCATGCCATTCATACCATCAAAGACCTTGCCTCCTCAACCTTCTAAGCATTCTACTTTTGTAGTCAGTTGTATCTTTCACATGGCAATGTTATCTAACTCTTCATTTTCCTTCTTCCTTTTCTTCTTCTCTCTCTGTATTCATATATGCATGTGTTTGTATATATACATATATGTACACACACATATATATACATATATATATATATATTATGTACATACACACACAAACTCTCTTTTAAAGAGATCATGGAGTAGAGAATTTTAGAATGAGGATTTAGAAATCACTTAGTCCAAACTTTTCACTTTGCATGTAAGGGAACTGAGGCCCATTGAGTTGAAGTGACTTGTCTAAGGTTACAAAGTTATGCCACAGAACTGACATTTTGAGTGAATGAGTGGCGCAGTCAGAATTTGAAGACCAGTTTTTGGTTTTGCTTTGCTCCAAATCCAGTGCCTTTTTCCAGATCTCATTTTTGAGATTTTATCTACATTTGGACTTATATAGTAACAAGTTCCTCTATGGTGAGGGCAATAAATAAATTAAATTGGAAAAAGCCAGATTGGCCATTAAGAGCCAATATGACTTCAGAGGCAACAGGGCATTGTAGAAAGAGTGCTCTGCTTGGAGGTAGGAAAATTTGGTCTGAATCCCACATCTGGCATTTACAAGGTATGAGGCCATAAGTAAGCTGCAAAATAAGGCTAATGATACCTGTCATCTGTCCCATAAGGATGCTGCGGGTTCAAGTTAGATAGTGTGAGTAAAGCACTTTGTAGTCATTAAAGCATATATAAACACCCATTACTATTATTGATGATGATAGATTAAAAAAATTAATTTTATTGACTCTTTGCTAAGGAATGCTGCTTTTAAAATTCACTGCCTCAAATTATAAGACTTAGTGAACTTCGTGACCTCTTACCTTATTAAGTACATGTATAACCTACACTGGACAACTAGGTGGTACAGTGGATAGAGCACTTGCCTTGGAATCAGGAATATTCATGAGTTCAAAGCTGACTTCAGACACTTACTAGCTATGTGACCCCGGGGAAGTTACTTAACTGTTTTCCTCAGTTTCCTTATCTGTGAAATGAGTGGAAAGAGAGAGCAGACAACTCTGGTATTTTGTCAAGAAAATCCCAAATGGGGTCATGATGAATCAGGCATAACTGAAACTATTGAACAACAATAACCTACATTATAAATATTGTTACATTCAGAGAAGCCAGTACAGAAAACACCATTTTAAATATTGTGCTGATGCCTCTTATTTCTTCCTTTTTTTGTATTCTGTACTTTCTCAATCTAAAAGCACTAAAGAGGAAATGACTTGATCTATCAATATGTTTCACTTGTGAGGTCTAATCATATCAGCTTTGAAACCCAGTTATTCAGATCCCAAATATCAAGGACCTTTCAAATAACCAGACTCATTTGTACACATTTGGTTAAATTCAATTGAATGTACCATCTTAATGAGATGACTGTATCATTAGGCCCAACCTGATTAATAGGTGCAATTTAAAAGAGGCTGGAATAGGTTGTTTCATACGGCTGATTTTCCTAGGGAATAAACACATGTTGATGCACACAACACATACATACACACAAAAACAAAAAAAAACCCTCAAACCCCTCAGAACAAAAACAAGTTGTTCAGAGAATCCATGTTTTTCTCCTCTCCCCAGCATTCCTGAATCAAAAGAATAGCAAGAAATCCCATTTGCAATGCTACTGATTTAAAACCTGAACTAACTAGATGTTTCTTCAAAGGAGAAAAATAACATGTCAGGGGCATTTTCTTCCTTCCTTTCTTTCTTTTTTTTTCACTGTTTTGTTTTTGGAGTCTTACTTTTGATCTTATGATTTCTGAAACTGGAGGCAAGTAGTCCTCATAAGAGCCATTTCGATGAAAAGATTTTTTGAAGCGAATGGTGGATTGTAGAAGTTTTAGGTTTTCTATAAAAAAACAAAAAAGAAATGTCATTTTATAGAGAGCTTAGGTTCAGGCCATATGTAGCCCTCCAGATCCTCAAGTGAATCCAAATGGATTCAGAAGGTCACACTTGAGGACCTAGAAGACCACATGAGGCCTGGAGGCTGCAGGTTCCCCATCTCTGGTTTAGGATCATTTAGGAAACCTTGATTTGAAACACTTAGGTATGGTTTGTTGTAAAGGTATTTTGCAAAAACAAAAGCCACTGAGATTAGTTAAAAAGAAAAAGACTTCTTAATACTGGGAAAATATGCCCTTGATTTATTTTAACAGTATTCTTGGATATACAATAAAGAGACAAATTTATTTCAAGCAAGAAGCTACCACGGGAGACTTTTTGTTGCTTATAACATGCCTTTATCTTTGACATCTTTAGGTGGATTATTAAGTTAAAAGACTTTTGGAAAAACAGGTACATAATCACTTAGAAATCAAATGTCCTTCCAACCTTGATTAATTCATTCGTGGTAAACAGAAGCCAGACTTTGCTAGTGAATTTTACAAGATTTTTTTTTTAGTAGGCAGAAAGTATATCTCTTAGGAAAGAGTGCAAAAAAATCATTTAAAGAAAAAAAAAGAAAGGGGAAAGGAACATTTGATTAAATGCAACCTTCATGGTTGTCCATGCAAGCAGAAAATTGAAAATGAAAATGAGAGAGAGGGTGGGAAGCAAAATGGTGTGCCATCACCACTGCCACTCCTTCAGCCAAGGTAACTTGCATCTCAGTTTGCAGGTATGACTCTGAATCATCTACATATATTGTTTTTGTTTTCAGTTTTTTAAGAAGTTAAAGATCATAGGCTGATGTAACAAAAGGCTATGTATGATTACATTTAGCATCTCTAGATATCAGACGTATTATTATTAATCATTTTATTAATACTAGGAAAATAACAGTCTCCTTTATTTAACACTTCTTTTCACATGAGAGTTCCAAGATCATGAATATGGGTGAGCAAAGTTTTTCTTTTTTGGTTAAAGGTTTGATGGACTTTCTGATATGAAAAAGGTTTCCAAAATTGTAAATGATGTTTCTAGCATTAAGAGGAGTATTACCTGGTGACTCATTGGCTAAATTATCAGTTACATTTCTCACACACATCAAGTAGGGTACATAAGGACTCTCATCAGAAATGGTTAAGAGGGCATCTTCAAAATTTTCCAGAATGAGGAGTCTATGGATTAAAAAAAAAACAAAACCACAATAAATACAAACCAGAGGCATATAACTGAGAAATTTAAAACTGTTATTAAGACTCATCTGTTTAGTCTCTTTGTGTTATGTTGACTGATTTTTTCCAATGAAAATACTAAGAGAACATAAATTTTAAGCTAGAAGGCATCTCAGAGGTCATGATGTCCAACTCCTTTTTATAGAGAGCTCAAGTAACTTGCCCAGTGGGTTGGGTTAGGTTTTCTTTTCCCAAAAGCTTTACATGATTAATCCTAACAAAAGAATTATTCCTTTATTTTAAATTCACTCAGCAATTACATTTTTATATATATCATATTAATTCATAACTTCATCCTTAATCAAAATATAAAATATACATTGCTTTGTAAATCTGCATATGGATATTTCTATATACGCGAACAAGTCTGAAAATACATATAATTAAATTGAATGACTAATTTTTTTAAGCCAAATTGCAGTTGATATGGGTCAACAAACCTAAGAAAATCTATTTTTGACAAATTTCCTTCAAAGGTACTAGTTTTATTAGTAAAAAAACAATGTTTCTTTTAAAAAATTGGTTGACATATATAGATAATCAGTGTATTTCCTTTTTTTAAAAAAAAATTGGGATATGTGTGCGCACATGTGTGTGAACGCTTTTGTTGTCTATCCCTCAATAAGTTGTAAGCTCTTTGAAGGGAGGAGCTCATCTTTTTCTTCTCCCCTGGCCCCACCTTACAACGCCTGACACATGCAACAGCATACAATGAGTGTATAATAAATATTCACCACTTTGTAACAGCTGCTTTGCAACAAAAATACAATAGATGCATATTTGATTTTGTGTTGATGTTATGTTGATTTTCAAATTGTGTTACAATGCAATAGGAGTTATTAGGATTATAGAAAGCTCTGCCTACTTAGCAATCCTTTTTCTTTAGGATGTAGTCCTGACTATTGACTTTCTTTGCCATCTTCAGTCTAGAAGATCGCTTCATCCCTGGACTTCTCAGAGTGAAAATAACTCTCTGACCCTGTAGTTTCTCCCTCTAATTGTCTGGTTCTCAGAACTTCCATTTTAAGAATTCTGGCCATGTTTTCATTGCTCTCCAGATTGGGCTTCTGAAACTATGGACTCTGTCCACAAGTACACCATTCCTAATACCTTCATCTCCCTTTCTCCCATCCCCTCTTCTTTTAGTGACTTTTTACTGTATTGTACCCTTCGATTAGAATATAAGCTCCTTGAGGGTAGGGAGTATCTTTCTGCTTGTGTTTGTGTTCCATATATAGAACCTGGCATAAAGTAAGTACTTGGTAAATGCTTGTTGAGTTACCTTGACTTTACAGTTTCTGTGTCCTTTGCATATACCATTTGAAGCTCACAATGATCCTGTGAAGTAGAAACTATTATTTTACCTGATTTTATAAATGAGGAAGCTGAGCAAGCTCAGAGAGGTTAATGATTGGTTCATTGTCATACAGCTAGTAAGTGTCTGAAGCTACATTTTAATGCCAAGTCCACTACCCCAATCACCATACCACCTAGCTATTTATTAGACCAGAGGGGTTTTTAAGGTAAAAGTCATGGTTTAGAACTATTTCTGCATAGGATTTCCACATAGAACTCTAGGAAGTCATAGTTTATAACTCTTTCTACACAGGATTAGGGACTCTGATAGAAACTGACAGCACTAGATATTTGAGAAGTTCTAATTTGAAGGGGGAAAAGTTCTCGTGTTTTAGTGATTCTAAGACTCACAGATTGTCGGGTGTGCATGTGTTTCTGAAAAAGCTCATCTACAGAAATATACAAAATTTGTTTCTTCATTTATCATGAAATGACCCATAGACCTTTTACAATTCCATTGTCATGGGAGACAGAAATAACACCTGGCTTATAGGCTAACCATGCAAGATCAGGATTCTTCTCCTTCTGGTTGTTACATGCAATGGGAATTGACCAGCACAATAGTATCGATTGCTGAATCCATGCCATAACGATCTGTGTTATTACAAGATTCTGACGTGATTAAAATGTACTTAAAGCATATTGTCTTAGAGCAAATTTTCTCAAGGTGTGGGTTCAGGGGGGAATTCTGGGGCATCCAAGAAATTGATGATAAATGATCTATGTTTTAGCTGTATGAAATGTTCAGGATCACCCAGAAAGGCAGAACTTAAGAGACAGGCAGCAGGATGCTGAATGCGGAGAGCATTGGATTGAGGTCAGAAACCTGGATTGAAGTCCTGTTGAATAACTCATGTGACCTTGGGCGAGTCATTTGGGCCTCAACTTTATAAGTATTGAACTAGACTGTCTCTAATAAGGATGCTTTCCAATTATATCCTATTCTATTCCCTAAGCATCTGAGTTCTATGCAGGGTAGAGGTCTTGAATTTCATAAGCCTTATCCCTTCTTTCTTTTTGAGCTACTATAGATCTGTTGTTGTTCAGTTGTTTTCAGTCATGTCTGACTCTGTGACCTCGTTAGGAGTTTTCTTGGCAAAGCTACTGTAATGGTTTGTCATTTCCTTCTTCAGCTCATTTTACAAATGAGGAAACTGAGGTAAACAAGGTGAAGTGACTTGCTATTAAATGTCTGAGGCCAGATTCAAACTTACGGAGATGAGTCTACTTGACTCCTGACTCAGTGCTCTATCTACTACATCATCTACTTTCCTTACCTTCTTTCTTTCCCTCCCCCTACCATGTAGTTTCCCCCTCTTCATCCACAATCTTTCCCCTCAGTCACAAGGGTTGTAGACTACAGGCATTTCCTGCTGTGGGAGAGTTAGATAAATCTTTAATAGAGTCAAGCACTGTCAGGTGAAAGTAATTTTCAGGCAGGATACCTTAGGACAGGTAGGACAGGTGATGAAGAGACGCTTAAGAAGACTGTAAGGTCAGAATCATAGAAAGACAGATCTAGGGTTGGGAGGAATCTTAGCGGCCAACTAGTCCTACTCTCTAAATTTACAAGTGAGGAAACTGAGGCATAGAGAGATTAAGTGACTTGCTCAAGGGTGCCCAGATCATAAGTAACTGGTCATTTAAACTCAGATACCATGATTGTAAGTTTAGCTTAAAAGAGAATGGTGCAATGGCTAGACGATCAGGTATAGAGTGAGCAAGAACTGAGTTCAATTTCAGTTGCAGAGGCTTATAAGCTGTGAGACCCTGGGCAAGTCACTTAATATCTGTCTGCCTGTTCCTCCACTGGAGAATGGGCATAATAACAGCCCCTACCTCCCAGAGTTGTTTCAAGGATCAAATGAGATGATGCTTGTAAAGTGCTGAGCCCAGGGCCTGCTACAGAGTAGACACTGAATAAATGCTTGTTTTCTTTCTTTTTTGACTGTACTAGCTCCATTGAGAATCACTATCTTAATGTTTGTGGAATATATAAACAGCCACATGGCAGAGCGTGTAGAGGCTGCATAGGCTCTAGAGGAACACAAGTCATGCTGTAAGAAAGAAATAGGCATGTATGAATGTGTTTCTCCATCACAATGATTGTACAAAGGAAGAAATATTGAGAATCTAGCACCAGAGAGACTACTATGGCCTAGCCCTCCCTCCTCTACCCACCTACTCACTAGAGTCTTCCTATCCACCAAGCAGAGGCCAATTCGATCCAAGGTATTGCTACTTCCAACCATCAGACTCCTTAAATGTTCTGGGCAAGAGTGCCACTGCATTCTCTTGCCATTAATGTAAGTGGGACATGGACTCATGCAATATACCTGACACCTTCAGCTGTTTCACAGCTTGGGGAATATGATGAATATTATGCATATAACAAGTCCTCAGAAGAGCTATACCATGAAATCTTCAGCTCTCAGATTAGACAATTCATTAATCCCTAATCATTAAGGTTGGATTTTCTTACTTTCACAAGACAAATTTATTCCAGTCTATCTTCTACATTCCACAGTCTGACTATACAATTTAAAAAAAAAAACCTATATTTTATTGGTACTATCCAAAACAAAACTAAATTGAGACTATATTCCCAAAAGAATAGATAATAGTTACCAAGATTTAGGAAGATGTAAATCCTATCCTTGGGTGGCTGATAGAATACTCAGCTATCTCATTTACTCCCATGGGTCTAGTGATCACTTCCATGCAGGTGATTCCTAAATCTCTAAGTCCAAACAATCAGTTCTACCCTCTCCTGAACTCTTACCCCACAATTCTCTCTAATGGGTATCTCCATTTGTGTGTTCTGTAGGCATATTAAATTCAACTCAACCAGAAGAGAATTCATTATCTGATAACAGATATATCATTATCTTCCCTCACTTTCCCTCCTCAAATACTTCCCTATTTCGGTTGAGGGGACAATTATTGTCCCAGTCATCCAAATTCAAATTCATAACCTCAGTGTTATCCTTCACTTTTAGTCATAAATACTGTACAAACTGGGAGGGATGACTAATACGTGTTCACTGGGTGCCTATGATGTGTCAGGCATTATGCTAAGTAAGTGCTGGGGTTTACAAAGAAAAGTAAAAGTCAATCGCTCCTCTTAGGGAGCCCATGGTCTAATGGAGGAGACAGCATGCAAATAACTATGCACAAATAATATATACACAGGATAAGTTAGAGATGCTCAAGAGAAGGAAAGCACTAAGATTACATGCAATCAGGAAAGGCTTCTCAGAGAAAATGGACTTTTAGCTGGGCCTTGAAGGAAGCCAAGGAAGCAAGATGAAGAGTGAATGATCTGGGCATGGGGAGCAATCAGTGAAAATGCTCAGGGTCTGGAAGGTGAGGAACACCACAGAGGCCAGTATCACTGGGCTTCAGGATACCTGGAGTAAGGGGTAAGAAAACTGGAAAGGCAGGAGGGGGCTCAGGTTGTAAAAGACTTTGTCAGGATTCAGAAATATTTGGGGCTAGAATATTGGACTTGTTCTCATGAGGTAAAATTTAACTGGGATAAATGCAAAGCCTTGCAACTTGGATTCAATGGCTCAGGTACAAGAAGTGAGAAAAAAGGGTAGATGGCAGTTCCTCTGAAAAAGATCAGAGGGTTTTAGTGGCCTGGAAGCTTGATTGTGTGTGATACAGCAATCAAGAGAGTCAATAGAGTCTTGGATTCCATTGAAAGATGTGTAGCACCACACTAGGCACTTGACAATCCTACTTCACTGCATGAGTGAGGCTGCCTTAAGAGCACTGTGTTCAGTGATGGTGCCATATTTGAGTGTGGAGTTTGATAACCTAGACACTGTCTAGAGGAGGGCATCCAGGATAATAAGGGGTCTTGAGATAAAGCCATATGAGGATTGCTTGAAAGAAACAGAGATGTTTAGATTGGAGAGGACTTGGGCAGGGGGCATGATGACTGTCTTCATGTATCTCAAAGACTGCCATCTGGAAGAATTCTGCTTGGACCCAGTAAAGGGACAGAACTGGGAGCAATTAGTAGAAGATGCAAAAGAGGTATATTTAAGGTTGATGTAAAGAAAGCTTCTTAACAATTAGAGCTGCCCAAAAGTGGAATGAACTGCCTTGGGAGGTAATGATTCAATCCCCCTTCTTTCTCCTTATATACATACATCCTTTGCATACATTAAGTAAATGCTGAGTGACCATTAAATGGGTATACTATATTGGGAATTCTTGTTCATGTATGTGTTAGATAGGTCACTAATACCTCTTGATATTTTTCAGAGGACTGACCTCTGGCCATTTTTCTCCCTTCTTTTACCTGTGTAGCTGAATCCAAATTGTAAGGCTTTGCATTTATCCCAGTTGAATTTGACCTTATGAGATCAAGTCCAATAATATACTAGCCTAAAATCTTTTCAAATCCTGACTGAAAGCCTTTCAAAACCTGGCTCCTCCTCCTACCTCTCTGGTCTTCTTATACTTCACTCCAGGTTTCCGTAGCCCAGTGACACAGACCTCCTTTCTGCTTCTCACAACCTTTCTCTTATGTCATGGACTTCTTTGGCTGTCTGTCTGTCTGATGACTACTATGAACCTCTTCCCAAAATAATGTTTTTAATGTATACGATAAAATGCATAGGATTGTAAAGGTAACTTGTTACACTGTAATACAATTATCAAAATATGTATTTTTAAAAAGAGTAAGTTCACACACCCCAAGTTAAGAACCCAATGAGCTCCGTTTCAGTTCTAAGATGCTGTGATTCTTTTCTCTTGCTGGACCTTCCATATGCAATTAGTTATCAAGTCTACCTTTACCACATCTCTTGAATCTTTCCCTTTCTCTCCACTTACACAACTATCACCCTAGGTCAGCCTTTCATCACTCATCTCTTTGATCATTGTAATAACCTCCGAAATGGTCTCTATCTTCAGCCTTTTCCCTTAGCTACCAAAATAATCTCCCAGAGCGCGTCTGATCATGTCAATGCTCCGTCAAAGGCCTTGAGGGATAACCTATTGTCTCTAGGATGAAGTCACACCTTTAGCCTGACATTCACAGCCTTCCACAGTCTGATTTTAATCTACTTTTCAAGCCTTAGTTCATGCTACTTGCCTTCATGCACTCCATATTTCAAAATATCCTACTTGTAATTTCCATCTCCCTCTCCTGTACATTCAGATAAGAAATCCTCTATCATTAGAAAATACTACCTCATCTCTTTGGCCTAATGGACTCTTTACCTTTCTCCAAAGGCTTGGCTTTTGTGCCAACTCCTTCATGAAGACTTCCCTGACTGCTAGAACTCTTTTTGACATCAAATTACCTTGTGACATATATGTGTGTGAATGTATGCATGTAAATGTTTATATGTGTATATGTATGTATTTATGTATATATACACATATAAATTCACATTTATGTGTATATATGCATATATATATGTATATATGTGTGCATATATGCATGTATATATGTGTGTATATATATATATATATATATATATGAAACTACATATTATATCCCCCAAAAGAACAGAAGCTCCTTGAGGGCAGTGATGTTTTCCATGTTTTTCTTTCTATCCCTAGTACCTAGTAGAGTACCTTGCACATAGAAGATAATTAATGGTAGTAAACAGAAAAAGTCATACCTCTTGACTGTTACATTTATGAATGATTCTGATTGTTCAGGCAAAGTATTTATTCAGTCACGGAAAAAATATATGTAGACTTACTGAGCAGCCAAACTGCTTGGAGATAACTTTTCTTCACCATCCTCTTTCCAGTGAGATGTTGCATTGCCTGGTCCATCTGAAATAATAACACTGATATTGACTACACTTTAAAATTAAAAAAAATGTTTGTTAGCTTTTTTATTGTTATTACAACTTATAGCAGAAGCTGTCAGAATCTGTTTTGAATTAATGAAACAAGAATAAAATCTTGAGCGTTTTTTTTCCTAAGGAAATCATGAGACATCTTTGATTTCATAACTGTTAGAAACATTTATAGACAAATACACATATACATATTAACAAACTTGCCTTGAAGATCAAAGCCTCATATTTCTAACAAATTCTAATCTCACTTAAACTCTAGAGTCAAAGGATCTAGTCTACCTTAGATCTGGAAATGTAAGTGGCTATTGTATAATAAAAGTAAGATCAAATGCTAAACAAAACAATGGAGAAACTTCCAGCATTTGGGGTTCTGCCCTGAAGATGTTCTTCCTTCAGCTGAATCAAGTTCTGCTTAGCTGCCTACTGACATCACTGTCTATTGCTTCCCAGCATCTCTGACCTTTCCTAAACACAATCCCTGATCTGTTCTGAATGCAGTTGAAAATGCAAATTGGGCAGAGTTACCAGATCTGTCATGACTGGCCTCAAATATTGTCATGATACATTGGGAAAGAGGTTGGGCTGATGCAAATCATATTGGATGTTGAAAGGTTTAATTCAACATCTTACATTAGCCCTAGAAGTTAAATGTGTTGCTAATTCAACTTCCTGTGGAAAGTTCTATTGCAAAAAGCATAAATACACAATAGCATTATATTAACATTAAAAATGAAAATGTTCTCAATGGTCACACCATAAATAAAAATCACACGTACTTTGATGCTTTTATCTATCCCATTTGATGCAATGATATCACTACAATCACCTTCTCTGGAGATGCACTTCATTCTTTATAAAGAAACTAATACATCTCAGTGATTGCAGCTTTTAAGTTCAACCTAATCTCTTTCAATAGGAGGTCTTATTACTGACTTTAATAGCTCTTTTGTTTTCTCCAGTTAATACATTCTAAAATTGCCTGTGAGCTCCTATTGCTGCAATATAGTGTTATTGTACATTCCGCCAATCAATATAGCTAGTTTAACTTCTTGTATTAAATAAAAATAGCTCCACAAATTCAAAAGGCTCTGTCTCTTATTCTCATCCTGGTCATGTTTCCATAGTATTTGCCTCTAGTATTACTGATTAGTATCAATTTCAGTCTTCTCTGGTCTCCTATTTAGAGCTTAAACCTGACTGGTCAGGAGGCAAGACTTGCCAAGCTCTTTTCACAGGATAGGGAAAAATTACTCCTTTGCAATAATTAATTCTAAAGACAAAGGAAATATCAATTTAAAAAAAAGGTTGGGAATGAGGAGACTTTAGAGAGAAAAGTGTCTGTCATGAAAGGTAGACATATTTAAGTGTGCAGGGTAGACCACTGATCTCTTATAATATAACTAACAATAATTGTAGCTGACATTTATACAGTACTTTAAGATTTGCAAAGATCTTTGCTTGTGTATTAGCTTTTATCACTCTTTCTAGGGTTCCCTCCAGATCTACCACTAGGTTCCCATGTGATGCTAAGGAAGTTTACTTTACTTGCATCTATAAAAGAGTAATGGAATTTCTCTTCCTTGTTCAATTGATAAAATGAATAACTAGGAGAAATGATTTTTTAACATATGAATATTGGCCCCAACCTTGATGCTAGGAAGGGAAAAAATTGACTTTCTGAAGGCAAATTTGGTCTCTTGTCCCTAAGGGACTATAAAGAAGAAATGATGTACTAAATAGATCTTAATGAAGTGTAAAATTTAATGGACCTTTATCAAATCAGAATTTATTTCTTTTTCACTGGTGAGATCAGGCATGTTTAGAAAGAGTATACATAAAAATCTAGCACAGTAATCATCTCCACTAAGCAGAGGAGGGTATGGTTTTGGGGGTTTTTTGTTTTGTTTTGTTTTACTATCTAACAGAAAATGTCTCGTCTTATTAGAAAGCAGATTTCAATGAGTTACCAAGGTACATTTCGCTCTGAGAACCCCAGTGATTTAAATTGCAGATACCAAAAATCTCATTATCTATATGAAAGTTCAAGAACTCAAAAAACCCAAACAACAGCAAAATTACTATGAATTGCCCATTTAGACATATTTTTTTCAATATAAATTTATTTATTTAACTTTTTACATTCATTTTCACAAAATTTTGGGTTCCAAATTTTCTCCCCATTTGTCCCCTCCCCCCATCCCAATACACCGAGCATTCTAATTTCCCCTATCACTAATCTGCCCTCTCTTCTAGCATCCCTCCCTTCTCTTGTCCCCATCCATTTAGATATCTTAATGAAACTTATTTCTTTGATAGTTTTTGCTACTTTCTAGGTGTATCCAATGATTTCCCTGAAACCTATGAAAGTATATTATCACAATAAGGAACGTGACCTGGTTGTTGGTTCGATAAGATTATTCCTTGGGAAAATGTGAGTTATAATATACATACATAGATACACATACATACATACACACATATACATATATATACATATAAGTACACATACACACACATACACACATCTTTTGCTGTCTCAGTTCATCACAACTACTACTTATTTCTTTGGCTTCAAAGGCACTTGAAGGGTTTTTGAGACTTTTGTCCTTTGTGAAATTTCATAACATTATCACTTTGCTCTGTAATTACAAGGTGTGAGCCTGAAGATAAAAGAGAAAAAAATGGTGGGGAGGGACTTGAAGAAGGTGCCTGAAACTTTAAAACACCAATGGAAAGAACACCAAGAAAAGTAATTGATAATAGGTTACTGAACTGACAGTGATTACTAGGTCTAGGCTCTGATAGCTTGGACTGTCTTGCTAATGTTTTTTAAGATCATTAAAAGACACATGATATCAAAGTAGCTAAACTGTAATATCAAACCTGCCCCCCAGTCATTAATACTATAATCAGATAGAAAGAAAAATTCTACAAAACTAATAAAACTTTTCACTTTAGACTTTCTGCTAGCTGTTTTCCTAATTCCTTGGTCTCCTGCTTTTCATTTGAACAGGTTAATAACTGTGTTCAGGGATGATAAAGAGAAGTGAGCCTATTAGAACCATGGAAGAAGTGCTAATATCACTCTCATTGTTGTCTAAAGATTAAAAAAAACCCAACTACTACATAATATTTCAAAGTGAGAAATTATACCTATGGAGAAAGTCATGTGACAGAGAGTGAAATTCCTTCATTTGTTCACACAGTAGAAATAGAGAATGTTTGTAAAGCAGGAAATCTTTTAATCAGATTCCAAACTCTTTCTATCCCTCTGTCTGTGCCTGTAATATATAATGCTGTCCTCAGATTAAAAATAGAGGGCATAGGTTTTGATTTGTTTTCCTACTAGGGATGCTGTATTGGGGAACCTGATCCTCCCATCCTTGACTTGGTCCCCTTTAAAGCAAAAAGATGCATGTTCAAAATGGTGGACGGGGTTTTTGTGTCATTGCTAAAGACTGAATTCTTGATCAAAGTATATAGGGAGGAGAGGAAAAAGAGGGCAGTAACAAAGATAAGTAGAATTCAGTTGAGTTTAGGCTTTCCCCCCATAAAAAAAATTTATGATTGGTTAAATTAAATGAGAACTACTTTCCTAATTACTACTTTCAACTTATTTAAGTGTCTTGCTGAGGTGAAATCCTTGATAATATATTTCATATCAAAAGTACAGATTCATGTACCAATGATGGTCATTTTCATGCTAAACAAAAACTATGGAACACAATCTATTTTCCCGAGTCATTCTTTGTGTTCTACATTCTGAACATTATTTCGAGATCATCTTTAGCCACACCATAGACTCCATGCTATTGTTTTTTCCTTAGTTCAGTCGGATGCTATTCCTGCGCCCTACAACAACAGCACAATGGCCAGATAAGACTGAAGTGAATACCTTGGTTGGAAGCATCCAGAGTGTAGAGCAGGTGCTTAACAGACTTCTGGATGGTCTTGAATCCTTCGCTGTTCATGACACGTGGAGAAACCTTCTGCACTACCAACAGAGCACTAAGAGTTGAAAAACAATTAAACCAGATTGTGTTTCAAGGTTTACAGACAGAAACAAAAGGTTACTCAAGTGGAAAATGGCTGGAGAGTAGGAAATTATTCCTATAACATAGCAGACAAGAGACTGCCTTTGTAATTTAATTACTTGTTGGCTCATTCATGCACAAAATCCCAGCATGGTATTTTCAAGCCCAAGTGGAGCATGACATTCGCAGAAAACCCACAACCTCAAAATACCGTTTGTTTTTCTAAAAAGGCCAAAAAATGAAGTAAGTAAAGTTCACATTAGTTTGACATTCTGCTGTTAAGATTACAAATGAGAGGGTAGCTAAAACCATTTTTTTCCTTAAAAGAAGCAAGAAAAGATTGGAAATCATGTCCAAGCTTTAATAACAATTATAAAATCACAGAGCTGAAAGGGACCTCGGAGATCATCAAGTCCAACAATCTTTTGTTCTAAGCTAAGAATCCTGAGTATGGAAGCATTTAATGACATTTTTAAATGCAATTTTTAAAATTACTCAGATTTTAGCCAAAGACCTTCTAACTCATTCATGGTCGATGAGAATGTAGACAAAAAATGTTAGAGTTAGAAGGGATATTTTTTTTCCCTCCAGACCTATAATTCCATTGATGTAAGGAATTCTTAGGAAAGGAAATCCTCTCACCAAGAATTTTTCTGTCTTGATTAGAGCTAAAAATTAAGGGTCTAATTAATTTACAGGACTTACATAAACCTGTTTCTGCTAAGACTAAAGACTAGACAGGAAGGAAGAACAAGTAGTATATTCACACATTTTGCTTAAATTTACAATTTTTCCTTCCAAAGCAATGGGTTGCTTAAGAAAGTTCCTTTCTCCCAATGCTAGTAATTCATAAATGAAAATATGTTTGCACATCTACAGGTATGTTTGCATTTTACAAGTAGTGAGTTTTAAAATACTTATCAAAGAGATAGATATTCAACATTTTCGTTTACTTAGAGTGGTAATCAAAACAAAAGGCTTTCATTAAGCCATCACCTTTAGGCAGACAAGTTGAGATTTAAGTTGCTACATCTTACGAATTGTCTAATTGTTTTCTGTTGTAGAAACTAACCTGTAATTGGTATATCTTGTGTTATTTGCACATATACAAATGTTTTGGGGTATTTACATATTTTGCATGTGTACATAATGTGGATATTTACATATATTTGCATGCGCCTATAATAATAGTGAACATACATACATATACTGAATACATATACATATGTTTATTATGTAATGTTTCCCATCCCTGACACTATGTAGCTGTTTGACCTTGGGGAAATTCTTCACCTTCTTTGAAGCTCACCTTATCTGTTTAATGGGGAAAAGAATGCCTTGTCCTTTCTACTTACAAAGTTGTTATAAGGATCAAATATAAGATGCCAATTCCTTGGAGAATATGGTTCTGAAATAGTTTTATACATGGTAGAGTTCTGTACAAATATACATCATTATCAATAGTAACGGTGGGTGGCAGATACTATGCAGTTAATACTTTCATCCCAGTTTCCTAGAAAAAATGGAAGAGCTATTCAGCATCTGAAGAAAACATTGGGCTAACAGGTGGCTCAGATCATGTATAACATTTATTTTGGGCAACTCCAGGTTTCAGTTGCCTTTGAAAGAGATTTTTAAAAGACTTGAAAGAAATAACTTCTAAGTGAAACATGTGGACTTAAATATTTGTTCTACAGCGAAGTACGAATGAGGATGATCTTTGTCTAAGACTCTGAACTTTGACTACTTTGGTGATCACTGGCGTTAAAGAATTTGATTCCATAAGTTAAGAAGGTGTAATTCCAGTCCGAAGTAGCAAAATGCCTACTCTCTGAGCCCCATTGCATGTTTTAATTACTAAACAGCTAGGTGGTATAGTGAATGGAGAGCATTGGACCTGGAGTTAAGAAGCCCTGAGTTAAGATCTAGCTTCAGGCATGAGCAGCTAGGGCCAGCCATTTAATTGTCCTATTTCCTCAATTATAAAATAAGGAAAACAATAGGCTGACTTCCAAGGCTGTCATAAGAATCAATTGAGATAGTATTTGTAAAAGCTCTTATCACAATGCCTAGCTTGTAGTAGGCACTATAGAAACATTTATTCCCCATTACAAAGCACAAGAGTTTATCTTACATCATTAAGTAGTTCACAGATGGTTGACAATCCAGGAACAGATTCACTCTCTGTGATTTAGAATTCAATGGTAAATCTTCAAACTGGCCTTCTTTCCCACAGCAAGTCAGTGCATCTTTTCTCTTTGGGGTATTAAGTATAATTCCTTTCTCATATTCCAAGTATGTAGGCAGACCTTATGTACAATAATAAAGTCTGGGCCTAAATTTGACAGGTTTTCAAGTCAATGGATCTCATATGCAGTGAGAATGTAGTCATGGAGTGTTAGACCTAGAAAAGACTTCCTACTCCCCAACATTCCTCCTTCCTATTGCATTTGGTTAAAGGAACATCTGCCCAAGGAAATCCTTCTAGTGATCACGATTAGTACGTGCCCTACAACTTACTATTTTAGAGCAAGAATTAGCAAGCTAGACCAAGACTAAGAATGTTTTTTATATATTTAAATAAAGCTTAAAATATAAATAAATGATTTGTCAACCCATCTTTTAGATTTCCTAGGAGGAAGTGAGAGTTTAAGTGTCTTATTTAGACAACTTAGTTTTACTCAGCCTGTTAAGAATCAGACATAGGACTTGACCAAGTGTTCCCAACTCTATAGTGGCCTTCATATGCCATTGAACCCAAAGTCATCTAGGATGATCTCCTTTACAGTAACCTTTTGGTCCCTAGAGTTTGACTTCTGAATTCCACTTTAAAACCCAATTTGTTGGGATCTCTGTCCAGCTTTAGCCCACCACCTGACCTGGATGTCAATATTTTCTTTTCTGAACAAATGAAGACTAAAAAAATTCTTCTCTTCTTACTCCCCTTCCATTCCCTTCCCCTCCCTCAATACTTCCCACAATTAATTGTATCAGTAGTGATGATTTGAAATGTTTTCTCCCATAAGTTATTTTTTTCTCCTCTTCATCTATTCAAAGTGGAAATTTTCCTAGAAGACCCACAGGAATAATGTAAAGAAATGAAAGGAAGGGAATGACACACTCTTGCTAACCTATGTCCAGGCCTAGAATTGGCTTTGACTTTCTCTTGTATAGCTTTCAGGAACTCTCTGTTTTGTCCAACTGCATCACAACGGCAACATTATTGAAATCTGATTTGGGTGATTTGAGGTTTAGAGCCATTTATCATTGAACAAAACGATCTAGAGGAAACGAGGAAGAGTATTGATGAGATTTATTTGTGTCTATTACCTGTGTTCACTAAAGACCAGAACAGCAGCACTGAGGCCACAAGCTAGGAGATAAATATTGTCAAGTTTGAGGTAAGTGATGGCTCTTTAAGGAGCACTTTGCTAGTATAGAAACATTAATTAAAGGAGTCCCAAGTAGAGAAAAAGCTTTACAAATTGGGGACAATGAAGTAGGCACTTAAAGAATGACAGTCGTTCTGGACCAGATAAGACAATCAAGTGACCTTTGTTTTTATTAGGTGCTGCTATTTCTTTTCTTAAAAAAATTCTGTCGTATGTTAATATATGGCACCCGGTAATCTGTATGATTATATAACTATAACTTATCACAATTTCCTGTCAAATTTGTAGAAAACATAATACTAACAATGGTTAGCATTTATACAGAGTTTTAGGTTAGCAAAGTGTATTACAAATATTCTCATTGGATCCTCATAACAATCCTGGGAACTAGTTATTCTTATTTCCATCTTACAGATGTGGAGACTGAGGTAGACAGATTGAATGGGAACTTGGGTTTTACTGTCGTCTCTCTCACTCCAGGTCCAATGATCTATCCCCTGTGCTGCTGCCTCATTGCCTCTATATGATATACTCTTTGTACATGTTTTACTCTATTGGGATAGCACACAGAGATATTTTTTTGTTTCTCCACATGAAATTCACATAGGAGGGGTTTTTGTTTGTCTGTTTGTTTTATCTAGACCTATGATTCCATCAGTTTAGGGAACTTCAAATGTACAAGTTCCCTACACTAAGACAAGCCAGCAAGTCTCCTGTAACTTATGATGTAAAAGAATTGGCGGGACCAGGAGTCTGAATGCAGATTGAAACATAGTATTTTCTCTTTTTCTTCTTTCTCATGATTTTTCCCTTTTGTTCTGATTTTTCTTTCACAACATGATTGATGTGGAAATATGTTTAATATGATTGTACATAGGTAACCTATACCAGATTGCTTGCCATCTTGGGGAAGAAAGGTGAGGAAGGGGCAGAAAAATGGAGAACTCAAAATCTTATAAAAGTACATGATGAAAACTAAAAATAGTTTTTAAAAAAGAGAAAAAATAAAAAATGGAAGGAAAACACGGTGATTAAGTCACTTGCCCCCAATCACTCATCCAGATCTTCATTCAAAAAACTACTATCTACAGTCCCAGTGTCTGTCATTCTCTCACACATTCACAACACTGGAAATTCATGTAAAAATTCTATCTACTTGGCTTTTTTTCTAGAGCATGGGCTTGTTTTCTTGGGTTGACCACTTCTTACCAGTGTGGCTTGGGGCAGTGGTCTCAAACTCAAATAGAAGTGAGGGACAACCAAACTGAATATACACAGCTTTGGAGGAATATGTATTAACTTAGAAAACCACAAATTAACATTATCTATGTTGTATTGCATATTTATTTATTTGTTAAATATTTCTCAATTATATTTTAGTCTGACTTGGAATGCCAGCTATCCAAGAGCTCTGCACCTGACATCTCTGGCATAATGGAGAGACAGTTAACGCCTTGGAGCTCAGACACATGTTGACTTTGTGTTAAGTTCTCATTTCTCCAGACCACACTCTTAGACCAAAAGTTACAGAGAAAATGCTAACCTAGATTGGTAGAGGGACTTCCCTCTTGCAGATTTTTCCATATATCCATGAAATCACAGGTCCAATTCTCCCTATCCCTTACACATTAAAGAAAGGACTCACTCTCTTCCTATTAATGCATCTGCTTTTTCACACTAAAAGAAAGAAGACTGTGAGATAGAAGAGAAACTGAAAAAAACAGTTCAGTACGATATTCTTGGGGAGGCAGACTGATTTTACAAAGGAATGCAAGGGTGATAATTACATTTCAGACATTTAAAACTGAATGAACCATGTCATGTACTTGAAAACATCCTGTAAAGAACATTCTGTCGCAAGATTTACAGGACAGTCTAAATCGACTTTCACTCAAGTTGTCTCTGACATACCTAAAGCCTGTGATTAGATGGTGTGGGATTGTAGGTATTTCAATGAACTAAATGCTTTTCCGTGGCCTTTGTAGGTGACCTCCTCACTGTGTTTATAAACAAGCCCTTCCCACCTAAGTCTCCTATTCTCTTACCTGTTTGCCTGATGGAGGATATCCAATAACTCCTTTAATTTTGTGTCATCTTGGAACAAATTGGGAACACTTGAGAGAAATTGCCAAAATGCAGTTTGGTCCTGTAGTTGTGAAAAGAATGACAGCACTTTGGCTGACTCTTGGAAGACTATCATTTGTTTCTTGGGGTCATTTGAGATCTAAAAAAAGATGAAGAATCACCAAAAGAAAAAGAAGACATTAGGAGAGTTTTCATCTGCTTCCCTCACTGATTTGGAAAATGTCAGAAATCTAGACTGTTAAAAAAACACAGAGCGAACTCCATTCTAAAGGGTCTCTCATTTCTTAAAGTTCCAACCCTCTATGATACTTTTACACATAATGGATTTTTTTCTATATTTTGTAGACTTCTACTTGCTTGCAGTAGCATAGGGTAGACAAAATTGCTTTCTTTTAGTCTATCTATTTATCTATTGTTATCTCCTGAAAGAATTTAAGCTCCTTGAGAGCAGGGGCATTTTGTTTTTCTCTTTGCTTTGTCAGGACCTGGGATAGTGCCTAAAATGCACTTAACAAACCATTATTGATTAGTTGATCATAAACTTTCCACAAAATGGGAACTTTCTATTGGAAAAGAAAAATTAGGGCTGGACCACTGCAGTCACATGGAAAATTATTGAATTATTGTTAGTCTACATTCCATTAAAAGATGTATTACTATTTTATTTTACAAAGGATATTAAAAATAGATCTAGTGACTGCTAATGTCTCTTTGGGATGCATGACAAGGGAATTAATTTCTTGGATATAGGAAGATAGTGTGAAGTATAAAATATCATGTTTAAGTCCCTAATTTAAGACTCAGTTTAAATACTACCTCCTTCAAGAGGTTTTTCCTCATTTTTTTTTCTCTTCCTTCTCCCTGTAACTCATCCCCACTCCCCTAGCCCATCAGCTTCCTCCCAATCACTTTGAATAAACTTTTTATTACTGATCTGTGTGCATAGAATATAAGGTCTTTGTGCGCAGGGACTGTTTGGGTTTCTCTTTGTATACTTAACACCTAGCTCAAGGCTTTGTAGATAGTATGTTTTTATTAATGGTAATTGAATTGTATTACTAATGTTTCTTTGGGAACCACAGGAGAATGCTCTTGAAGATAATCTGTAATATTTTTAAGGGGAATATTGACTAGATCCAACTCATGATCCATTAGGGAATGTTACTTTAGAAATCATCTGGTGTCTGATTCCATTTGACAGATGCCCAAACTGAGGATTATAGAAGAAATGTTAAACCATAGAGTGCTAGAAGGAGGACCAGAAACCAGATCTCCTGATTTCCAGTTAGTGCTCTTTCCACTTTGCAAATTATTTTCCTTATAAAGATGCCTCATTTCAGGTTATTTGCTACTCTCTATTTTTGCTATACTTTCACATGTCACATATCTTGAGGTATTCCCATGAAGATTGCAAACACATATCAACCCTAACCCACACTGAAACAAAGCCTTATCTCATTACTCATGGGGCAGGTCTACCTTAACAGCACTGCAATCTTTTGTATTCAATATTGCAATTACAGTAATCATTCATAGGGGAGGATGTTGCATGAGATGAGACCATTTAGGAAAACACTGAGGAGACACCCCTACAATATTGAGCTGTAGATATTACGAAAGCAGGGTAATATTTTTGTGAGCATTGCACCACTGATGTAGGTCACCACTGGCCCCTTGACTCAGAGTGACTCATTGACAGAGACAGGATGAGAAACAGGTGATTTTGACTCTGTTAGTCAAGCATATCCAACTTACCTGAGACAGCTGGTTTCTTAGTTCTTGAATAGTTGACTCCAATAGAGTTATGTTGGAAAGACAAAACTGGTTGAAAATATTTTTCCCTAAAGTGCTCCATGAGAAAGTGTCATCTGTTGTATAGGCTGGATGATTCTCACAGATTTCTCTTCTTAGGTTTTCCGAAGTTGAATTTTGCTTTATCATCTAGAGAAAAGGAGACAGCAACAGCAGTCAGTATGAGGGACTCAAATGTCAATGTTCCAGGATTCCTGGAAATGATCTTTATGAAAACTGACTTGTCTTTAGTAAATGCCAAATTCAAGAAACACCACTTAATAATTTCACTTAGAATAATGTTTGAATACAATGAGTGCATACATGAAAGAGTGAGTATGTGTGTGTGAAAGAGAGAAGAGGGGCAAGGGAGAGAGGAAAGAAAAGAACAGGGAGGGAAAAAAGAGAGGAAAGGGAGAAGAGAGAAGGGAAAAGGGGGAGAAAATTTAGGGAAAATCTTGTCACTAATAAAAATACAGAATCTATGTAAGCTACATTTAAATAAATTAGTTTTCCTTCTCTGAACTAAATAATCTAAATATACCATGGAATGAAAAATCTCATCAAGCAAAAGAAGTTTTTAAGGCATGAAATTTTCTTTCTTTTTTCTTAGCAGGGAGACAGAGAGACTCAGGAGGCACACCTACATGAGAGACTGCCCAGGTAGGAGATGTTGTTATCTTTGAATGGGACCAAAAAAGGAGAACCCTAAGTAAATGTGTTAGAACTATGGGTGTCCATTTGTGATTTCTAAATCGTGACTTATTCCTCCTTTGTGATGCTTCTCTTCCAATTGAGCCACAGATCACAGAATTTTAGAGTCAAAAACAGTCTTAGTGATTATTTAACCCAACCCTTTCATTTTTCACAGATGAAAACCATGAGTTTCAGAAAAGTTAAATTCAGTGTGGCAAGACCATTGGCATGACCTTTGGATGACTAGGATTCTAGAGCTGTAGGACTGTATCCTCTACCATCAAAGAGATATATGGCTGAATAAAGTCATGTCACTTCTTTGGAAACTGCAGTAAGACTTTTGGGACACCTTGTATTGTTGTCCAGTAGCTCAAAGAATGACAGTGAATTGCACTATCATTTTGAGCAGGACAAGCATTGTTACCCTCATTTTACTGATGAGTAAACTGAGGTTTAGAAATGTAAAGTGACTGGCTAAAAGTTACAGGGATAGTGTCAGAGACAAAGTTGAAATCCATATTTTTTTTTACTCCAATACTAGCAATCCTCCTCCTAATAATAACAGATATTTCTTTAGTGCTTTAAGGCTTGTACAAATGCTTTACATACATCATCTCATTTGGGTCTCACTCCAACCTAATATTATTAGCTCCTCTCTACAGATACAGAAACTGAGACTCAGAGTGGTAAAAAATGGTGTGGTGGTGACTGACTGATGTACTTGGAGTCAGGAAAGCCCAGGTTCAAATCCTACCTCAGACATTTGATAGCTATGTGACCCTGAAAAAGTCACTTATTATTCCTGGGTCTCAGTTTCCTTATCTATAATATGAGGGAGTTGGACTTCATGACCTCTAAGGGTCACTTCTAGGTATAAATCTATGATCCTAAATGATTTGCCCATGACTACGCAACTAGTTAGGGTCAAAGGTAAGATATGAATCCAAGTATATCTGTCTCTAAATGTAGGATTTCCTTGACTATGCCACACAACCTCAGATACAACTCAGTTGTTAAATGCATTTCCTCTTAAGTTATCATTAAATTTTTATACATCTGGACATTGTAGCAAAAACATCATAGAGCTAATTGTACTTTCAATTATATGTGGACTGTTTGGATAGCACTTTTATTTATTAAAAAAAACCATTTTTTGGTTGTGATGGAAGGTTTCCTTATTTTTGAATACCCAAACTTGGTATTTTCTTTATTTCTGAAGTCCCCAAAGTTATATCTATTGTTTTGCAGCTTGGGAAACTTAAAAGTGAGCAGATGCACGTAAATGATTAGAATGTAGAAATCTGCAGATAGAATTTCCAGAAGATGTTATTAAAGATAGAACATTTCCCTCTTTGGGGAAAGATTTGCAAGAAGAATCTGTCACTTTCATTTTTCCAATGGCAACAGCATAGATGAATCAGCAGGTTTGGGATACCATTTTACCCTGGTTTTCGTTTCTTTTCTGCTTTAAGGGATTAAAGGATCATGTCTTATGACACCCTCCTTCTTGCCAAAGGGACTTAAAAATGAACTAACAGAAAAGGGAACAAATATAGGAGAATCAAAGGAATTTGTGATTCTCCAAATTCAGTTTCTTATAAGAAACATCTCATGAAAATACCATCCTGGCCACTGGCTCCAAAGTGGAAGAATGCTAGAGACTTTAAAGACTATGTTCTCTAGGAAATCAAAGGCTGAAGTAACATATTTATTACGAAAAAATTTCCAGTACTGTCTTAGCATTTGCTTTCTTTCTTTTTTTTATATTTTACAAAATTGACTTTCTAGGACTTGAATAGACAAATTCACTGAAGGAATTTTTACTCAGGAGAAATGGCCCTGAATCATAGCCATCAATTGTAACGACTGACATTTAGAGAACATTTTAACATTTCCTGAGACCTTTGCGTTACTATCTCATTTGAGTCCCACAACCCCCAAAGGTAGGTGAATTTTCATTTTTACCTTCATCTTGCATTAAGCTTTAAGGAATGATAGAAAGTTTTTATAACTTAATATAGATATATTCACCCCAAAGTCCTGTATGGGGTGCCTCACTGAACCCTCATCTATTCTCTATAGTTTATTCTTCATGGTGTGCATATCAAAGTTACCTTTTCCAAATCTAGAATCCGTGCAAGCACCTGACTGCTGTTGAATGTGGGGATGGAATCTGTTACGATGCTTTCTAACTCAGGTCTTGATCTGGAAAAGACTGTAAAAATAATGATAGAATTAGTATGCCAACCAAAAACAATTGGAGAACAGTTATTAACCCATTAGGGATCATGAGCATCTTCATATACCATCAATGTCTCATATGTATCTATCTTAGAAATTTCATCCTGATTAAAAAAACAGCATTGACTACACGTTTCTGAGTGTTTTCCTCCACTCTCAAGCAATCCTTTAAATGTTTTGGTTCTAGGTTAAGTCCTCATACTTCTTTACTGCTAGTTTACCCATTCAATCCAGTCCTATCTATACCTCCTTTAAAATTTCTTGGTGTCACAGATGGACCTAGACTCGGGAAGCCCCTAGTTCAAACCCAGCCTCTGACCCTTAACTTGCTGTGTGGTCAAGTCACCCATGATGTGCTTCAATTTTCTCATCTGTAAAATGGGGATAAATACTAGCACCTACCTCCCATGCTATAATATTTGTAAATTACTACCTAAATGCCAGCTCTCGTTGTAAAGATTACTGCTGTTTTTATCCATCATATCAGACATCTGTCTTAAGCACATGCCAATATACACGAAGTGATGATTTTCTTTATAAATATTCAATTAGGAGAATAAAAATGAAAAACAAATTCTATCTTTCCTAAAATGATCCATCGTCGTTATTTCAGTTCAAAGTCAAAGATTGGCATCATCATCCCAGAATGCAATGCTCTCCTTCTATTAAGTAACATTCAAAGGAATCTATGAAGTATGATTTCCACTGTCCCTAGCTTTGTGGAATCCATTCAGTGGGACAGCCTTCATATCTTTATAATGTACACTCCAATCCAGCCTCTTCTAAAACCTGAGGCCTGAGAAATCCCATTTTTCACAGCAAAAAAAAATACCATCTGCATTCAAAAATGATGTTCTGAGCCACTAATAGTGTGTATGTTTTGAGGGTTTCTTTTTTTCTTTTCTTTTCTTAATGTTATTCCATTAGTGATAAGGAATTGATGGGATTACATCTCTTGTCTGATGCCCCTCTTGTAACCATACTCATGCACTGATGAGATGAGAGAGTCTGTGGCCATGGAGAAGAGCCCAGATAGTCAGGACCCATTACTCATGTAACCCCAGCTTCATTATATCTGTTTCAACAAAGAGAGCTAAGCAAACAACCACTGATGAGTACCTGTGTGTTCATTAAAGACTAACCTTGACCCCATTATGTGAAAACAAGTCTTCTCTCATTCAAAAGGCAGAATGCCATAGTAAGTACAGTATGAATCAACAAAAACCATAGAATCTAATCATGGAAGGGGCTAATATATATCCAGCAAGAGATCATCCAGCCTCAATTTGAATAGAAGAGATTTGGGTTCAAAATTAGCTCTATTAGACATTAGCCATGTTGACCTAGGCTAAACACTGAGTCTGTTTGTATCAAACAATCCTCTAGACCAATGGAAGTTTCTCTGTATTAACAAAAATCACAGATCCTTCCATTCATTAATTCACTTATCCCCACCAAGATTGTTGTGAAATTGTTCCATATCTTTATATCTTAACCATTCAAATATTGTCATTTCTCAATGACAATAAAAAACAGGCCTGCAATCATAATTATACTCTCTATTTATGGGATTCTATAGTAGACAACTAGTGAAGACATCCTGAGTAACTGTGATGGGGAGGATGAAGTTTCTGATCTTTTTAGTTTCCATTGATATTCCTATGTCCTATTTTTTTGAAAGTTCCTCCTTGCCCCTAGGATCTGGGTTCAATCCCTCATCTTATATGGTCAAGAGTAAGGTGAAGGTTGCCCATGTAATTATTAAGGACTCTGCCAATTGAAGAAGGCTTCGCTATCTGTGTATTCTCAAGCGCTTACTATAAGAGCACTGTCTCCCCCAGGCAACCATAAGGAATGCTTCAGTCTCTTAGCCCTACCCTCCTGGGCATTCCATTTCAGTTTGGAAAGTTTAGACTAGTGAATAGACTTTTAAAAGATTAGACTTTCATCTGCTTTGCCAAAAGAACAGATGAGCTTACCCAATGATGTATTCCTTCTTTCTGGAAATTTAGCACTCCGAGGTGATGAATTACTGTCCTTTCCCAGGCTGGATGACTTTCTCTGGATTTCACTAGAGAGGGATAAGAAAGAATCCTATAACTTCACACACACTAATTTACCACTGAAGTTGCAACTTCCCTTAGCAGGTTTAAGGGATGTGATACCACTTTCCCCTCCTCCCTCCCTTAATCTACTTTTCAGAATTTTAACGGATGAACACACAAAGATTCACATGACCAATGTAAAGATTCTTACAAGGTGAACTTTTATTCATGTGAAATGGTCCAGAAGATAGTTAGGGAAAGTTATTTTTACTTTAACCTTGTATTAAGTTCTCAAAAAAAGATGAAAAGTTTCATAATGAAATATGAACACTTTTATGATAATCCATTCTTTTACTAGAGGCTAGACAAAAATATGATTTGAGGGCACAAAACCTCTTTATTTCTTAACATGAAAGGAAAAATGTCTTTCCATGTAAAGACATTTGAAAGGAGATTTGAATATGGCATGAGTTGAATTATTTCTATAACATAACCAGATAAATATTAAAACATTTCTTGCAAGGAAGATAAGGTAGCATGTTAGTACATTTAGCAAATTCATTTCATATAAATAGCTTTTCAATTTCTGTAAGACAGTTAAGTGTTTAAACAGTTACTCTACTACAGGGAACAAAACCAGGCAGGACTTGATCCCATCAAGATTTGGGAGAGCATCATCAGATCACAGAGGAGGACTTGGAAGGGTACTTCAGAATTGGGCTATCTAATCCAATCTCATTTTCCAGATGAGGAAACTGACTTGTTTAAGGTCGCACAGACAATCAGCCTCAGAGGCTGTATTTGAACCCAGGTACACTGACATTAGATCTTTGTAGGATCCAACCTTTACATAAATACAAGGGCCATGGGGAAATGATCATGTGGGAGAAAAGAGGAAAACGTATTAAGGAGAATGTAGACTTTAGATTTGGAAAAATATAATGTGTATGTGTGTGTGTGTTTGTGTGAATGTGAAGGTTTCTGAGCTGTGTTTAATATAGGAGCTTGACTAAGATGAATAGAGTTTCTATGTCAATAGTAGAGAGGAAATTTTCCTTTAACTCTTCTTCGACTGAATCTTTGACAATCAGACTAGAATTTTCATACTAGATTCTCAGGTGTTTTATAATTTAGATGATTTCTTCTTGAAATTTGGATGATTTCCTTTCTTTCTGTGCCCATTTTTAAAACAGTAAAGAGAAAGTAGCATTTGTTTGCCTTCCTTAATATTTTTTCCTGTCTCTTCCTATTAAGTGTGTTAGGTGCAGCCAAAGTCCTACATTCATTCATAAGGTATATGTGAATTATTCATGACTAGATACTGCTCCCTTAAGTCCTTGCTCATTCCTTCTGCTGACTGTTTGGGACCGGGAAAACTAGGCAAGAGTAAAATAAGAACTGACCTAAACCTTCTTCCTTTTCTCAAGTTGAAGTTTTTGAAAGTTTGAGAAACTTGAGTTCATTTGGCTATCTATTTTCTCAGTGTTTTTCAGTTTGCATTATTGCAAGAAAGACTAGAAAACCATAAAATTTTTCCATCATAAAAACACCTATTCTCATGAGGTTTTCCCAAGAATAAAAACCCAAATTCCTCGAGAGGAGGAATTGTTTTATTCTTTGTACCATAACCCCAGTGCCTGGCACACAGTAGGCAATGAATAAATGCTTGTTGATTGATTAATAGAATTTAAAAATAATAAGAATGACATAGGCTGAGATAAGCAGAAAAATGAGGTGACAAAAAAAGAAATAGAAACTGAGTGATAAATGGGATGGGTGGGGAGATTCTTACTCAAGAAAAGGAAGAGAAATCATCATAAGGGACCAAGAAAGCTAATGAAAACACACAAGTTAAGAAGTCATTTAGTACATCGTTTTATTTCCAGGTGCAACTTAATTAAACCATCTCAGAGGGGAAAAAAAACAGTGCTTTATTCTTTTCCTCAAGATCTACAGGGAAGGAAGCCAGATGTCTCTCAAGGCAAAAAATGGGACTTTATTTGAAATATATGTATACACACATACACACATATATACACAATATATATGTAAATAAATACATATAAACATATATATACATATATGTATGTATATGCTACTTCCTCACAGAACACACATACACACACACACACTCATTGAAAGGCATTTCCAAAGCATGTTGTAGAGCATTCTTTTGATCTTACAGGAGCCCAGCTCTCCACATTTCCCCTTTTTTTCTCCTCACCACCCTCCCACTTCCTTCTCCCTCTTCCAGCACCCCTTCTGTCTTCATAAAAATATGAGTTCTTTGAGGGCAAGGATTGACTTGCTTGTTTGCATCTCTATCCATAGCACTTAGCACAGTTCCTCCCAGATAGTAGGTGTTTACAAAGTGTCTCTCTCTCCCTCCCCACTTTTGAGTACATACTAATTTCAGGGATACAGGGATCTCCTGATGCTTCTTGGCTATACCACCTTCCCTATCATGTTCTACCTGTGATTTTTCCACTAAAGGCATCATCTACACTCCAGATATGTCTCTTTTCCTTTTCTTCAAACTTCTACCTGCTCCCATCAAAATTTACATCTTCTCTGCCACAACATTTCAAGGCTTTGCTAGCTGATTGGCAAGATAATTTTGTAAATTTATTTAACTAAGGTATTAACATAGCTAAATACAATATACTTTCATGGATCAGTGATAGGATGCGAATACTTTCTCAATAGTGCATTCATGTTTTCTCACTTTGTTTGATTCTTGTACCCATCTTTCACTAAATCTGCCTACCCAACATGACCTTCTTGTAGGTCTTAATAGGGTCGGGGAACTTTCATCACATTGGGTTGACTGTGTTATCCCTTGCTGTTGCTGTAGTAGTAGCAATATAACTAGCATATCTCCTTTTCTTGTCATACATGTCCTTGATATCTTTTATGTTATTTTTTCTGCAAACGAGTGCAATTGATAAAACAACCTACTTACACCAACCCATAGACTTCCTTTTTAGTGCCTCATGATTTTGATTCATAGGAAATCATGGTGTTCCATGATTTACAGACTCATAACATCACCAGGAGAATATTGGTGTTTAAACAATGAGATTTCATACAAGGAAACAACTTGAGAACATGGACACTACTGAATAATTTCCCATATATAAACCTAGAACCTATTTGATTCAATTCTTGGCAGCTCATTGCCCAACTTGTACAAGATATATGTGCTTATCTGTAAACTCAAAGGACTGCCTATTCACTTATATATCATGCCATGATCTCACATCCAATTTTTTCTCTTTGTAGATTGCTGCATCAATCACTCCTAAGTAGATAAGGATGTCTCATTAAGAAAGCCCTAACATTAGAATTAGAATGAAGAGATTTATCATGATGTCAAATGAAAATAGGAATATATTTGGAATATCTCCCTATTCAAAAGAAATCTTTCTTCCATTTAGATCCTGTACATGATATTGTTCACAAGACTCTAGTAGGTGCCTAATGAGTATATTTCTCCCTATTTTATGCCTCAATTGATTTTGACAATCAAAAGACCATTAAA
This sequence comes from Potorous gilbertii, assembly GCA_028658325.1. NCBI lineage: Eukaryota > Metazoa > Chordata > Mammalia > Diprotodontia > Potoroidae > Potorous > Potorous gilbertii. The sequence continues at coordinate 489,578,510 of CM053771.1, forward strand.
CAAAGCTATCTTTGAGGGTTGGGTGTGTCAAGGAATCTTTTATGATCTTAATATATGTAGGGAAGACATTTTGTCTTAGAAGAGTCTAAAAAGCTACATTTTCTCTAATAAGTCACCTTGTTTGTAATAAAAAATAGATAATATAGATATATAGGATGAAAAGCCATTCATCTAATAGATCATTAGGTCAATATGAACAATCAGTCCTCAAAATAAAAGCAATTTGTCAACAATCATAAAAAAATCACTGCATTAATTGAAGAAATGAAAACTAAAACAATGATGAATATTTGTGTTATACTCTGCAACTCAGTAAAATTAACAAAGGAAGTAAATAATCAATATTGGAGGGAAAAATAGATCCACTAATATACTATTAGTAGAGCTGTCAAGTCATTGAACAATTTTTTGGGGGAAAAAAACAAAAACACCTTTGAATGATGTAGGAAAACTGACAAAATTTTTCAGAGCCTTTTAACCAGAGAGCTCAAAATTAGAGAACAAAAGATCTTGTATGTATAAAAATATTTTAGTAGCATTTTTACAGTGTCAAAATTGAAACGACAGTTTCCATCTGTTGCTGAATTACTAAGCAAATTTAGGCATGTGAAGTTTAATGGAATATTATGAAACTATATATGTGAGTTCAGAGAAACATGGGAAAATTTATATGAACTGATGGAGAATAAAGTAGTCAGTACCAGGAAATTTATATATATATATATATATTGTGTGTGTGTGTGTGTGTGTGTGTGTGTATATATATATATATATATATATGTATATATATATATACATATATATATATATATATATATACAATAACTATAACAATGTAAGCTAAGGGCAGGTAGATGGCACAATGGATATAATGCTGGGCCTGGAGTCAGGAAGATTCATCTTCTTGAGTTCAAATCTGGCCTCAGACACTAATTAGCTGCCTGACTCTGAGCAAGTCACTTAACCCTGTTTGCCTCTGTTTCCTCATCTGTGAAATGAGCTGGAGAAGGAAATGACAAACCACTCTAGTACTTTACCAAGAAAAACCCAAATAGGGTCATGAAGACACGACTGAAACAACCGAATAAGAATATAACAAGGTAAATAAAAAGAACAGCAAAAACAACCCAAACCCTAAGTAATTAGAGTATTTAATCTTGGGACTTCCTTCCAGATGCCTGGATCAGACGCTGACCAACTCCCATACACTGCAGCAAAATCCCTCAATTTGTAACTGACCAAGATAATGATTTAAAAAATGCAATGAAATATCATTATTTCTGAACCTCAAAGAAAGGAGGAAAGGAGGTTAACCTCAGGAGTTGGAAGATAGTAGAGAACTCAAGGGAGCCAGAGTGAGACAAAACTGAAGCAAGCTCCCTACCCAAAAGCATATCAAGGGCAGAACTTGCCCAGAATAACTCTTTAATGCAGGAAATGGATAATAGGAGAGATGAGTAAATCAAAGAAAACACCTACAAGTAACAAAAATGATGGTAAATTGACAAATCTCTCAAAAACAAAAAGGGAATGCACTTGTAAGCAAAGACTCAAAGGGAAAATAGATTTTTTATAACAACTACATGAATACCTCCAAAAGCATGAAGCAAGAGAAATGAAATCGAAAATGCTAAATGAAACAAAGGCACTAAAAAGCAAAGAATTTAGAGGAATTTAAGTATCAAAAGTGGCAAGAAGACTTTTCCTAAGAAAAAAATTCTCCGAGAAATAGAATAGAAAGAAAAAATTGATTGCTGAATGAGACATCAAGCAATTCTTCCTCTGGAAGCAGAAATTATGAATGTGGAATGTTGCGTACGCTATCTGAAGAGGATGCTATGAGTTAGTTTTATCTAACTTCTCTTTTTCCTTTCTTTCTTTCTTTCCTTTCTTTATTTATTCCTTCCTTCCTTCCTATTTGTCTTTTTTTCTTCAAAGAAAATTTTACTGAAATGGCAGAGATTAGGGGAGTGATACATCTGAAAACAACTCTGTTATAAAAACAAAATTTGTCAATGAAATGTTAAAAAAAATTTTCAAAAGAAATGAGATGGTCATATTTTGCATTTTCTAAACTCCTCCATCAATTGTCTAATTGTGAAAATGTGGTTTATTGTGGAAAATCATCTTCAAAATCCTACCTCTTCCCTTTTCATCAAGGATATTTTCATCAAAGGTAACTTCAATGTATGTCTAATCTCTTCTCATAGAAATTTGATAGAAACAAGAAAATACCCTCATGGGTTAGGAATTACCAATGTCCTTTCAGTCACTTTGGGGAGGAGCAGGACAAAAATACTGAGAAATACGACAAATGTATCCATATGTTACTATTTCTTTTTTTCATACTTATTATATATGTATTGGAATTTAATTTGATTCAGTAGATGTTTATAGTACAATGTGCCAGGCCCTGTGTTAAGTGCTAAGGATAAAAAGGCAAAAAATGAAACAACCCTAGCCTTCAAAGGATGGGGGCAAATACAACATTAAGCACAGGATAAATTGATAAAGGAGTGAACATTAACAGCTTGGGAGTTTGGGGTTCAGGAAGGAGACCCTGAGGTGAATGCTAACTAAAGATGAGGATGGTTGAAAGGCAAAGGTGAGGAGGGAGAATATCCTAGGCAAGAGGAAATAATAAACCATGTAGAGGCAAGAGACAGAAGATTGAAATATTGGCTTCAGGGAATGTAGAGCCCCCTAAAGGGAGGAGGGGAGTAATAAGAAATAAAATTTAAAGGTATATTGGAGCTAGATTGTAGAGTTCTAAATGCATATTAAAGGATTTATATTTCATCCTAGAAGCAATTGGGAACCATTGAAGTTTTAGGGTTTTGGTTTTTAGTTTTTGAGCAGGGGAATAACATACTTGCTCTGGTCAATGGAAATTAAAATAAAGTTTAAAGTTAAGAAAAAAATCATATTGTCTCCACCACAGTTTCTAGACATGGTACCCTATTTGAGGCCATAATAACTTTGCTACTTATTGCAATATCATACTATACATTACTGAAATAGCTTCCTGTCCCAAGTCTTTTCTATATCAATCTGCCTTATATATGGCAGCAACAGTTATCTTTCTCAAGTTGGGGAATCAGGCCTTCTCTTGCCTGTCTAGGCAGTTTCTCACAGGATCTATTCTGTGCACAGTGCATCTGAAACAAATGTCTAGGCTTGCGCAGAAGTTGTCATTTTTTCCATTTTTGTCTATACAAAGTGAGATTTTCACAACACTTTTTCACCCCATCTTTGCATAAAGGATGAAATGGCTAGTGATTTGACCAGTTAAATACTCTGAAAAGAAAGCAATAAAATGAAATTGATAAATGTAATCTGTAGGCCAAAATAGGAATAATATTTCCTTTTCTATTTTGACTTTTCTCAACTCAGAGTTGTTTCTTTCTCTGGTAACCCAGTCCCAAAGCCCACTGGTACTCAAGGCATTGTTGGCCTGGACAAGTACCACAAAGTCTAGGCTGACTCCTTATCATCTTCAAGGGGACCCACAGTCTGAACATTTTAACCATACACTGTTTAAAGTACTGGGAACATGGAGACCAGAATCAAAGCTTCAGTGGTCAACAGTCTCATTTCAAGTTCATGCCTGCAGTTCCACCATAAAAGATAGGACAGGCTTTATGCTGTACTTGCTCATGCTTGAGTGAGAACCACACCTGCCTATTGGTTTATGTTTTGGCACTTCACATGAAGGAAATGATGCAATTACTCACACTCCTAATTAGCCACACATTCAGCTTGGAAGATAGGTGACAGAAACCAAAGATGTTATGGTACCAGAGCATATCATCAAGACCTTCAACAAGGAGATGGAGTTTTACTGAGAATCCTTGACATTCAAGGGGCTCACAAGTTAGCTGACAGACAGAAAACTCATCCATATAAAGTAACGGAGAGACTGGGCAGTGGGCAAAAAAAAGAGATTGGAAGGGGCTCTAGTAAGACTATTTATTGCAACCACCTGCTGTCCATAGAAGTTACTTTTTAATGGGCAGGTGGAAATAACTTATGGACATTCACGTAGGAAAACATTGAGAAAAAGAGACTGTTCACCAGCAGGACAAAGACTTTCTGACCCAGTTATGGAAGTTGAAGGTGATGCATCCAGGAGGGAAAATATATATACATATATTTATATACACAAATATTTATATAGTGTATGTATATATACATATATTATTTTTATTACAATACAGAAAAACTGAACCTAAAGGCAACTCTTTTCCTTCCAAAAACTATCCAGGATACAGATTCAACCCACAGAGCTCAAATATACTGATAGTCAACTTGACATGACTACCAGGTCGGATGTAGTCATACCTGCCTACAATGATCATGATGTCAGCTCCTACCAACTGCTAACCCTGGTATGGAAGCAGAGAGATCGTTCATGTGCCAAACTAAGTCATGATGTTGCAGGTAAACCTGAGCATACAGTTATAGATGAGTACAAACAATGACAGCAGAGATTGCCCATGTGAAATATGCCTTGCATGTAATTGCATGTTTACTGCTGTACATGTTAACTGCTTCACGTTTGAGTATGCTTGCTTTTATTCGGCTGCTATATTTGACTTAGTTTTATGTTATATGGATGCTATAGTCATGTCTGCTTGTTAATGATTTGCACATTCACTGTAATTGTTAGCATTGTTCAGTTGTTTTCAGTCCTGTCTGACTCTTTGTGACCCAGTCTTGGCAAAGATACTGGGGTATCCTTCTGCAGTTCAAGCAGGGTCAAGCAACTTGCCTCAAGTTCACACGGCTAGTAGATTTGAACCCTGGTGTTCCTGACTCCAGGCCCAGCTCATCCAATACACCTATTTCTTGTGGTTAAATTGTATTTTCTGTAAAGACCTTGATGTTGTTATGGTTGCTGTTAGATAGTTTTGCTTTGCTAGCGAACCATGTTTATCGCTTTTGACTGATTGATTACTTTGCTCTATAGATATGCATGCATTTTTTAAATGTGTGTGTGTTTATATACCTTGTTTGATGTGTTGTTAGATGTGTTGTCGCTGTAGTATTCTCCTAGATGATGCTCTGAATAATGCCACATTGACATCATGCACTGTTGAAGTGCATTTGTTTTATTTCAGTTTCAATGGTACTCAAGATTGTTTACCTGAGATACTAGGAAAATCATCTCTGTGGTTTTGAAGTACTGATGCTTCTCTTTATACTGTATATTTACAAGTTTGGGACTTGCCCCAACTAACCTATGCAAGGTACTGCAAGTATTTTTGGCCCAGGAACCTGAGTTCCAAAGCCTCTTGTTATGGGCTTTTCTCCTTCTTGGTGATCAGTGTTCTACACCTATGTGGGAGGTGGAATAGAATTGGTGACAGTGGGAGAGGAAAGCTCTTCAGTCTCTCTAAGTCTTAAGTCTTCAAGATTTTTTTGAGTCACAATCAGGCACTTTTGGCTTCCAGCTTCAAGAAAGAAGATGGCAGATGCCAACCTCATTTCAGATTGTTGAAGCAAAAGACTGAGTTGAAGTTGACATGAGAGGAAATGGCAGTCTCCACCGTCTCTCTATCCTCAGCTTGCTACACTGGAGCCTTTGGGGAACTTTCCCTTATGTGAGATACAGTATTCTCTCTTGGTTGAGCTGAGGTATCTCATTTCTACCGGGAGAACTCCTTCATTCTGTACTGTCTGGTATATATTCTCATATGTATACTTTCTCCTATTTCTGTTTTGCCATGATTTAGATAAATGGATATCTTTGATAAGTGCTATGTATGTTGTTATTGTGGAAATTCTATTTAGTTGGAAAGGGGGAAAGGCTTGGATACAAGGTCTGGAGTCCTGCTTCCCCCAATTAATGAAAAACACCTACAAGTTAACTTAAATCTAAAAATCTAAAATCTAAAAATTAAATCTAAATCTAAAAATCACATTCGCTAGACTAACAATACATAAAGGAACAAATAGATACAATTGTGGTTCTGTAGCCCTTCTCTCTGAGAAGAGCAAAGTGGCCTCCCACACAACCCCTTGCTTCCCCTTCCCCTCCTGACAGGAAATAAAGTTTCCTTTGGATATGGGTGGGGGGGCAAAGAGATCAAAAAGGTTTATTCTGCCTTGCTTTTGTTCACATAATGATACCTCCATGCTACATATGGAGGACAACCCTCTCAATACTACTTTACATCTAGTGGAGTCTAAGTCAAAGATCTGATATTCCTCAGTTCCTGTGTGAATCAGATGTTACTGTTTCAAGTTTTCTCTGCGACAAAGTCAGTAGAGGCAGAGTGATGATTTTAGTATCCATTGGCCTGGGAATGGTGCCACAATGATGGAAATGCAGCTGTTGATCCATTGGCAGTAAATCCTCCGTGGGATGGGATGTGGGGAGGAAAGGAATGACTCTTTTTAAAATAACCCTGCACTTCTAGATTACTCACAGATTCATTCTCCCATATGCCAATCACATGAGCAATTACAGATTGTCATGCAGTTCTGAGATGTCAAAGGGTGGGGGAGAAAAGACTGAAAAGGCAAGTTCTTTGAGCCAGGACCACTGAGGGTGACAAAGGAGGGGAAAACTTAAATGTGTTCTTGCTTTCCAAGTGGAAAGTGATATGATATGGAAAGACAATTATGCCATTTATTAAAAGGCAGGTCATACATACCAAAGCTGATGCCCAAAGCAATATGAACTTAATAACAGAATCTGGTGCCAAGGTAATAACCTTGGCAACCGGCCATAAAGGAGGACGCAGAGTGTGACTATGGCTTCCCAACGAGCATGTCATTGAAAGGAGCATGGTGGGTTTTCTTTCATATCACTGCCAAGGATAGCATTCCTTTGTTCTTTCCAAAACAGAAAAGAAACAAATGTTTTGCTTTCTAAATGAGGTAACACCCTTCTCTGGTTCAGCTCACAAATTTACCCAACAGAAAGAATTCAGAGGAATGGTTTTAACACAGCAGCTATATGACCCAGCTTTACCGCACAGCTATATAAAGCATAAAAGTTAATAGCATGGCGGGAAAAAGCATTAATGCTGTTTTATTGTTGTAGTTAATTTTGTAAATTAAGTTCCAATTACCTGCTACTTCCAGAAAATACTGACTGCGCTAGAAGTGGAAAATTGATGCAGAGTAACTAACTAGCTCTGGGTATGGATGTTACTGATATATTACAGAAGGATAAGTCTAGATCAGGGTTTAACTTCTTTTTTGTGTCCTGGTCCCCTTTGACAGTCTGGTAAAGCCAATGGACCCCTTCTCAGAATCATGCCTTTAAATAGGTAAAATAAAATGTACAGGATTATGATGAAAACTAATTACATCAAAAAAAATTAGAAAACTTCATAGACTCCAAGTTTAAAATCCTCGATTTTGAACAACATGCACCATTTCGTTTCAATTGAACACATATTTATTAAATTTCTACTATGTGTAAGGCACTGAAAATCAGCAGAGCTAAATTTAATCTTGGTTCTATAACCTATGACTAACATATTTGTAGTACCTAGGTAGCTAGGTTACATGGGAGCATTATGTTAGGAGTCAAGAAGACTTGAGTTCAAACTGCATTTACTAGCTGCATGACCCAGGGAAATCACTTTACCTGTCTTTTGGTCTGTTTCATCATCTCTAAAAATGGGGAGAATAATAGCTCCTGCCTCATGGGGTTGTGGTGACCATCAAATGACACACTGGAAAGGTATCTAAAGCTTTAAAAATGAAATGGATAGATGGAGGGGAGAAGGGGGAAAGAGAGAGAGACAGAGACAGAGAGAGACAGAGAAAGAGACAGAGAGAGAGACAGAGACAGAGAGAGAGACAGAGACAGAGACAGAGAGACAGAGAGAGAGACAGAGAGAGACAGAGAGACAGAGACAGAGACAGAGAGACAGACGGAGAGAGACAGAGACAGAGGCAGAGAGAGAGAGAGAGAGAGGAGCTGTAAAGATCTGTTCCGTATATCTTCAGTCTCTCCTATAAGCTCTCGGTCTACTTGGCCAGCTTCCTGTTCAATGTTTCTATCTTGCACTTGTCTCAAAATAGTCAAAAACAAATTGATCTTCTTTCTTAAAGCAACCTCTCCTTCCCTCACAGGTCTGTTGATGGCACCACTACTCTTCCAGGCTCAAAACCTTAGAACTAATTTTTGCTCATCTCTCTCCATCTCCAATCCCCCAGCATCCAATCAGTTCTCAAATCCTGCCCATTTTATCTTCACATACACAACTACTACTCTAGATCACAATTTTTTCACTTCTTGTTTAAGATATTTTAAAAATAATTTCTTTTGGTATCATATTTCTACATCACCTTTATTTCCCATTGTATCACTCTCTTTCCTCCTCCTTCAGAGACATCCTTTATAATAAAGAATGAAAAGAAAAGGAATACAGTTCAACAAAACTTACAAAAATTTTAAAAAAGGCTGACATATGCAGTAATCTGTATCCTCTATATCCCTCCCTGTGCTTCCCTCCCCTCAAAATAAATACTTATCTAGACTCTTGTAGCAGCTTTCTCATTGTAGCATGTAAATTCTTTAAAGGAAGGGATTATCTCATTTGTTCATTTGAATCACAAGCACCTGGCTCAGTGCCTGGCACAGAGGTGCTGAATAAATACTTATTGATCAATGAATCCATTAAACTAGTCTCTTTGCTTCCAAGTTCTCCCCTTTCCAATCCATCCTTCAAAATGATCTTCTGACCATGTATTCTCCTCAAAAATCATTAGTATCTCCCTATTATTCATCAGGTCTTGAAATGTGGATTAAGAACATGTAAGGGTCCCTAAGACACTTTCATGGGGCCCACAAAGTCAAAACCATTTTCCGAAGAACAAGATGTTTTTTTCACATTAAAACACTCTTCCCTTTTCCAACTACATATTTATGAAAGACCTGATTTTGTTCATGTTTTTCAATAAAAATAACATATCACAGTAGATTGAATGTAGAAGCAGATATGAGAATTCAATTGTCTTCTATTAAACTAGACACTAAGGAGATATGCAAAAATATGTAAAACAATGCTAGTCTCTTACTAATTTTTTTGTTTCAGAGAATATAGTTCTTTTTCATGAAAATATATCATTTATGTTAATGTATAATGAGTTTATTATTATTTTAAGTGAACAAATATTTTAAAAATTTATCAGTTTTAACTTCTAATATAGTAAATAGTGGCAGATATAACCCACATGAACATTGGGTCTTCAATCATTTTTAAGAGTATAAAGGTGTTCGGAGACCTAAGAATTTGAGAAAAGTGGCTATAGTCTATTAGATAAAATACAGATTCCTTACGGTGGCATTTGAGGCCCTGCACTTACCTTCTGAGCCTTATTTCATAAAACACTTCATTCCAGTCGAACTGGCCTACCAGCTGTTTTTTCCTTCATGTTATCCTATGCTTCCCATCTCCCTGACATTACACAGAATTTTCCTCCAATGAAACACAAAATCACAGAATTTTGGAACTGAAAGAAATCCCAGGGACCATCCAGACCCATTCACACCTGAGCAAGGATCTCCAGTACAACATACTCAGTGATTGGTCATCCCATCTTCGCTCATTGATCTCTCAAAGAAAAAACCCCACTATCTCACATCTCCTGCTGTTGAAGTCCTCCTCCCCCTCTTTGTACAGGAATCCTTCCCCTTCTTCAAGGCATAGATCAGATGTCATCTCCTTGACTTCTTCTGCAAGTTATCTCCTGACCAAGATTGATTTCTTCTCCTCAAATATCCCCAGAGCATTTTGTCTGGCTCCTTTCTCCTTTACTTTTATTATATCTCCTCTCCTGGTCATGTATTTATGTTATATCTCTTATTGAATCATAAACTTCCTGAGGGTTTATAATCTAATGTGTGTTTCTTTTTGTTGTACCTCTCAAGTGCTTGGACAGCAACTTGCACATATTTGTTGTGCAGATATTTGTTGTGAATCATCAGTACGCTAGAATTGAATTATAAAATTCAAAAGTTTTATACTGGGTTCAAAATTTCAGTATCACAAGTACATGTTGGGCTAGACTAGATCATCTCTTCTAAAAAAAGATCCAGGAGTGTTGGTTAACTGCATGTCCAATATGAGTTATCAATGAGATATGGCAGATGAGAAATATAATGTAATCCTAGGCTACATGAAAAGAATAAAAATATCCAAAGTTAGGTAGTGATACTCCTGCTTGATTGTGCCCACGGTCAGATCACAAGTGGATTACTCTGTTCAGCTCTGATCACCACATTTTCCAATAGGAGGGACATCAATAAGCTAAAATGTGTCCAGAATAAAACCACCAAGATGGTAAAGGGCTTCTACTTCGTGTTTCATAAAGACTGATCAGAGGAACTAGTGATGTTAAGCCTAGAAAGAAGACTTTTGAGAGAAGAGAAAGAAGTATAAAGCTGGGGTCAGCTATCTGAGAGATTGTCACCGGAAGAGGGAGTTGACCCAAAGGGCTGAACTAGATGCATTGGCTGGAAGATAAAAAGTGGCAAGTTTAGGCTTGATGAAGAGAAAAATGTCCTTGCAATTAGAACTGTCCAGAAGAAGAATGGGCTGCCTTCAGAGTAGATCCCTCCTCTGACATCTTCTATCAAGGGCTCAATGCCTACTTACTTGTCAGGTGTATTGTAGAGGAGGGTTGGACCCTGAGGTCTCTTTGGACATTAAAGTTCTATGAATTGAAGCTGAGAAGTAATTACTGACAAGTAATCTTTCCCACCGTTCCAGGACACAGAAAGATCTTGAGACCTGTATAGACAGGTGCCAGCCTTTGAATTGGATAGAAAATATTGAGACTGTGAACCTCAGAGAAGGAAAGATTTCTCGGCAATGGTGGTTACTAGCTTGGGTCTGGTCCATTGTCAATGCACAATGCAGTAAAAATGTTATGTGAATGCCAGGTTAGAGTCTTACCTGTTCATCCCAAAAGGCAAACTGGACAGTGTAGTAGATCAGAAAGCAGTCAGGTAGCCTGATCCCAAAAAGGTCACTTAACTTCTGTCTGCCTCAGTTTCCTCAACTGTAAAATGGCTATAATAATAGCCCTTACCTCTCAAGGTTGTAGTGAGAATCAAATGAGATAATATTTGTAAAGCGTGTATGTATGTATATGTACATATGTATGTATGTGTGTATTATATAAATTAAATTAGATAAATAATGTAATATAACATTAATTAAAGTATTATATAAATACTATATATAAATGTGTGCATTTATATATGTGTGTATATACATACATGTGTACATACATACATACATATACATACATATATATGTATGTAGGTAGTAGGTAGGTATGCTTATTCCCACCCTTCCTTTCCTTCCCAAAAGGGGAAAACAGAAGAAAGGCCCAGTTCTTTCTTGGCCTGCCTACTGAGATGACTATCTAGTGCTAGTTTAAGTACTAATTAATTTTCTATGCCTAGAAAATTGTAGTTGTGTTGAAAGAAGATTTTTAAGACATCAAGCTAAACCAATTTACTCAAATAATAAAACCAATACAAAGTAGCATTCCTGTCCCTATGCCTGTCCCCAGGCATCTTCTGGAACAATTCAAGAGCTACTTGAACCTAATGTCATACAATTTACACTGGCTCTGTATTAAAGGAAGCATGTAATATCATATGTTGCTAATTATGATAGAGAAGTCAGACCCCGTGTTACCAATTCTGGTTCTAAAGGATAACAGTCACTCATTGGCTATTATAAGTATGCCTTTTCCCAGAGATTACTTTCATCTTTATTATAATTTTCTCAGGATAGATATAAAGGCTTATTGACCCTGGGCAAATTACTCAATCACTAAGTGCCTCCAGGAAACTCTCAAAGACTGTAAGTTACAGAGAGTTATAGCTCTGCATCTGTGACGGAATGTTCTATTCTGAGAGTTTCTATATAGTTATAAAATCAGAATTGCAGGCAAAAAACAGATAAATGAACGAATGAATGCATTAATGTATCAGATCAGGATTTTTTAAGGTATTATTTTCTTCACCATCTTTCGTGTACCTCCATTACCAAGCTCTTGACTCTTTTTTTCATGATTTTCTTGCATCAGTTTCATTTCTTTTCCCAACTTCTCCTCTAACTGACTTATTTGATTTTTAAAATGATTTTTGAGATCTTCCAGAGCCTCAGGGCAATTCACATTTAACTTTGAAGCTTTGCAGGTAGCTGTTTTGATATCGTTATCTTCTTCCGAAGTTGTGTTTTGATCTTCCCTGTCATCATAGTAACTCTCTGTGGTCAGGTTCTTTTTTTGTTGTTTTCTCATTTCTATTTCCTGCTGTACTCATTGCTATTTCTTGACTTTTAACTCTATGTTAAAGTTAGGTTATGTTATTGGGGTGGAAGAGGCACTGTCCCAAGCTTCAGATTTTTCTGTGCTGCTGTGTACAGAGCTAGTTCTGGAGGTCTGTAAATTTTCAGTTCTTCCAAGGTAGTATTATCTAAGGGAAGGTGTGGTCACTGCTCTCCTGACCTTTGCTTTGATCTGTGAGTGAGCACAAGTACTCTTTTCTGCCATGGAACTGTGACTAGGGTCCTGGTCACTTCTGCTGGTGTGCTTCCTTGCCCTGGTACTGCAACCCAGAATCAAATATGGGCAATGTAGCAGGGTCCTGCTGCCACTGCGAGTAAAGGGACCCCTGTAATGTCCTTCTGACCAGTTGTCTGACTCCCTTACTGTCTGTGAGCTAAGAGCTGTGAAAGCCCCCTCTGGAGATTCAGTTATCCCCAAGGTTTACTGCTGGTTCAGCCTGGACTGGATTGTGCTCCACTCTCACCTCAGTGAGACAAGCTTTTCCTGCCTGCCTTCTAAATTGTCTTGGACTGGAAAATTATTTCATCCTGTCCTTGGATTCATTCTGCCTCTGCAGAATTTGTTTTGAAGCCTTTTTAAAATGTTGTTTGGAGGAGAATTGAAGAGAGCTCAAAGCAAGTCCTACTTTTACTCCATCATCTTAGTCAATTTTTTTTAACAGAGAAAGTAAATTATCACCTACCAATCTTCAAATGACTAGATTCCTGGAAATCTTTTCAGAATTGGAAATAATATTGACTATCTCAGAGAACTTCCAGTTAAGCTAGGTGTAGACCCAATCAATTCCAGTGTATTCTGATTACCTCCTGGATAAAGTATAAAATCTTCTGGTTCACATTGAAAGCCCTTAAAACCTTGCCCTTTCTCCCCTTTCTAGGCATCTTCTACTTTATTCTTTTCTCTGTACTTTGAAACCTAGGAACACCTGCCTTCTCATTTGTCCTCATACATAACAGTTCAATTCCAGGCATTTTCACTGGCTGTCCACCATACCTGGAATGCTCTCTCTCCTCACTTGCACCTCCTGGATTCCTTGGATTTCTTTAATAATTAGTTTAAATTCCATCTTTTGCAGAGGCCTTTGTGCAACAACTGCCTTCCCTCCCCTAACTCCTTACTCTAACCCCTGCCCCCACTACTTTCATATGAACTTTTATCAACTATATATGTGTGTGTATGTATGTGTGTATATGTGTGTATACACATGTACATATAGATACATACAAATATCTGTATATATTATATATGAATGTATGTGTGCATGAGTGTATATGTGTGTGTAAATGCACATATATATATATATATAGGTATATGTATACATATGCAAGGTAACCTGAAAACAAATTCATAATATGATGATAGGATGTTGTAACATGGTCTTTCCAATTAGAAGATTAACTCCTTGATAGTAGATTTTATGTTTTTTGCCTCTCTTTTTACCTCTAGTATTTATAATGCCTGGCATGTAGAAAGCACTCAACAAATGCTTATTGATTGACTGCAGTAGTGTGGGAAATACTTAGAAAAAGTAGTGATTTTGATACATTTTAATCTTATGACCACAATGATCATGCATTTGTGCTTCTACCAATATTAGGTTGACACAGAATGTCCAATTTGAGCAATTAAAAGTGTATTATTCTGGTTTCACTACTTTTTATGAGCTCTCTGTCAGCCAAGTGCTGAATTTCATTTCATACGTTTCATTGTTTTCTTTTGTTGTTCTTAACCCTTTTGTTTTTAAGGAGTATCACTCTGGGGAAGGGGCAGCTAGGTGGTGCAGTGGATAGAGGACCAAGGCAAGAGTCATTAAGAGCTAAGTTCAAATCTGGTCTTAAACATTTACTGGCTATGTGACCTTGGGCACCTATGTGACCTAACCTGTAAAATAAGCTGGAGAAAAGAAATGAGAAACCACTCCAATATCTTTGTGTCAGACATGACTGGAAATTACTAAACAACAACAACCCTCCATGGAAACAGGTATAAATTGTAACTCTTATAAAGAGTGCTAGAGAGGTTGCAGCTGTTAGCATAAAGGTTAAACATTTCAAGGCTTGTTTCATCCCACTATGAAATAGGACCCCTAGCAGCAAAGCTCAACGTGCACTCAAAAATTTCAAATGACACTGAGAATTGGCAAACTATTGCAGCAAAATAGTTTAATTAGTTCTTAGGAAACAAATGGACCTGGAAGCCATAGGGTATATTACTAATCCTCTACAACGTAGCATAGGCATCTCAAAGAAGAAAACTGTAAAAAGATAAGTTAAAAAAATTGTTAACCTTTGCTGGGAAGAAAATATGTTTGTAATCAGTCAGAAAAGGCAGAGATTGTAGTAGCAAAGATTTTTAAAGGTAATTTTTATGGTTGAGAATCAATTTTTCATTCAAAGAAGTCCAGATAAAACTGTAAGTTCTGTCTAACTTCACCATATTATAAACAACTACCACCAAAAATGTTTTGGCAATTTAAAAAAAAAAACTCTAATAGGCTGGAAGTATTATTCCTAATGAGGGAATGACAAGTTCTGATAAAAATATTGATATATAGAGAATCAGATTTATAGAAATTTCTACATAGAAATGAAATATTGCAATAAAATGCCTATACCTATGCCTCCAAGTAACTGAATATGCTTAAGAAATGTCCTTACCTTTCTCTAAAAAGGGTGCTATCGATTCCTTTTCTGCGGAGTAGATCTTGTGGTCCATAGGGAGTATCCTTGCATTTGCTGTCTGTATCACAGAGAAGGGTTTGCAGAAATGGGAAGAAGCCAGTGCTAGGAAGGTTTCGAGGTGCCAGGTAACCTGAAAACAAATCCATAATATTCTTAAAAATCGTTTCACTATTTAATCTGGTGCAAGAAATGTGTTCTGAAAAGTAAAAGCAATAGAAAAATTGGTTTTTTTTCCCTAAATTTCCTTCTGGAGGTAGGGAAAACCTGTTTTACCCAGTAACACATCCTTCCTCATAAATACTTCCCTTAAAGACAAGGAGATGGAAAAAATTTTAAGTTATCTGTTGGTTTTTTTTAAAGTAGTCATTCTTTCTGATGATAGGAAAGTCTATTCTCTATCTTTACCAAATAATTTTGAGGTAGTTAACTAGAGTCTGCTCTGTCCATTTGTGGGGAAATGTGACACATGTTTATTGGTGTACTGTTATATTTTCATTTTTCCTAATTTTGCCTTCTCTTTAAGGAAATTCAGGAAATTGAGGACATTAGGATGGCAAATAATTAATTGTGAGAATTGAGTAAACCACACTGACACCATCCCTGCCAGTTCTGGAGGTAGCTCCGTGCCCTGTCTAGTGATTATGAATCTGGTCCAATTTCTGTCTTGTGAGAAAGCATTCAGTTGTAAGGGTTGCATTGTTTGAAGCTAGGCCTGAATGACCGGGGAGCTGGATCACTTTTACCTGCTGCTCAAAAACCCTTAACTAAAGACCTGGGTGAGGCTGACCAGAGACTTGGTCAGATCCAAAAATTGATGCAAGTTTTCTCAAAATTATATATCATGTCATCTGAAAACTAGACAGTAGGGATCAATCAGTTCTTGTCTCCATGTTCTTTTGATTGGTTTTACAAGCACTTGGGAGGAGTGGAACACTTGGTTTCTGAATTCAGGAAATTGCACCTATTCACTAGCCCCCTCCCAACCATCCCTAAGCTTTCACCAATTTGAAATCAGATTACCTAATATTGTATTGTTTCCTTTTAGTTAATTGACCTTATTTGATTAAATGTTTTTATGTACACAAGTCTGTTTCCCACGTATTAGGGGATTTTATGGCAAGGCATAAGTAGCTCAGTGGATAAAGTTCAGTGCCTGGTATCAGGAAATTGTGAATCAAATCTAGCTTCAGACACTCTATACGACTGTTTGATCACAGACAGGATGGCACCATGGCAGTGAACTTTCAATACAGCAAATTACAGAATGGAGGGAAACATCAGGTTGATGAGCAACATGAAAATGAAAACAAACAAAAAGTCCTCTCCCAAATTCTGAGAACCATGCTATGGATCTGAAGGTGAGTGGTGGAGAGTGTTGCTGAAGGTGTTACTGAAATCTTCTTTATCTGTGAAGAAAAACCAAAGACTAGAAGTCACATACCAGAAGAGAGAAGAAAAAGGAAATCTGAATCCAGTAACATAAATATATGTGGACATAAAAATTGTTTTAGGTAATAGAAAGTGAAAACTAGAAATGAAAAGGAAGTGAGCTATGAAGAGATCAAGAGGAAAAGGAAAAGTCACAAAGGAAAAAATGAAGAATGAAAATGATATTGATGTGAATGAATGTTTTAAAGTTCGATTTCAGAAGCGAGTCCATGTGACAAGATGTCTGTCCTATTTCCCTGATGACTTCAGGCAATCACTCTTTCCTGATGCCATCAAGGCCAGTGCTTTACCCAAACAATTTTGGCACAAAACATCCTTCATCATCAATCTAAATCCAAGTCACAGTGGATCAAAAAGAATTCCCTTCTGTAACAACTCTCTTTTAGGCCAGAAGACAATAGTCCAAATTCCTGGTGTACCTCTCACTTTTCTCCTTTATGACAAAATTTTACTACAGTGGACTGGCCTCATATAGGTAAAGGTTCAACATATTTATACTTTTTATAATGCTTTGTCTGCAGTGGTTATCGGAACTGTATGTAACAAGGCCTTGGTTTTCAATGTGTGGTGTGGTCCTGGGTGTGGTTCTGAGAGGAAAGAAAGAAAAATGTATAGTATCTCCACCCTCCAGTAGGCATGACTTGGCTCCCAGGTTTCTAGTCTTCTAAGTGGAAGATGAAGGTATGACAGAGCTACCATCAGCACCCTCACCTAGTCCCTGAACAGTGGATGACTATGAAAGAGTCTGGGAGCTCAGGAGGAGCAAAGGCAGAAAGCAGTGCTGGGAAGGGCATCAAGGAAAAGGCAGGGACCTTCCTACCAACAGGTCCATTTGGGGCAGGCCCAGGCAGGCACTGCTCACAATTCATAGGGAGTGTCTTAAATGTATCTCAAGAAGTTGCTCCAAATGATTAAGTTGCCCTTAAATATTCCTCAACATATGCAAGGATAGGTATGCCTCTTTTCCAGAAATCAAACTTATGTTCCGGATCATAGGACCCAAGAGCTACAGGACCGATACCATCATTCTAGAGAGAAATAAAATGATTATTTTTCAGTGGGTAATTATTCCATTACAAATAGCTTCTTGAGATACCAAAGGAGTTTTCTCAGTGTCTCCTTTGAAAACAGTATTCCCTGCTACCTATGAAACGCCATCAAAGTGACAAAAATGTGATTTATGGAGAATTTTTCAGGAATACAACTGTTGCATAGAAGGTGGTCCAGCTATTGTTGGATTAATGTACCAACACAGAGATAATGGAGATGGGGAAAGTTCAAAGGTTTCAGACAGTTTCTAAAATAAATTTGAAGCTGAATTTGAAGTCAGAAGTCTTAGGTTCTTATCCTGGCTCTGCCATGTACAAGAACTAAATCTATGTTCCCATGAACTTGGGACCATAGCCCAATAGCACAGCATACATTTTTTAGACCTGGAAGGGTCTGTGGAGGGTACCTAACTTAATACCTCCGATTATACAGATGAGGAAACTGAGAACCATGAGGTTAAAATGACTTGCTCAGGGCCACAAATATAGTTAAGTAATCAAGGTAGGATTTGAATCTATATCCTCTGACTCTTTCTGCAATATCCAATGAGATAACAAATATAAACCAGTTTGCAACACAGAAATGCTAGCTATTTATTAACCACTGTTATTATTTTGACTTCAACATCTAGTAACTTCCTATTTTAACTAATTGTTTTTGCCTAATTAGGTGGCAAGGGAAGCTAGGTGATGCAGCGGATAAAACACCTGGATTTAAGAAGATCTGAGTTCAAATCCAGTCTCAGACCTCAATAGCTGTGTGACCCCAGGCAAGTCATGTAACCCTTATTTGCCTCAACTCCTCATCTGTAAAATGGGACACACTGGAGAAGGAAATGGCAAAGTGCTCCAGTTTCTTTGCCTAGAAAACCTCATAGACAAAGTCCTTGAGTCACATAGAGTCAAAAACAACTGAACAACTGAGGAGCAGCTAATTGGGTTCTAAGTTCAGCACACTAAAGAAATATTTTGAGTTTTACCAATCTAACACTCCATCCAAGTTATAAAATCCATCTGTACTCATGTAGAAAGGTATACAAAGTTATTAGGGAAATTCTGCTGTGCTCTGAGCTAATCTGACTGCTAGGACTTGGGTTATATTATAGGTGCCCTCATAAAGTATATAACTATTTTGAAGGTGCCTGAACTGTTAGAATTATTTTTATGACTTTAAAAAAAAGAGCAAAATAAATCATATGAGTGGCCACTCCAGCGACATAAACCAGCATTGAGAGCACCACAGAGAGCTATGATAGTGCCAGCCATCACCTTACTCCTCCCCTCAAGAGTACCAAATCTGTCATGAATCTTGGTGTACCTACAGGTAAAATTCACACTCACATAACTATCACTGACAACAGAATTAACACTTCATATTTCCCTCAGCGAAAGAGAAAATGGAGTTTCTCACACTGATACTTTTTTTCTAAGATTTTGACATAGTGAGTCCATATGTAGACTTTCAGAAACATCTGATTCTGGACTTAAATTTGTACTGGCTAGAAGTTATCTCTTATGCCTATATCCTAGACTTCTCTTTTAAATTTCCAAATGACACAATAAAGGAAAGAAAAAAGAATACCCCTACACATGTTCCCAAAGTATCCCCCTTTACAATGCTCAATACAGTCCAATATTATTTCAGGACTTGAGCCAAACCGCACGATAAGCCATGGACTGGAACAAACTATATTAATTTGATGAATGGCAAATTAAACTAAACTGAAACATTAGATTTTTTTCTTTGCTGAACCTGAACTAAACCAGTCCTTCTTACTGAAAATAGGGTTCAGTTCAAGGTCAACCACTTTAAAAATTTTAAATACTTCTTTGATAATCGTGACACCAACAAACACAATTGTACAGTCAATCCTCAACATCCGTGTGTTTAATTTTCATGACTTCAAACACTCACCTGGTTTTATTAGTACTAGCACTTTCACTTTCACATTGGCAACCACACATATTTACAGCTTTGTGCAATAAAGAAAAAAATGATAGGTACAATGAAGACAAGTTTTTAGAGTGGTTGATAGCCTAATAGGTGCTTCCCTAGTCTTGTTAGCCTTCCCATTTTAGAGGAAAGACCTCCTTGTGCATTTGGTATGTATTTTCATTGTTTGTCATTTAAAACACAAGTTTTGTGTTGCAGTTATACACCCAAAGCATAGTGTAAGTCCTTTGGGCTTTAAGGTGATGTCAAGACCTCACAAGTCCCGGCATCTTTTTACCGTAGCAACTAAAGTCACTTGGTTTTCAGAAGACGGCCAAAGTAGAAAGATTTATAGCAGCAGAGTACAGAATATGCTCTCCTATTGTCATCTGACAGAGTAGAAGGTAAAATTCAGGTTAAAAAACATTTGAGTTTCAAGAATTTTATTTGCTATATATGTTTATGGTGCTGTAGACTTTATGGAAATATTTTTTTTAATTGAGATGTTAACACAAAGGGCGGCAGAATTCTAGGGAATTTCTAGGGAGAAAAAAGGTTTGCATATTGCCAATTTTATTTTCTGTGCTATGTTTTATAGGTCATATCACGGTAAATTGTGTTATGAAAAGTACATATTATCAGAATTAATGTTTTGTTATAAAGAATTATATGCAGAAAAGTGTATTTTCAGTAATTTTTAGCAAAATATTACCATTTTATGGTAATAAATAAGGAACTTAACCCCATATTTCTCATAGGTTCAATGTATCAACATTGATACATTGACTATTTTTTTTACTTTCTCACCTTTTATAGTAATGTTACCCTCTTTGAAAGTTGAGAATTGACTGTATTTCCTTAGAAGTAATGACTGGGATAGTGACATAGTAAGTAAAACTATGGAATCCTGGCTATGAAAAGGTCTTTGCCCAGCTGATATCAGCAATAGAATATGCTAAAGGTGGCTTCTCAGGAAGGTTAAGGGAATTTCCAGGGAGGGTTAGGTCTAGTCTGGATAGGATAAGGTGGATAGCATGGTGGGGAAAGGGGGAAAACTGAAAGATGAGGGGGCTAACCTATATTATCTCTTCATTTCCTTGTCTCTTATCCCCCCTTTTTTCTCCTATTTTTTCTCTGAACTCAATATACACTTATAGATTCCCTTTTATTTTATCTACCTCTCTTCCTCACCTTCCTCTTTCTATCCACTTGATTCTTCTCTATCTTTTTTGATGGTTCTTCATACATGTTATGCCCACTAACTCATGGTGTTTCCCAAGAGTCTGCCATTTTTAGGACTTGTCTTGTTTTTCTACTGTCTCCCTTGGTGATCTCATCTGTGCCATGGATTTAATTATCATCTCTATGAAGATGATTCCCATAGCTATATGTCCAGTGTTTCGAACAGAGTTGATATTTAATAAATGCTTGTTAGCTACATGAATGACTGCATTGGGCAGAGCTAAGTTTCAGACTCAGTCAAATAGAGACTTTACTGTCCTTATTCTGTACCGTTTCCACCCTCAAGAAAGGATACACGTAACTTTACACAACAAATTCTGACAATATTTGTCTATTTGCATAATTGAGAAAGGAATTCTCCATAGTTCCAGGAATTAATGAAAAAGAAAACAACATTGGCTAGATGTATAATATATGTAAACTGGTATTATGAGACAACATATCAATTGAGTTCCATGTGACTGCCTTACTATCTTGTACTCCTTATGTGATTATTGTTGAAGACTGATTGTGAGCCACAGTGAATAGAGGGCCAGGTCTGGAGTCAGGAAGACTCACCTTCCTGTGTTCAAACCTGGCCTCAGACACTTCCTAGCTGTATGACCCTGGGCAAGTCACTTAACCCTGTTTGCCTCAGTTTCCTCATGTATAAAATGAGCAAAAGAAGGAAATGGCAAACCCCTCTGATGCCTTTGCCAAGAAAACCCCAAATGAGGTCATAGAGAGCCAGACATGACTGAAAAATGACTGACTGTAACAATGATTCAAACACAGGATAGTTTCTATAATCAGATAGTTCCATCACACTGAAGACCTACCAGTCCCTTAACATGAATTTAACAGTGAGATCTGGTGCACCCAGAGGAGGTGATATTCTCCAACAACTGCAATCCCACAGGCTACCTTATAGCTCTGCCATTAATAAATCTACTTTGATTTGCTGCCAAAGGGATGAGGAAGCATTAGGTTGAGCATTTTGGCAATAACAACAGATAAAGAAAGCTGAAGTTGAAATTCCTCTGTATTTTCTCTTTGTTTTTACTAGTACAAAACAGGCCCAAACTATCGGTAGTGTCTTTACTTGCCCTAGATGAATATTTAGGGGGAAGGATGTAAATGTCTCCTTAAACTAATGCTAACCAATTATGAAAAGGGAATTCTGAAAAAGGAAAAAAAGATTCCATTATTTTTGCATCCAGTTCCAGATTTTTTACATTCAATTTTTCTTTAAAAAAAAAAATAGAACTTGGAAGCATGTGAAATATGTAGAAAAAATAAATTTTATGAATAATTATTTGGTTTTGACAAATTGAAAGACAGGTCTACCTGCAATGCATGGGAATAACTATGACAGAGAATCGCAGCGTAAATGAGAAAGATGGTAACAATAAGTATCATTTTAAAAAAGCAAAGCAACTATTGAGGGAAAATAGAGGGGAAAAACATACCTGCACAGCTTAGAAAATTACTAAATTAACTAGAACTATGCTCACTTCATTACCTAGAATATGGACCCTAAGCAGAGCTTTTTTTTTTTTTGTTATATGTATTGAGTAGTTTCATATTCCCTATTCTTATTTAAATTTTCCCTAAGTGATAAAGTTAATTATAATATTAAATAACTGAACCTCCTCTTCGTAACCTCTTGTATATCTCTCTTGCATATCAGTATACATTAAATGTATATGACCTGACTTGTCCCACATTTTAATTTGTCATTAGTTGGTATGTCCCTTAATTGATTTTTCCCAGTCCCCTCTCCCCTCTCTGGGAATAATCAAGTTCAAAGATTCTGTCATGGCTTCTATCAGTAGAATACCTAGAAATGATAAAGATGCCGTAGATTTGAACTTGTTCATCAATGTTAGTGTTATTTTCATAATAGAAATTCATTTAGTATTTGGGGCACCTTATTTAGATATTGCCCTAACAATATTTTTATTTATTGACATGTGACACATAATTGATTTATTGTTATTATATACCATCCATATTTTTTCCCATTCAATGAAAATTTACTGAACAACAACTATGGATCAGACATTATTTTGCACATTGGTGATACAGAGATGAAACCATAGCACAGTTCCTGTTTTCAGATAACTTAGAATTTATTGAGGGAGGGTACGGTATGAGTTAATAGACTCAGGATTTAGAAGTGGAAGGACTCTCAGAGGCCACTTACCAAGTCCACCTTTAATATTTTTCCAGAGGAGGAAATTGGAGCCCAGAGATGTATGCAAATAAAAATAATACAAGATAGAATTTGGGGGAGAAAGGATCACTTTCATCTGGGTTAAGGAAAGTCACAAGAAGATAATGAAACTGATTTTTGTAAGGTACCTATGAAATCAGATCTTATTTTTATACCTACTATGTGAACAAGTAGACAGATATTGCTCAACATCAGATGTAATGTCACTGTAAGTTTGGTTGGTGCAATCTTTTACTAGACCTAAGAAGCCCTTCACAAATACTTGTTGATAGGGACATACCAACTAATGACAAATTAAAATGTGGCACTAGTCAGGTCATATACATTTCTTATATACTGATATGCAAGACAGATATACAAGAGGTTACAAAGAGGAGGTTCAGTTATTTAATATCATAATGAACTTTATCACTTAGGGAAAATTTAATTAAGAATAGGGAATATGAAACTACTCAATACCTATAACAATTGATAACAGTTGATAGTTAATAACTTGAAAGAATAAACGATTATACATAGACACAAATAACCTTTAAAACTGAGACTGGAAAGGGTTTGTAGACATCATCTAGCCAAGAACCTTCATTTTATGGATAAATCCAGAGAGCTGAAATAACTTGTCCAAAGTTACCTAGAAAGTTAGTGGAAGAACTGTGAGTAGAAGCCCAATTTCCTGCCTTCCAGGGCCATACTGCTTTCCAATTTCATATTGTGCCTAGCCCAATTACTATTCCAGTTAAACAAAGTCTCTTTTCTTATCAAAATAACCTATTTTCACCGACTCTAAACTGGTATTCCTCTGACACTTTGAAGGTGGTATGGATATGATCAGGGATCCTTATGGGCTATTCCTATCTGGTCCTATCAAGTTGGCAAGACTTTATGTATGGACCCAAACTGGCCATTCAAGGCCCAACCTGCTGACATATGGAAATCTTTATCACTAAAAAATTGACCAACAGGTGATTTTTTTGTCACAGAAATTGATGAAGAAGTTAAGGGCTGTTGGTGGTGGTTGGTGGTCCTTCATTCTTATAAAAGGCCAATGACATAATGGGGTGATGTCTTGATTTCTGCATGAATTAGACTTAAATGAGGCAGAGATGCACATGTTGTCATCCTCACTTTTCTTCCAGAGTCATTAAAGTCCTGTAGCAAGACAAAAGTCATGATGACTGACAATGGTCCCAGATACAGTGGATGACCTTGAGTTAAGGATTATAGTTACACTGGTGGAGAAGCATTGGTGTGATCATGGATCCTTGAAGGATTGGAGCATTCCCATTCATAACATTTTTTAAATGCCTTCAGCATCTCAAAGCAAATATAATTCTGTTTTTTATAACAAACACATAATAGAGGAACCACTTACTTTTTGTGTTAATAATAGTAGCTTATATTTATAAAGCTCTTTATATATGTAGAGTGTCCTAAAAATTTCAGTACAATTTTAAGCTTTAGTAACTATACTCTAGCAGTCTAGTTTTTATTGTTGTTCAGTCATTTCAGTCATGTCCATCTCTTTGTGATCCCATGTGAGGTTTTCTTGGCAAAGATATTAAAGTGGTTTTCCATTTCCTTCTACAACTCATTTTACAAATAAGGAAACAGAGGTCGATAGGGTGAAGTGACTTGTCCAGAGTCACACTACTAGCAAGTGTCTGAGGCTATATTTGAGCACAGGAAGATAAGTTTTCCTTACTCCAGGCCTGGCACTCTCTCCACCGCACCACCTAGCTACCCATACTAGGCTATATCAGCTGCTGTCCTAGAGCAAGATTAAGCCTGCACTGCTATTTTTGAGGACATCCTGTATTACCTCACGAAATCTTCAAAACAAGCCGCGGAAATAGGTCCTGCAAGTATTATAGGAAACCAAGGCATTTGCCTTTGGTCACATGAGTTAATAATTATCAGAAGACAGATGTGAACTCAGATCTCTCTGGGCTCCAAGGACTTCAACCCCCCTTGCTACCACTACACCACACTGCTGTTACCCTAGATAATCACACTGAACAGAATTGGAGGTTATCTGTTGCTATTTACACTTCAACTTCATCATGTGGATAGAATACAGACGGGCTGAGAGTTTAAAGAGTTGGTGCTACTTCTCACTTTGCTGCTGATTCACTAAATGACCCTGGCAAATTATTTAACCTCTGTCTCTATATTTCTGCATCTATAAAATTAAGCATGATATCATTTGCTACCTCATAGGAAATTATGAAGGTTAATGAGATGATTCTTTTTATAAACACTCTGAACTCTGAGGAAGCAAGGCTCAACAGAAATGTGAATTATTAGTGCTAATCAAACACTTTATTTCATCATTTGTCCTATTTACCACTCAATAGTCAAGGGTTGGTTGATCCCTTCTATGTGATTGTATCCAGTGAATATTTAAAAGTGCATGTTATCTATTTTTCTCCCTAGTAATTCATAATTAGCACCAGCATAACTATTATAGACCTTCAATTTTTGGTGAGTACACTGGGTGTGGTGATGTGACATATTCTAACTAACTCTTCACAGGCAAGTCTTGCTTCATGGCACAAGTACAAAAAAGTGGACTTATCTTGCTTATGGTAGAGATGAGGCCCTGGGGCTTATTCTTAAAACAATGGGTCAGAAAGTCTTAGTTTTCAAACACTTGCTCCTTCTATATGTGCATTGTGAAATGGTGACCAAATGTAAGAATACGATTATGTCTTGTTCTTATTAGAGAAAAGTATTTAATTTTGATCAAATTTACATTTTGGTCAAATGTAAGCTCCTTGAAGACAAGTAGTGTGTTTTTGTCTTCAAATCCTTAATGCCTAAAGCAATACTGGCCACAAAGTAAGTATTTAATGAATGACTGTTGATTTAGATTGAATTTTAAAATTTTCCATTCCATAGGATCACAGGCAGTGTATGTAGCATAATGGGCAAGAGAGTGAGTATTGAAGCCAGAAAGACCTGGGTCAAGTCTTATTTCTGACCTGTACTAGCTGAATGATTGAGAAAGTTACTCAACCTCTCAGTGACCTAGGCAACTGAATTGGAAAGGAGGAAGGAGGGAACCAAGTATTTATCATGTTCCAGGCACTTTGCTAAGTGCTTTACATATATTTCACTCAATCCTAAAAACAACTCTGGGATGTAGGTGCTATAATTAGTCCTATTTTACAGTTGAGGAAACAGAGGCAGAAGTAAATGACTTGCCCAGGGTCCCCCCATTAGTGTCTATAACTGAATTTGACTTCAGGTCTTCCTGATTCTAGATCCATGGCTCTGTCTACTGAGTCCGCTAACTTCCTTTGAGGTGCCCATCAGCATCCATAGAGGAAGTCTCCTTATTCAAGAGTTCCTTACACTAATAAAATCACAAATGTAGTCTGTTACCAGTCCCTGTGATTATAAGGTCATAGATCAAAGAATCCCAGATCAAGAGCCGAAAGAGATCTAAGTGGCCAGCTGGTCTACCTCATCCCCTTCCCATTTTGCAGATGAGAAAACTAAGACTCAGAGAGGTTAAAAATGCGGCCAAAGTCTCACAGACGGTGTTGGAAGTGCAATTAGATCCCAAATCCTTTTCCATAACTTCACTTCACGAACCCTGCCACTTTGCACAATCAGAAATGTCTTGGTAGGTATGTCAAAAGGAACTTGTCTATGAGCACTGGAAGAGGAGGTTTCTACTGGTTCCCTTTTCCTTTTGGCATGTATATTTGTGAGAGAAAATGGGAGGAATGTGGCAATGCAGATCAGGACCATTTTTCCAATTTCTTTGGAGCTGATCTCTTTGACCCGAAATGTGCATAATAAGTTGATTACAAAATTGAGTTGACTCAGGGTCAAGAGTGATGCTCTAGTCCTATCTGAAGGAAAGACACTGAGACAGAATGCAGGTTATGCTTGCTGCATGTTAAAAAACAGTCCTTCTCTGAGCTCCTTCCAAATAACTATCAACTGATCTATTCATTTCTCAAATAAATTTGATTGACTCAAGGCCCAGAAGGCAGAATAGTAACACAGGTATGGCAAATAATCAATTATTGAGCAAACCATAGAGGAGGCCATAGGGGATTATATTATTCAGCTCTAAGAAATGTTCAAAACTTTCTCATTCTCAGTCTGCTAAAGGTATCACCTTGGGGGGTATTTGGACCTGTCTGATGGGGATGGACCCTAAATATCTCAACCATTTTAAAAATCTCTAGACTATAGCCATTGCAAAGAGCCCTGTTACACTCAGTATCCTTGTCTCTTTTTTTCTCTTACAAGATTTAATCAAAGGAGAGGAGAAAAATGGGCCCAAATACAATTACAACCACAGAAGATCAGATTTCCTCTGTTTAAAAAACCCATCAAGGGATATTTTGCTCCTTAGAGGGGCTCACTAAATATATGCCAGCTGGATATTTATGTAAAGCCACAAGGTTTCTGATTATCCCGTAGGGACTGGGAATGGGATTGGATCCTCCATCCTCATCAAAGCACCCAGCTCTTACTTACTCCTACTGTGATTAATGGATATAGATTCCAGGAAATCTCTCGACTTCCTACATACCTAACAACAACAAAAAAGGTCTTAAGTCCTTGGAACTAGCTACCAGTTTTCCTAGTACTCATGGCTTCATAGTTAAAGGCCACTTGGTTCAATTTCCTAACTATCTAGAGGAGAAAACTGGCCCAGTGGAGTGGAGTGAATTGCCCAAGGCCATATAGGTGTCTTACTATTGGCAGAGCTAGAATTCAAACCTAGATCCTTTGCCTCCAAAATCAGAACTCTTTCTGCACTACCAACATGGGGAACGTGTTTTGCTCAAGAAAGAGATGCTTCAAATGGAAACGCACAATTTCTTACTTTGTAAACTTTCCAAAAACCATAGTCATTTTAGCTAATCTCCACTGATCAGCTCAGGCTTTATCTGCCACCATATGTGGATAATGCCATTGAAGAACTTCAATTTAGAGTTTCCTTTTCTGTAAACTAGGAATAATGTGGACACTGCCTACACCCAGAGGATTATTTGGAGGAATAAATCAGACTATATACGTACGGTACTTGGGAAAACTTAAACGTCAATGTAAGTAGCAGCTGTCATCATCATTGTTCAAGACTAGAATGTATAACTTGGTACATTTGTCTACTTCGTAAAGGTCTTCTAAACCTGGGACTGTCCCAAGTAATGTCATTTTATCAATTGACCAATCTGACTTTTTGTCCATTCGTTTTAACTTTTGTGAAGTTTTCTAAGTTATTGAAAAATGTGCTTGGCACCCGGCATCTTTGGTCCTTTGTATGCCTCAGCATTTATGCCTTTGTTTTGAGAGAAGAGGTTGAATAGTATGACCTTGTAAGTTTTAAAAGATCAGGAAAGTGAGCTGTTGGAGGGCCTGGGAGTCTGGGAGTTGAGTTGATACTGGATTTTTCAGATAGCCTAGCATTAGTGATCCACAGATTGAGAAATGAATTAAGACCCAGCCCTAAAGTTGAGAGAAATACTCATCTAGAACTGATGACACATTTGGATATTTCATTGCCTTTTAAGAAGGACATTGTTAAGTTAAAGAATGTCCAGAGAAGGGTAGTCAAGATGGTGTCAAGATAATGCCATGAAAATTAGTTGAAGAAATTGAGAATGTTTATCCTCAAAAAGAAATGAATTGGAGGGTGGAGCAGCCATGAAAACTGTCTCCAAGAATTTGAAGGAGTGTTATGGGATGAGATATTAGAATTGTTTGAGTTGGTCCCAGGGGGGAAAAACCAGGACCAATGGGTAGAAAGCTGGAAAGAGGTAAATTTGGGTTTGATAACAGGAAAAAACTTTCACATTTAGATCTATCCCAACGAAATGGGCTTCACCCTTTGGTAATAGGTTTCTTCTCACTGAACTTCTTTAAGCAAAGGCTGGGTACATTTGTGGAGCAAATGCTTGTGCAGGTATGGGTTGTACTAGATGTCTCCTATAGTTCGATGAGTGTTAGACAAAGAGTTTTAATTTCTAATTCTGATTCTTCCTAGCTTCGTGATCCTAAACAAACCCCTTCCCTGATTGATGCCTGTGTTTTCATATCTTGAAAATAACACACTTTTTCACTAGGTGCATCAGAAGGATGTTGTGAGGAAAGTAACATATACATGTAAGCTATTAAGGTCCTCCATAATCTGTCTCCAAACCTTTTTTCTAGTCTTATTTCATACTATTCCTCAAAATATATTTTATGTTTCATTCTCACACTGAACTACTACTATCATATGGCATTCTCATCTTAAAATCAACATGTATACAAATGAACTTATCATCTCTTTTCCTAAACCCTTCCTTGTTCTATACTTTCCAATTTTTGTCAAAAAATCTTTCCAGTCTCCCAGGTTACTAAACCTAGGTATGACCCTCAGCTCCTCTCTCTCCTTCCCTCCACATTTCCAATCAATTGCCAAAATCTGATATTTCTGTTTCCACAGCATATCCCACCACCAAGCCCTTCTTTACCCTCCCAAAGCTACCACCACAGTTCAGGTTCTCATCACTTCTCATCTACATTATTGCCACAGTCTCCTAATTAGCCTCTCTGTCTCAATTATCTCCCCATTCCAGCCCATCCTACACATGCCAAAGTAATTATTCTTAAGCGAAGATCTGACCCCGTGACACCCCTTGTCAAGTAATTCTAGTAGTTTAGTCTCTAGGAGGTAAATTAAAGTTTCTTAACGTTTTTGAATGACATGGACCCCATTGGCAGTCTGGTGAAACCAAGGGACCCCTTCTCAGAATAATGTTTTCAAATGCACAGAATTACAAAGAAAACTAGTTATAATGAAATATGATGATCAAAATATATGTAATATACATGTTTTAAGACCAATTTTATGGACCTCATGTTAAGAACCCCTGCATCTATGATAAACAATAAACTCCTTTGTTTCACTTTTACAGCCCTATACGTTGTGGCTCTAAATTATCTTTTCAATCTTATTTTTCATCATTCTCCTTCCTTCACTTTGAAATCCAACCAAATAGACCTTCTCTCTTCCTCAAATCTCGGTGCTTTTCCACTGATCATCTCTCATCCCTGGAATGTATGAATGTGTTTCCAACTTCGGAGGCCCTCTACTTCTTGGGGGCTCAGCTCAAATTCCATCTTTCACATCTTGGTGAAACTACTAGCACCCTCCTTTCAAATTATCTCACAATTTACTACTTTTTTATTTATATTTATTCACTTTATACAATAGATTATGTATGTACGTGTGTGTGTGTGTTTGTGTATAGTCTTCCATTAGAATGGAAACTCCTTGAGAACAGGGATTATTTCATTCTTTGTACTTGTATAATCAGAATGCTTTGCCCACAGTACAAGATTAATGTATGTAGAACTGTTGAGTTATTATTTATCCACAGAGGCAGAATGTAATAGTAGAAAGAAAACTGAATAAGAAAAAAGACCTGGTTTCCAATTCTAGCTCACTAGCTGTGTGACCTTGGACCTCTTTGGGTGTCATTTCCTTCCTATGTAGAGAGGGAAGAAAGAATAATAATAAAAAATCCCACTTCTATGGCATTTTAAGCCTTGCAGAGACTTTCCTTAAGGGGAAAGGACATTTATGTAGCACCTATTATGTGCCAAGCACTGTACTAAGCTCTTCACAAATATTTCATTTGCTCTTCACAATAACCTGATGAGGTTGTGCTGTTACTATCCTCATTTTACAGTTGAGGAAACTGAGGCAAACAGAAATTAAATGGCTTGCCTTGGGCCCTCGGCTAGTAAGTGTCTATTTAATCTAAACTCAGTTCTTCCTGACTCCAAGCCCAGTGTTCTATTTACTGTGCCAACAAGCTGCCTCAGAATTGTATGATAGGTAGTGAGAGTCTTATCGGGAGACTATATATGTGCCCTAACAAGACAGGGATCTGAATTCTCAAGAGCAAATTAGAATATCGATATGCTAGCATTTTAAAGTCATATACAGCAATCTGGTACTAGCTTGATTATCATGTCTCCAATAAAAGCCACAAGGATACAAAAATTCTATTTTATAAAGATATGAATCCTTCCCCAGCACATGGTCACTGAAAAGTTTAATGAAGGAAATTACTGATTGTCCAAAGGAAACTGGAGAGGTGGGTTCATATTCTACCTCTGACACATTAACTTTTAGGCAGGTAAGTGGCACAATAGGTAGAATGCCTGGTCTGGAATTAGGAAGACATCTTCATGAGTTCAAATCTGGCCTCAGAGACTTATTAGCTGAGTGCCCCTGGGCAAGTCACTTAATCCTGTTTGCCTCTGTTTCTTCATCTGTAAAATGAGCTGGAGAAGCAAATGGCAAACTACTCCAGTTTCTGTGCCAACAAAACCCTTCATTTTACAGATGAGGAAACTGAGGCTCAAAGAGTGGCTTGCAAAAAGTTACTCAATAAGTGGGAAGGCCAATATTCAAATCCAGTTCTGTCTCTAAGGCCTATGAGTATTCTATTACGAAGTTCTACCTCCACACTAATCTTTCAGTAAGAAAATTAAGGAATAAATTTTGATGAAATTAAATACACCTAAATAAAAAGAAAACAGCAAAAAAACATGTACTCCATGAAGTTTCCAATAGAATCAGTCACACATTCTGCCTAGATGTTAAAGCTAGGCAGTTTAGGCAGCAGTGAAGTATCATGGTTTTCCAATTAATCAAATAAGCATTTATTAAGTGCCTACTATATATACACCAGGACACTGTGATAGGCCTTAGAACATAATGACCACCAAAAAGGAGTCAGACCCTGTCCTGAAGGAACCATTCCACAAAACTTGTTATTACTTACTACCAATGTGACTGTGGGTAAGTTTCTCTGTGTCTCAGTACCTTCATTTGTAAAATTAAAAAGTTGGATTTGGTAATTTCTAAGTCTTTTTCAGCTCTATATTATCCTATGATCTTATTTCTTAACAAAATAGAAGATGGATTGTGTCTTTTATATGAAGACCAGTTTAGAGATGCTCATCATCTTAAGTTGGTCACCAGTTTATGAACATTTTGGTCACTGTTACTCATACCATCTGCTAAGGTTTGGAGCAAGTACTGCCATCCATGAAGCCTAACTCAGCTGGTTCACCAGTGCTCACATAAATGTGCTATTATTAGATTTTCATTTTCTAGTCCAAAGCTATGGAAAAATGAAACTGTATAGATCCCGACAGGGGAAAAAGAAAAGTAACCCCTAATTCTGCACTGTATCAGTGTAGAGTGACATCCCAAAGGCTAACAGGATATACTAAATTCTTTATTCTACTATGTAAGCTGATAGAATCTATTCTTTCTCTCACAATAAAGGAATCATTTTATAAATTATGTAGGCACATGAAGGAAAAAAAATTTTCATTTTCTAAATTAGGGGAATAATTTTAGTGACATGTCAGGTCAACTGAGTCATTTACCATTAGCTCCAGTTGGCTTTCCTGAAAGCTTTTATAAGTTCTTTTCTTCCAGCTAAAGGTCAGATGACCTTATGAAAAATGATTCCCTGCCTTTGGAAAAATATCCTCCCCTCTCTCCTGTAAAAAGCCGATCAATTGGGCCTTACAATTGAATGAACTCGTGAGTAATATTAGAATTAAGTAGACATGGAAAAGTAGCCAGATTCATGACTGAACAATTTGCAAAGCCTGAGAGGGCACACCTTGAATTAGAAAGGTCAGAAGCTGAGCAAACATGTTACTAAACATGTAGGCCACTTTAACACCATCCTTGATGCCACTTCGTCCAAA
Organism: Potorous gilbertii; assembly: GCA_028658325.1. NCBI lineage: Eukaryota > Metazoa > Chordata > Mammalia > Diprotodontia > Potoroidae > Potorous > Potorous gilbertii. The sequence continues at coordinate 489,611,162 of CM053771.1, forward strand.
GGACTTCAGCATGTAGTCTAGAGACCACAGGTCAGCTTCATGTGTTATGGATGTTTAAAGCATCAATGAACAAATATTTATTATTAAAGACTTATCATGTGCACTGTGCTTGATGTTGAGTCTACACAGACAAATAAAACAGTTTTTACCCTAAGGAAGTTTTTCAGTCTTTCAGGGGAAGCGACATGTAAACATCAAATATATATTTAAAAAATAAAGTGATTTGGGAGAGACATCCAAAACTGAGGGTTTGGAAGGAGAAGCCTCACATAGGAGGCAATGTTTTAATTGAAATTCGAAGAAAACTAGGGAATTCAAGAATTTCAAAAGAAGGGATCTTAGAAGTCATCATCCCATTCCTCAGATTAGGAAACTGAGGCCCAAATATTATTAAATAAATTATTAATTTACTTTTCCAGCCTGATTCCACTCTATTTTTCTTTATGTAATCTGGATTCCAACCAAACTGGACTACTATCTATTCCTGATCTCTCACCTGGTTATGTCCTACCTCCTAACCTTCATGTAAGCTGTTTCACCATGTGTGGAACTCACTGCCTTTGCAATTTATATGGTTGAAATCCTTCATGACCTAGCTCAGGTTGTTACTTTTCTCTGTGAAGTCTTTCCTAATTCTGAGCTGCCAACCAACACCACCACCAGCACCAGCAACACCTTCTACCTCCAACATAGGTGAAAGTGATCTCTTCTTTCTTAAATTATCTTGGATGAAACTGATGGGAGATGACCTTGTCTAGATCTCTCCTTGGTCCTTATGTCATAAAGTGTGTATATATTGTATTCTAAACCCCCTAAGGGGCAGTATGGCATAGCTGATTGAGAGCTAGCCTTGAAGTCAGGAAAGTCTTGATTCAAATACTGCCTCTTCATATTCTCTGTGACTTCAGAGAAGTTACTTAATCTATTAGTGAGCCAGGCAAATTTGTAAGACTGCAAGTACAGACTAGTTCCTTATCTGTATCAGTTAAAAGAGATTTCACATATGGGAGTTCCCTACTACTATTACATCATAGGTGAGGACCAAAAAAATTCTTCCCTCATTAGATCATAAGTTTTTGTGGGCATGATCTTGTATTGCCAGCACTAAATAGTGACTTGCATGCAAATAATTGATAATGTGTGCCCATTTTAATAAAGTCAGTTAAAAAATAGGTATTAGTTCTTTGCTGTTTTATCAAAAGCAACCCAATTATATCTATACGTTACAATATTTTATCTTTTGTGGCAAACAAAAGGGTATATATGATCAGCAGCTTCTTCTCTTATCTCTCTTTCCCATGTGCTCTACTCAGACACTGAATTTAACCTTGTATCCCAGGGCTAGTTTTACACATCAGTGGAGAACATCAACTGAAGAAGAGTCTGTAAAAGCCAGCCTGAGTCCTTGCACACTGACCCTCTATCTACGACCACTTAACCTCCACTTCCTAGCTGGGTCCAGCCCCAAGCCCTAGGATAAAACTCTCTACTAAGTAGGAAAGGTAGAAGAATTCATGGAGCACTACCTACCAGTATTCAAAGCTGTCCCTGGTGTGAATCAAAATGTTTAAGTAGCACCAATATAGTCCATACACTAAACTTTAGATTTCCATATTACATAAATCATGGAGATAGTGCCAAGTTGGAATTTTCTCAACACTTTACTAATCAGGCATTCAATATTTATTTATCACATACCATGTGGTAGACACTATTGTAGGTGCTAGGGATCTAAGTACAAAGAATCAAATAATCCCTACTGTCAAGAAGCTTATATACTAGTATTGAACATTATACTATAAGAAAGATGGGGAAAATAGTACAAGATTAGTTAGGGATTGGTAAAAATTTCATTCACACTTACTCCAACTCCTGCTTTAGCTCATTTGCTTTGATGAATGCAGCAGTCCAGTCACTGTTTCACTATGCCTAAGAATCCTGGCTTTCTCTGCATTTTCACCTGCCAATAGTAATACACTGACAAAGGTTTAAAACCCTGTTGCTAGCAAGTAAAGGATGGGGTCAAAAAATTGATCTAATCCTCATTTTGCAAATGCCATACTATATAACCACAGACAAATTGCTCTCTTTACTGTGGTTCATTCTCAACTGTCTCATAAGAATAACTGTGATTTATCTAACATGATTGTTATGGGAATTACAAATGAACCTAGTACCTCAAAAAGGAGAATAAATCATGAAGTATAAAATACATAGGTTATCTTCAACTCAGATAATTCCATGGAGAATTTTTTTCTACTGCTGTTTAAAAAAATAATAAAGTGTAATGGAAAGAACTGAGGATGAAATTAAAGATTCTCCCAAGAAGCCGGAGCTCAGTAACTTCTTTTACTCAACAGATGGCATATTCACTTGGGAAGCCTAAAATCGGGTTCCAGATCCCATCACTTCTCAATAGCCTGTATCATCCTCAGGTCTTTGGTATTCATGTGATGTCTATCTACAAACAGAAGCATGTCACAACCTGCCAACAGAAAATGTATGTCACAACCTTTTCCTTCAAACGGAGCCGCTGATAGGGAGCATGGCTGTCTTCCTGTCAGACTTGATTTTCCCTCTTAGACAAAAGATTCCATTACCCAGACCTTTGCCAACCATAAAGAGACAATCTGGGTGACCTTTGGCCTTATAGCCAAGGCTACTGGTCTCTTCCTCCTGCAACGTCAAGCCTCTCTCCTCCAAATCCATTGCCCTCTTGTGCAAAGAACAACCAGAAAGGAAATTCACTCTGGGTGTTTTTCAAGTTCTAATGGCAAGATGAAAAAATATTTAAAGAAACCTAATATTCCATTCTCTCAATACAGAAAAGATTATTTCATGCAAAGAAAATAACATAGGAATCTCTTTATAATACAACATGTTATTGAGCAGAATTGAGTAGAAATTGTTTGCCTTGGACTTCATTCATAGGCTCATAGATCTTAAAGGGACTTCAGAATCCATCCAGGGTCACCTTGTTTTATTTTATAGTGAAGAAAACTGATATTCAAAGAGGAAAAGGAGGATGGAGTACAAAGCTGCAGGTTTTACCATCTACTCTGATGGTGAACCCGCCTATATTCATAATCTCCACCTATAAGAAAGCAAGCTGCTTCAGGGCAGGGGCTGTTCCTGGCATTGTGACTATTTTTGGACTTTAGTTAAGTACCTAATAGTTGCTTCTTTTGGAAAACAGTGACTATCTTTTCTCTTTGTATCTTCGGTGTTTAGCATGCTGCCTTGCACCTGGTAAATTCATCTATTTGCTGGATCTGGGATCAGCTAGTATTCAGACTCCATCTCTCAACCTTAATACCCATGTGACCTTGGATAAGTCACAATCTCTTTTAGCCTTGTTTTCTTCAGGTGAAAAAATAAGCAGATTGGATTTGTTAGACACTGAAGTCCCTTGCAACTCTAGATATATTATGATGCTGTGACTTGCCTAAGGTCACAGGTAGTAAAGAGCAGAATCAAAATTTATTTAATATGATAAATGGTTGCCAAGGGCAACTAGGTGACAAAGTGGATAGACCACTCAGCCTGGAGTCAGGAGGAGCTGAGTTCAACTCCAACTTCAGATACTTCCTATCCATGTAAGCCTGCACAAGTCATTTTACCCTGTTTGCCTCCATTTACTCATCTGTAAAATGAGCTGGAAAAGGAAATAGCAAACCACTCTAGTATTTTTGCCAAGAAAACCCTAATGGGGTCATGAAGAGTTAGACATGACTGAAATGACTGAATATTGTTATTGAGCTATGAAATGATTGCAAATATAGTATTCTTTCTTCCCTGATTACACCATATCACACTGGGGTTAGTCACAGGCAGTTTTACCAACACGCCCAAGGAAAGTATGATCATAAGAATTTTCTGTATGATGAACCCAAAATGCTTTAGACACTTTCCGTGTAACTTATTGACTAAAACTTTGGAACTTTTTGACCTTATGTATCCCTTAAACTGTTTACTAAGAGATCTCTTCTCCTGAGAGGCACAGCCAATTTGGAGCTCATTAATGTGCACAAATGCAAAGTCTTCCATTACATATTACCTTGCTTTCATCTCCACTGAGTATCATCTGCCATTGTGTTACCCCATTACCTGGTTTAATTAAGTCCTTTGTGAGTTGCCTCAAAAGCCTCCATAGCTTTGAATAACTTAAGTGATTTTGTACTGTTGGCAAAAAAATATCATTTCTTTGCATCTCTTCTTAAATATTAATAAATATGTTAATATACTCATTTCTAGGTCTCTTACAAGGAATCTCTTATTTAACCTCTACCTACATTCCACATTGACTTTTCATTTTTTTGTATTTTTCTTAACTAGATTTAACTTATGGGCCTTGACTTTTCATTCCAAATTTATGAATCCCTTAATAATAGCAATAATTGCTCATAGCTTACACTGGATTTTTGTCTTGTTCTTTTTCTTTTTTTTTCTTTGACCATTTATAAACACCTTCCTTGTGAGACAAGTGGGCTAAAGTATCATAATATTTTACAAGAGAGCCTCAAGGAGGTTGTGACTTGTCCAAAGTCACATAACCAGGACCTGAACATAGAATTCAGATTTTACTACAAGAATCCTAATGCTGCTAAGTATCCAAAAATGTCTTGCCATTTTCCTCCATTGTGCTTCTGTCAACTTATTTCTCCTATCCCTTCTTCATTTTACAATTTCCTATTCTTTACATGGCCCCCAAATAGATATAATTCCACTATACCACCCTGTCTCCTAATTTACCTCATGGGAATTTTATTCTGAGCCTTAACAGACTACTCAAAGATGCGCTACTCACTAGTATATCTAACTATAGACATTTAGGTAATTCTTTCAAGAAAATTAGCCTCAGGCAATTTTGATTAGTTGCAATGAATAGTCTTGGTTCCAGAGAACAGAGGATGAAGTGTAAATCTCTTCTCTTAAAAGAGGTGAGAGACTACAGTTGCAGAATTTTGCATACACTGTTAGAAAGTATCACTATGTTGGTAAGTTTCTCACAGCTGCTTTTCTCTTTACAGGCTAACACTTGAAGCTAAGGAGAATATAGGGAAATAAGGGTGATGCTAACATGTTAAGATGAACATCAATCAATCAGACGGAAGAAAAACTGTCATATTAGAGGGACACAATTTCCTTTTATTCACTAAAAGGCCTGTGAATATTCAGTAGAGATTGTCCCCCTCCCCCCTTCCTTGTACTAAAGGAAAGTTTTGCAGGAGCTGGTTGTGTAATTCCCAGGATCTCCCTCCCTTCATTTTTGAAGGCTGGTTAGCCATTAGCCAGCTGGCAGTTCTTTAGTGATGTGCCGGTGATTGATGGGAAATTACCCGACTTTATCAGAGGCTCAGTTTCCACAGCTTCCTTCTGTCATTGTTGCAAACGACAGCCATGTGGAGCTTAGGGAGACGCTGCAGTTTCATTTCTCTTGGTTGTTACAACCTCTCTGTTTAACTATCCCATGCCTGCTGCTTCTACTGCTGTGCCCACTTGCATTGGCAACCTCAGAGAAACTGCCCCTCCCCCATAGGGTAGAGATTAATGATGCAGGGAGTGACCGAGTTGACTTCAGCTTTCATTGTCTCTGCATGTTTCCTCAGCAGCCTCCTGGCAACTTTGGAAAGGTCTTGTTGCTGTCCCTATATTGCACATTTGACTACTCAGTCTTCAAAACCCATGCTCTTTCCAAAATCCAATCTTTATACACCCCCAGTCCCCCCCATATGGATGCCAATCTCTGGCCCTCTGCTTGATGGATAAAGGATTATTCCAGTTCATTGACCTAGGCTAGTAATGATGAATTCAATAACCATTTAGAGGATCACACAGCAGAGAGTTGGAAAGCACATTAGAGATCCAAAGCCAAAGACTTCTCTCCATTAATAATTATATTATTTCTATTAATGTTAATGTTTATTTTTCTATTATTCTATTATTAATTTCTATTCATTTTAATTTCTATTTTTCTATTTCTATTTCTTTTTAATTTCTGTTTTTAAATGCATTTGGGGTTTTTTTGCGAAAACACTGGAGTGATTTGACATTTCCTTCTCCATTTCATTTGACAGATGATGAAACTGAGGCAAACAAGGATAATATATAAGGTCAGATTTGAACTCTGGAAAATGAGTCTTCCTAACTCTAGGCCCAACACTCTATCCACTGTACCACCTAGCATCCCAATAATAGCTATTAGGGATAAACATGATAATGAGGAAATAGAGGTCTGGAGATATGGAGAGACATGACCAGGGACATAAGGAGCTAATAGGAAGACTAGAATTCAAGTTCAGCTCTCCTGATCCTTGGAGAAGGAAATGGCAAACCACCACAGAAAACCCTAAATGGGGTCACAGAAAGTCACGTATGACTAAAATGACCAAACAACAAAAACTCCTGATTCCAAATCCAATATGTGATGTTTCACTCCTTCATTCCACAAATATTTACTAAGTATACACTTTATGCTTTATGCAATCAGAGGATTATAGAGATGAGGCTTTAGGGACCTCAGTGATTGTCCAGTCTAAGCCTTTTGTTTTACAGATGGGGAAACTGAGTCTCAGAGAGGTTCTCCAAAGTTATCCTTGTCCAGGGTCACACAGTCATTTTCAGCATCAGGATCCAACCTCCAGGGCCTTTGCCTCTAAATCTAGCAGTCTTTTCACTCCAAGGCAAGGTAGGGATATGTAGGAAAATATAACTCACAATGCCTGCCTTCATGCAACTCTAAGAATAAAATCTAATTCATGTCAACATCACCATTATTCTGTCCTCCACCTCCTGAGGCTGCCCCCATCAGCATCCATACTCCTCGGGAGAAAAGGATCCTTTAGGACAGTCAGGAAAAGTAGCTCTGGATAGCAAACTTGGTGCCTAAGAGGAGCTTAGAAAGCGGGGAAGGAGTTAGGAAGTAGATCAAATGAGAAATGAAATGCATTTTGCTTCTTCTTTCTCTATTTCTTTCTTTTCTTCCAGATTTAATGGGCTTTGTTTTTGTTTGGACACTCTGGGGTAGCCTGTCTGAGGGAAACATGGATTCTGAATCTCAGCTTAACAGCATGGAGAGCAACAGAAGGAAATTAAGCAGTTTTAGATACTCCGCATTCAGGCCTGCAGAAGAGCTGAAATCACATCCTTCCCACCAACTCCTCTCTTATTTTCTTTCTCTTCAGTGTCTGACATGTCCTGGGCATAATTGCAAGAAAAAAACTATTAGCACACAAAAAAGTGATTGTTTCCTGCCTAAACCTCCCTTTGCAGCAGAAATGGAACTCTTAGTGCAAAGATTGGGTATATTATAATACTCTATTAATGTGTTCACTAGTTTGGGCCAAACATTTTTTCTTCTCTGTTGGAAAAGATATCTCATTGAGTAAGGGAGATGGAAAGGATATATTTGGAAATAAAGGTGATATAAAGATAAAAGATAAAGTGTAGGGACCTGGACCCATGATTTTATGGATATAAGGAATTTGCAGGTAACAGTCTGCTAATGGAAGTTGCTACTTTCTCTGTGGTTTGGTGTCTTTGGAGAACCACCTAGGAAACTGAGAGGTTAAGGGATTTTTCCTGGGTAGCACAGCCAAGGATGGGACTTGAATTTGGGTTCTCTCAGTTTAGAGGTCAGCTTTTTATTCACAATTACAATCCTTGTAAAAAAAATGGGGTGAGGTGACAAGGTCCTTTGGCAGTTTGCAAAAACTAAAAGATGACTATAAAAAATTAAATATAAAAGAATTGGATTTTTTTGGGTGAAATCACCATCAACTATAAAAAGCAAAAGGTATAGCAAAGATACAGAGCCTTACCTAGTATAGATGTTCTAAGAGCTAAGTGCCAGAGGGAGAAAATATTTGTCCTTCTATTACTTTTTATGAGATATCTTGACCTGTAAATGAAGGATATGGCCTTGTGTAAAATATTGATGGATAAAGCTACAATGCCAATACTTTGGCATATTGGTAAATAATGGAAACGAGCTTTGAGTGAACCTCTAAAAGCTAACCTGCAATTTCAAAGATGACCTCTCATATGGCTTTAGGATTGACTGCATCAAGGATTATAGAGAAGCAGCTTAATTGGGGGAGAGCTTGCCCATCTTTTTCATTTCAATTTTTCATGATCTGTCCAGTTTTTCTTCTTGCTCTGTGCAATTGTGTAAATCACAAGCTTTCTCCACTAAGACATCCATATAAATATTCATTTCCACATCCAGGCCAGCCTCATGCAATGCACATTGTTTAATGTATTGTCATCCTATGAAATAGACTGTGATTTTTAAGTTCCATCTATGTGAAGTCTGGGCCGTATGTCACAGTGAAAGAGAACCCTGGTCCTTGAATCAAAGAACTTGGATTCAAATTATGTTTTTAACATGTACTATCTGTGTGATCATGGGAAAGTAAGCTAACTTTGTTGGGCCTCAGTTTTCACATCTGTAAAATGAGAGGATTGGATTAGGTAGCAACTAAGTTTTCTTCCAGGTCAATGGCCACATGAACATTATGTTAGGCTTAATTGAACTTCATAGAATGGGAATTGGAATAAGAAGTCAAATGAACAAATAGGAACAGAAGAAGACTTACTGGATGCCAAAGTACTTCCAAGTCAATAGACTCTATGATCAGAGGTGGATGACCAGGCTGATGAGGGTGTCCTGAAGGAAGGGGCACTTAGCCTATTGAAAAGGGTATGCTGTGGGGAGAGGGAGAGGTAAATGCATAACTTTCCTATTTGATGATCTGCCACATGAAAGAGGAAATAGATATGCCTTGCTTGGACCCAAACAGCACAATGAGGACTAAGAGGTGGAAGTTACAAGATACATTTTTAAGCTCAGTTAGATTAAGCTCTTGTAAATGAGCAGCTAGGTGGCACAGTGGATAGAGCACTGGGTTTGGAATCAGACTCATCTTCCTGAGCTCAAATCTAGCCTCAGGTGTTTTCTAGCTGTATGACCCTGGGCAAGTCACTTAACCTCATTTGCCTCAGTTTCCTTTTCTGTAAAGTAAGTTGGAGAAGGAAATGGCAAAATAGTCCAGTATCTTTGCCAAGAAAGCCCCCAAATAAGTCCACAGAGTCAGACAGAGTTGAAAATGACAGAAAAGAAAATGGGGCAGTATGCCTCCAGAAACAATCACCAGCTAGCTTCAGTCTCACCAGTTCTAATGTGATTCTCACTGGCCCTCAGCCAAAGTAGAAAAATTACCTCAGTGCCTAGAAGAGCATTATTTTGGTTTCAGGCTTTGTAAGTAGTAATAAAAAAAACCCACATTAAATATCTAGCTTTCTCCTTTGACATTCAACCACAAACAAGTGTAGTGTGGAATTTGTTTTTAATAAGAGAAAACTTTTCTAGTAGCAAGGATAGAAGAGCTAAAATCTGTAAATCTTCAAGTTAGAAAGGATCTCAAGGTACATAACCATTCCTTCCCATATATACCTTCCCCCCTCCTCTCATCCCCACCAACTCTATCAATCAAGGAGTGGTCCAGTCTTTGCTTTACCTCAATCCACAGTGGAAGAAACTGTTTTTTAATAGGTTTTAACCATTCATTTATTAGAAAATGGGTTTTGTTTTTATACATTTTTGTTATTTGTCCTTATATTGAGGATACCAAACTTGCCAGAAATAACTGACAAACAAATTCTTTCTTCCTTTTTGTATCCTAGAATACTCTAATTTTGTTTGTACAAAGGTTTTTCAATTTCATGTCATCAAAGTATATTTTATAATTGTCTCTATCTCTTTTTTGGTTAAAAATTTATCTTCCTCTTATAGCTGTGAATAGTGTATGATCTGTTTCTCTTCTAATTTTTATGGTATCATCACTAATATTCAGATGATGTATTCATTTTGGAATATGGTATAAGTTGCTGGCCTAATTGCTGCCAAAATGCCTTCCTGTTTTCCCAGCAGTTTGTATCAACTAGAGAGTTCTTTCCTAGTAATTAATATTTCCGGGTTTATTGTACAAGTTCCATTATTTTTGATTCCCCTTTTTTAGACTGTTTTATTGATTTATTTTATTTATTTAAACCAGTGCCAAGTGGTTTTAATGACTGCTTCTTTATAGTTTATAGTATACAACATATAGATTTATGAGTCTGAGCTAGGTCACTTAACCTCTTTCATCCTCAGTTTTTCCAACTGTAAAATGAAGAAGTTGGATTCAACAACTTCTAAAGTCCTTTGCAGCTCTAAATCTACTTTTCTATTTCAATGAATTTTAAAATGTTGCTAAAAAATCTGAGTCTTTAACCTTCTTCTAATCTTTTTCCTCTCCAAAAAGATGATGCCAATTATGAAGATTTAGGAAAATGTCTTTTTCCCCTCCAAAATGAAGTTGCTTCTGTTCAAGTTTCCCTCAAAAAACAGTGATTGTTAAATCTGAGCAGTGCTTACCTTGGGCAGGAAAGCAAGGAAAATGATTTATATGCATTTTCTAGATTAAAAGACACAAAGATGAGATGATATGCCCAAGGCCACATGCCACACACAACCGAAAATAGGATCCAATTTTTTTTTTATGACTTTGATAAGTCATGATAGTTTTATGCCCTTAACAGGAGACACCATGCTCTTATCTTCAGTGACTCCATTTTGCAGTTTGTTAACAATGTCTACTCTTTCATATAATTATTTCATAATACATTCTTTCATCAGGTCCTATACATGAGAATTTCCATCCCCACCACCCACCTTAAAATAGATTTCACATAAAGTACCCATGCTTAATTCATATGGCAGTAGAAATCCATGACCCTCACTAAATTACAAGATAATTTTCTTTAAAAAAGATCTAGAATTTGATGAGTACCAAAATAAATCTCTTATTCCACCACTCTGCCTCTATTTAACCAGAGAAAATGATTGCTTAGTTATCTATCATACATCTTTGGTATCTATCATACATCTTATTGGTTTAAGTTTCTGGTTTGGGACAGGGCTCTCCCAAATTTCCTGTATATGTTTTCACTGAAATTTCCTTCATTGAAATTCAAAAAATCCAGTTAAATGCAGTCTTCAATGACTCTCCTGAATTTACATCCTTCTACTTTCTACAAGAAAATAATAGGGCTTCTATTAAGGGAACCATCTGCTCTTGGAATGTAGGTGCCCAAACTACAACTCCCTTATCTGAACACATTACCCTTCTTTGAAATAAGACCAAAATCTTGGAAGTGTTTTTCACTAATGGAGCAAATAGTGTGCTCTTATCACCTACATCAATACCCTTGGGAAAGTCCAGTTTGCCTTGGGCTAGTTATAGCTCTGAAGATTGCAACCTATTACTGGAATTGAGCACAATATACTTGTCATTCATGCTGTTTTTCATTGCAGCATCACTATAATGAAAAGAGTTACAGTAAGCACCTGTCTCCATGGTATGATTTTCAGGCTGCTAGAAGGCCTGCCTGATTAGCAATACCTCCCTAACTAATTTGCCATGGGTCTTAAATTCCCCAAATAAGAGAGACTTCTTTAAGAGGTTTGCAGAGTTCTATCGCAGAATGCTAAAGCTGGAAAGGATTTTAAAGGTCATCTAATCTAGCTGCCTTATTTTCCAGAGGAAGAAACTGAGTCTCAGAGAGTTCGTATCTTACCTAAGATCACACCACAAGTAAGTGGCAGACTCAGTATTCCGCAGACTCCAAGTCCAATGGTTTTACTCCTATACTGACCTCACTCAGATACAGTTGAATCAAGGTACTGCATGGCGTTACCTGATACTATAAGACCTTATCTACCTAACGACTCAGGAGGGTTTAATTGACTCGTAGTCATTAATTCTTGTTATTACTTACCAGAGAGTATGCGACTGAAGTAATGAGGCAGGAAGTCATAAAGCTCTGATGAGGAAAGAAGGTAGGGAAAATACCAGAGCAAGGGATTTTGCTAACACTCCAGAACAAGAATCGTTGCGTCATAGTTCTAGGGCTGAAGAGAATCTCAGAAGGCATCTCGTCTAACCCCTCATTGTATAGATGGAGAAACAGAGGCTCCAGTGAGCTGAGTGACTTGTCCAAGGTGAAGAGATAGGATTTGAAGACAGGTCTTCGGATGCCAATGTCAGAGAACTTTCCACTATATCAAATCTGGGTCAACCAAGGAACCATTTACCAGGAATGGCTTAGAAATATTCAGACCTTATTTGAAATCTGAAGGAGAGGGAGAGGGAGAGGGATATAATACATGGTCAGGGAGCATGGATGAGAATGAAGATGAGAATTCTGAGGAACCTCTCGGGAGAGCTGATGGTAAACTGCAGGAATGGCAAGTTCTTGCTTTTCTCCCCTTTCCAATACTGAAAGTACTAGAATAGTATAGACTTTTCTAGAAGGCTTAACTATTCTTTGGAGTGATAACTTTGTTTGTCACTGTGACGATGAAGCATGTCAGACTTCTTACAATGAAGAACTCCAGGAGCACATTAGATATTTTAAAGTTCAAATCGCATTGTAAGTGACATGAGATCATTTCTGTACAAAAAATCCGTTTTAACATAGTCTTCAATGACCATCCTGAATTTACATCCTTCACCTTTCTGCAAGAAAATAACACAGTAGGTGCTTCAGAAATGCTTGTTCCTTTATCCTCCCCACCCTCTTTCTGTAAGGAAACAGAAAACCTGCTGCCCAACCCAATCACTTTGGCATTAATATCCATCCCATGCAGTACTCATCCATCAATCTCATTTCTCTAGTGGGGACATTTTATTCAACTGTTCTCCCATGCACACACCCTATGAGACTCTTGGATGTGTGTGTGTTTTGTAATTTTCCTATGTATAATTATAGTTTTTCTCCCTTTCCACCCTCTCTACATATGTATACTCAAGAAACCAATCTGCGATTTTCCACATGAATCACACATGAATCACTGGTTAACATTTACAATTCACACTGGCTTATTCACCATAAAAATTACCGTGATTCAGTTTATCAACTGTTGATCTGTGTGAAGACAAGTGATTTCTAATTATCATAAGGAGCTAGCTTGGTTAGCAAAATCTTCAATTTTCTTCAAGGACAAAGGAAAGATGTAAAAATGAATAGCTACAGAAACATCTCTCATAAACAATATTCCATCTGCTGCTTTCCTGCCTTCTCCATATATGAAGAGTTCTCTGTCCTCACTTCTGTGCTTTGAAATCTTTAACTCCCATCAAGGCTTAGTTTAGGTCTTACCTACTACATGAGGTCTTTCCTGATTCTGGAACTCACTTTGCATTTGCTTTCCTATACTTTATCTCAAGCATGGCGTCTTGGAAAGAGAACTGAATTTTAAGTCTTGAAGTTGGAATCACCAGATCTTGAGTTTGAATCTTTTTTTCAGCCACATGGGTGACTTTGGGCAAACCAGTAAAAATCTCTAGACCTGTATTTAAGTTACATGAGGAAGAGCAAGTAAAGAAGCTCAAGAACCATTCTCCAATGGGAGAGTGGTAAAAAAAAGTATAAACAAGTTCTTGTAATTCTTGTGGCCATTATTAACAACCATGTGAAAGACTACTCTAAACCACTAATAAGAAGAAAATGGAAATCCAAAGAATTCTGAGGTTTTGCCTACCATAGAGAAAACTGATGATGACAAAAGAAAGGGAGGGCTAAATGTTGGAAGTTGGTTATAGGAAGATAGGTCCACTAGTGACCAGTTGGCAACGCTCTGAATCAGTCTAATGATTTTGAAAAACAACTTGGAATTAGGCAAAGAGAAGGAATAAAGTATTCATACACTTGGACCTAATGATTCCACTGATATATCTCAAGGAAATCAATGAATAAAAAAAGGTACCATGTATACCAAAATATGTATAGCAAATTATGTTTGGTTTTTGTTGTTATTGTTGTTGGGTGTTTGTGCTTTTTTGTTTTTAAGTAAAAAACCAGAAACAAAATGGAGGTACGTCAACTGGAGAATGACTAAAAAAATGGTGTGGCCCGTGAACATAAAGGAACCTTGCTGTTAAGAAATGGCGAATTAAATTCAGAGAAGAACAAGAAACTTTATATGAACTGATGCAAAGTAAAATATACAGAAAGGAATATGAACAATGACTATAACAATGCAAAAAGAAAAACAACAATCAGAAAACTAAAACTCAGTGGTGTTTCAATTATTTCTATTTTGACAATTCTCAGATGCATTTATCAAGTCTCCTGAACTCCTATCTCCCACGTCCAAATGTTCGTTGGATATTTTGAACTGGATCTGCCTCATGTATATATCAAAGTCTGTATGTCCAAAACAGAATTTCTTATCTTTCCCCACAAAACCTCTAATCTTCCAAAATTCTCCATTACTGTCAAGGGTACCATCATTCTCCCAGTTGCCTACATCTGCAACCTTAGTGTCCTCCCCACATAGCCAATCTATTGCCAACTCATCATTTTTATCTTCAAGATATCTCTTATATGTCTGTTCCTTTCCACTCATGTAGCTGCCACACTGGTGTGGGCCCTCATCACCTCATACCTGGACTATTGCAATAGGCTGCTGGTTGATCTTGACTCAAGCTTTTTCCCACTCCAATACAGTCTTCACTCAGCTATCAAAGTGGCCTTCCTTGAGTACAAGTAAAACTACGTCACCTCTCCAGTCAACAAACTCCAGTGGCTCCCATCATCTCCAGAACTAAATATAAAATCCTATTTGACTTTATAAGTCACATTTGGTCCCTTCTTATCTTTCTAGTCTTTTTTTCAGTTGAATCTCCTCCACATACCCTAGGACTGGTTGCCATGTTGTTCCTTAACACAATACTGGATCTCTCAAGCCTGAAATGCTTTCTCTCCTCACCTCCGCCTTCTGGCTTGCTACAAGAGTCAGGTCAAATCACAAGAGGTCTTTCCTGTCCCTCCTTCTCCCCATAATATTTGTCCAGTTTGAACTGTACATATATTTTATATGTTTACATAGTTTCCCTAATTAGCATGACTTCCTTAAGAGCATGAGTTGTATTTTCTTTTTTCGTTTCTTTGTCTCCCCAGTGCTAAGCAGAGTGCCTGGTACATAATAAGCACTTAATAAATGCTTGTTGACTGACTAACCAAACTCAATCTCAAAGAAATATGAAACCTCCTTCCCTTCTTTGCCAAAACAGGGAAATGTAAATGTGGAGTACTATAGATAAGAAACAGTGGATAGAGCACTGTACTTGTAACCAAGAAAACCTGAGTTAAAATCCTTCTTCAGTTGCTAGCTGTGTGACTCCAGGCAAGTCAGTTGACCTTTCTCAATCTCAGTTTCCTCTTCTGTAAAATGGCAATACTGATTATAGCTTCCTCATGAGGTTATGGTAAGAGTCAAATGAAATCACATATGTAAAACACTTTACAAACCTTAAAACTATGAATACATATATACATATACATATGTATCAATACACACACATATATATTGCTAGCTATTATTAATATACTTTTTGAGGTCATCAGTTTTGCTGAACCATTTTTTCCAGTCTTTTTTTTTGTTAGAGTTCCTTACACCAATGAAATACCAGATCTAGTCTCTCTCCCCTTGTTATAAATGTAACAAGGACTGAGCAATGGGAGTTCTATCTCAGATCATGCCAATGTGCCCTACCACTTGCCAAACTCATGGGGTGACTTGATGAGACCCTTCCCAAAACTCCCTGCTAATATGTACCAATGGGCCCCAACTTTCTGAAGACAGAATGCGCATGGGTCAGAGAGACTCTCTGGAAGGCAGAGGGGAAAGAATACTTTGAGTAATTTAAGCAATGTAAAAACAAAAGATACCAATAAAATTTATTTTAAAAAACACAAAAATGCCCATGATTGGGAAATGACTAAACCAATTTTGGCATATCAGTGGAATGGAATATTTCTGATTCCATTTAATGTAAGCTTTCTGTGGATAGAATGTGTCAAATAAAGGTTCTGTACTGTCATGGTGCCCAGGTATTCTTGGCTCTAAATATTTATGTATTGAAGTTGTGCTCTACAGGTCAAATCCCACTCCAGAGAATTTTAGGGTATTTCCAAAGTTTTTGCAGGGACTAGAATCTTATGCTATCAAGCATTAGTTGAAATTAAATGAACTTATAGCTTGGATTAAGAAATCTTTATTATGATGCAATTTTCCATTCCAGTGGTATTTGCTAAGGATATGACTGATCAAACCAGGAAGGGAAGGACCCTCAATGTTGCTGGCCAAAAGAGAAACAATTAGTATTTACAAATATTAATTTGCTTTTGTGTACTATTGTCTTGTATTTCCATTTGTTTACTCATTAAACAAATATTTACAAAGCTTAAAGTACATACAAGCAGCATTGTTCATAAACTAGGTCAGCAATTCTCAAACTTTTGGGATCTCAAGACCCCTTTATGATATTAAAAATTATTGAAGAACTCAAAGGGCTTTTATTTAAGGTATTCTATCAGTAGTTACTGTATTGGAAATTAAAATGTTTTAGTATTATTGTGAAAATAGATTGACCCTAAAAGGGTCATGGGGATCCCTAGGGGATTCTGGACCATGCTTTGATAACTGCTTATCTAAACAGACAGTTAAAATTTATATGCAAATAACTGTAGAGAGCTAAGTGGAATAGTGGAGAGCATGCTGGACTTAAAATCAGGAAGACCTGAGTTCACATCCTGCCTCAGACAGTTATTAGCTCTATAACTCTCTGCTACCTCAATTTCCTCATTCTTGTCATAATCCATAAAACATGGAATTATGGACAGAAAGGGAAAAGAGATATAAAGGAAGACTGAGATGCTGAGCCTAAGTGATTAGAAAAACAGTGACACTTCAAGTCTCATCCAAGGAAATATTTGAGCATTTGTCCAATGGTCTAGGGAGTAACTTGCACATTCTGTATTTTATCAAGATAGGTGGTGGAGCAGAGGATTAGACAATGATGTCACTTACACCTACTCAACAAACACCAAGGGTTTGCTATTTGCTGCAAGAGTCAAATAAAAATTCCTATGTCAGACATTTAGAATCCTTTACAGCAGGGGCCTCAGTTTCATTTCTAGTATTATTACATATTATTTCCCATCAGAAACATGATGGTCCAGCCAAACTGGCTTTCTTATTATGCCTCAGACAAGATACTCCATGCCCATCTGTTTTCCTTTGCAAGAGCTATCTCTCATGTCTGGAATATGCTACCTTCTCACTGCCTCTCTTAAAGTCTCTATTTTTCTCCAAAGCTCAGAACAAACATCAACTTTTATAGGAAACTTTTCCCAATCTACTAGTGCCTTCCTCCAAAATTTACCTTGTATCTTCTTGTATATATTTTACATACATTTATATATGTACATGCCATCTATCCTGGCGAGACTGTAGGCTCCTTAAGGACAGGCACTCTTAGAATTTTGACTTTGTTTCCTCAGAGCCTAGTTCAGTGCTCATCATGACGTATATGCTTAATAAAACTTTGTTGTTTGATTGATGTTGTACAACAGAAATCCTGCCAAAGGATTAAGTTGCTTTGTAAGATAGCTCAGATTTGAGTATGGATCTTTCTTCATAAAAAGACTCACTGTAAACATGATTGGCTGATACTGTTAACATTGAATTTATGTTTAGTTAAAACTGTAGTGAGTCAAGAAATACTTGAACCAAGAGTGTACACAAATGTCCAAAGGAATACAAGTCCTGGCACATGCTTGTCCCCATTGACCTATTCCCTGGGTTAGCATATTATCTCTCCCATTCCATGAGGCATTTATGATCCAGCTGAAGTGCCAAACAAAGCTCCAAACAACTTCCCTGAGTGACATAATTATATCTAAAGGCATTAAATAGCAGTTGTGAACTGGCTGACACCCAAGGCAAAGAAAAACAGAGCATGCTCTGGTTCAGATCAAAGCAATGGGGTCTATAATTACAAAAGAGGAATAAGTCAGGACACTGGGAATGAATGCAGGAGAAACATAAAGGGATAGCCTAGATTCATTTTGGGGCTGGTGAGAAAACGAAGAAAGCAGAAATGTTCAAAGGGTTGAAAGTAAAAGACTGAATTGCTGGGTGAAGACCTAACCATGGAAAAATGGAGTCAACCTGCATTCCTTTCTTTATATGGACACCTCATTGGTGAGACAAAGATTAAGCACATCTTAGTAGAGTTGTGAGTTAGCTAGCAAATCATAAAGTGAGGAATTGTTCACATATTTAAAAGAATTATTACTAATTTTAGTTTAGGGAAGGTGGGTGGTGCAGTGAATAGTGCAATAGACCTGGAGTTAGGAAGACTCATCTTGAGTTCAAATTTGACCTCAGACGCTTACTAGCTACGTGACCCTGGACAAGTCATTGAACCCTGTTTGCTCAGTTTCATCTGTAAAATGAGCTGGAGAAGGAAATGGCAAATCAGAACAGTATCTCTGCCAAGAAAACTCCAAATGGGGTCACAGAGGGTCAGACATGACTGAAACAATTGAACGATAACAATTTTAGTTTAACTGAACAGAAACAAGCTCCTGTTCCTAGGACATACCCTTAGATAGGTGCTGGTAATACGAAGATAAATAAGCAAAATCTCCTTTCCTCAGGACACTTACTTTCTACTAGGGGAATACAAATGCATATGTAAATAAATGCAAAATACATATCACGTAACCTCAAGAGGGAAAAAATTTTAATAGTCAAGGTTGGTGGGAAAGGCTTCTAGAGAAATCTTTCGGCGGAGTGAGCAAAGCTTTGTTATCATTCATCATTTCGTATTCCTCGCTAACATGTTTGCTTATCGTTATGAGGGAAATGCTGAACTGCTGATCCAGGAGGTCACCATAGACCATACCATTATGTTGACACGTCCATGTGACAGCAACAAGAGCACACACACACATATGTGGTTAATAATAACACTAATAGCTAACATTTGTATGTTGTAAGTGCGTATAACTTGCCAGGAATCGTGCTAAGTGTTTTTCAATCATTTCCTCATTTAATCCTCACAACAAACCTGGGAAGGAGTTAATATTATAATCTCTATTTTATAGATGAGGAAACTGAGTCCAACAGAGGGTAAGTGACTTGTGCAGGACCACACAACTAGTTAGGGTCTGAGGTTAGAATTAGGAGCTATATAAGAGCATGGATTGTCTAATGTAGCTTTATATAACTTTTTTTTTGGTCCAGATAGTGATTTACAGAACTCTTAAGGATGAAATTGTCTCTATTGATGCAGATAAGCAACTCTTCTAAAACTTAGAATTTTGGAGAATTGCCTGGGGCCACTGAGAAATACAGTAGCTTGCTCATGGTCAAAAAAGGACGTTTATGCCAGAAACAGGACTTGAACTCAGGTCTTCTTACTGCCAAGAACAACTCTCTAGCCACTCTGCCGTAGTACCTCTCCATGAATCTCAGGGGTATCTAATATCATTTTTAGATCACTGAAATTACATTACGTATACTCTCTTATTATTTCAAGGGCAGTATCAAGGGTACCAGAGAGAGTGTCTTTATTTTAGAACAACTGAGCACTTTTAGGTTTTACCAACCCTGCACAGGCTGCATTACTTTCTCCATTTCCTTAATTGTCCTCTCTAGTCAATACACTTGGGTTACTTTATTTTGTATAGAAAAGTAATAAGAGTTTAATTGCTAAAACTATTTTTAAATAAACCTACATAGGCTGAGCGGGAGAGTTTGGCCATAAACATACCCCATCATTGCCAGGCCTGTCCTTGGAAGCCAAGCAATATTTGTCCCTTATAAGAAAAATTAAAGTGAGACACCAAGAAGTAATTTAATGAAATATAGGAAAAGGGGAGGTGAAAAGTTAGGGGAGTTAAAGGGTAGCAAAAGTGTCAGGCTCTCATAAACATGAATACCAAAGGGATGATATTCTTACAGAATGTAAAGCAATTAGGAATTCTTAGCTGTGATAACAATTCTTCATGCCACCCCTACTCTATCTAGCATCTGGTTAGAGAGATTCTATACCTCTGCAAAATGCTTGCTATTTGACACCTCCTTCCCACCCCCACTAATTCAGTCTCTCATTAATTCTCATTTGGAATATTGTAATAGTTGTCCCATTTGTCTCCTTGCCTTCAGTCTTGTCCTTCCCCTCTTAAATCTATCCTTCACATAATTGCCAAAGTAATTTTTTTTACATACATTTCTTATCAGGTCACCCCCCCCTACACTAAGATTTTTGATGGTTCCCCTTTACTTATAGCTCCCCACTACCTGTAAGATAAAAGATAATCTTTTTTCTTAAAAGCAATTGAAGTTAAATGTCTTGCCCAGAGTCACACAGCTGGTAAATATCCGTGGTCACATTTGAACTCAGGTCCTTCTGTTTCCAGGGCTGGTATTCTATCTACTGTTGCATCTGGCTACCCTAAAATACGATCTTTATCACCAAACATTCATGGTCCACTCTATTCTGACTATTTTTTTCAGCCTTCACTTTCATCTATTTCATGTAGTTCTTTGCAGCCAAATTGAATTATTCCAGTGGTGTACTGGTAAATGTTTAACAATCAGCTCTCCAAGAAAATGTACCCATTAAGTTTGATCTATATTATTGACATCGTCACCGTCACTTTCTTGAGTTGAGGCAATCAACAAAACAACACATCAAGCCATGATTTGGTTTGCCAGTTTCTGAGGTATAAAGGCCCATACTGAAATTATAATAATCTGTTCTTGTGAACAGGTTGGAGTTAGTTCCAGCACACTTCCAAATTTCACTGTACTCTTGCCTACCCCAGTGCATTAGTCTGTAATCAATCCCTTCTGCAAGTCAACCTCTTTTAAAAAAAATTCTTCCTTCAAGACCCAGCTCAAGGATTTACTCTTCCATAGGACCTTTAATGATTTCTCCATATTCCCCAAGTAAATAAACAACACATCTCTCCCCAATCTCACAATGAATCATGAAATCTCAAGAGTTAGAAGTAATTTTAGAAATCTAATAGCCTAGTCTAGGAAGCTAGGTGGTACAGTGGAGAGAGCCTGCAAATGGAATCAGAAAGACCTGAGCTCAAATCTGGTCTCAAATGCTAGCTGGGTGACTCTGGGCAAGTCACTTAACCTCTGTCTGACTCAGATTCTTCATCTGTAAAATAGATAACAATAGCCCCTAATTCTAGCTGGGTGTTGAGAGGATAAATGAAATGACATATGTAAAGCACTTTTTTTATATGCACTGTTATTTTCTTTTAAATTTCTCCATAAGGACATTATGAAACATTTGTTCTGGTACTTTTCTGAAACATAGTCAAATACTATGTCTGCCTCAGAGGTGTCTAGGGTGACTGATCCACATAAGGATCGCTGTGGACCACATATTGAATTAGTTTAAAAATGTAATGTTATCTATGTTTTATTGTGCTTTTAGTCATTTTGCCAAATGTTTCTGCATGGCATCTTAATCTAGTTAAGGCTATATTTGGGCTACAGGACCTCCTGTTTGAAGTCTCTGGTCTATAGTACCCACTGATCTACACATAAAATCAATATGGTAATACACAAAGGAAATTCTTGGTATTGAAATTCCCTCTGACAACAAAGGGCACAAACTGTATGAAATTTGGTAGGTATGTCCTATAGAGCTGTTTAAAGTAAAGTAACACAGCTAGTGTTAGAAGCACAATTTGTACCCAGATCTTCCTGATCCAGAATTATAGGCACAAGAAATCCTGTCAAAAGAAAGGAAATGAGTTTAATGTGTCATCCCCTTTTCTTTTTTTTTTGTAAATTAATTTATTTTTTGTTTTCAACATTCACTTCCATAAGTTTCAAATTTTCTCCACCTCTCTCCTCTTCCCTCTCTTCCCAAAATGGCATGCAATCTGATATAGGCTCTACACATATATTCTTACTAAACATATTTTCACATTTTTTATGTTGTATAGAAGAATTAGAATGAATGAGTGGAACGATGAGAAGAAAACCCAAATCCTCTTTTCTTGAATGAGGCCATGCTGACTCCAAGCGATTGCTACATCTATTTCTAATTGCTAAAGAAGCATCTCTTTACCATTCAGTTCCAGAACTTTGACAGGAGTCTAGATTAAGCTCATTGGACCACAGTTTGAATAGTTCAGAGGTTATGCCTGCTTCCTTCTTTTTAGGGAATAAAGGCATGTTTTTGCCTATTGTCATCCCTGTGGCACCTCTTAGAGTCTTCACAGTTATTTAAAGATCACCGACAGTAGCTATCTACCAAGGCTTTTAGCACCCCAGGATGGAGCTCACCCAGGTCTAACGACTTCATCTCCCTGAAGGCAGCTATGTATTCACTTACCATCTCATCACTTTTTCTAAATTTTCAGCTCCCTGCTAGTCAAGTTTGTCTTAACTTCAATATTGCTTTCTCTGGTAAGGAAAAAAGAAGTCAAATAATAGTAAAGTAGTTCTGACTTGCTCTTTTGTCTGTTTTCCTCATCCCATTCATCTCTAAAAGCAGTGGTATTACCCCTTCTTATGAAATATTTTTTATTATCTTTGGTACTCACTGTTTTTCTTTGGTTCATACTGTCAATGTTCTGAATACAGTAATTTAGAGTAGTAGTAGTATCCAAGGAGAGGAAAGCATAAGACATATTTGAGATGTTGCAATGGCAAAATCTACAAGGCTTGGCAACAGACTGGAAATTGGGGGATGGAAGGTAAAAGGTAGTAAGTCATCAAGGAAGGTACCTGGATTCTGAGCCTAGAGTACTGAGATGATGGTGATGCCCTTGACAGGAGGAATAAGAAAGTTTGGAAAGGAGTAAGGTTTAGGGTCCAGTAGTCTTGAATATTATATCCAAAAAATTATTGGTCATCTCCAACTCATATTCTCTGTGGTATCTAGTCTGGCAGTACACATATGCACATTTCTTCCTCCCTCTCTTAATGCACTTTGGAACCCTCTTCACAATATTCATGTCTCAAGACAAATATATCTTTTTTTAATTTATTTACTTTTAGTTTTCAACATTCATTTCCACAAGATTTTGAGTTCCAAATTTTCTCCCCATCTCTCCCCTTACCCCACCCCAAAACACCATGCATTCTGATTACCCCTTCCCCCAATCTGCCCTCCCTTCTATCACACCCCTCCCTTCCCTTATCCCCATCCTCTCTCTTTTCTTGTAGGGCAAGATAGAAGACAAATATATCTTGCTAGACCCTATGAGATGCACTCCCTGATCACAAATCAATAATCATTGCTACATCTCCAATTGTGGATCTGAAATCCAAATCTTAGAGTCCATCTTCTTATCTAGTTGCTCACTTCTTAGATTTGTCTATACCTTCCAAAGCTCCTTCCTTCAGTCAAGAGTGGGAGTAAAGATGAGATTTATACACCTAACATCTTAGGTTTCTTGCCCAGGACCTCATAATTCCTATTGATGAGTTTTTAGTTTTCTTATGATGATATCATTGATCCATACATGAATCACCAGAAGCAGATAGAGGTTATCAAGTCTGACAGGTTTAGGGAGTCTCTTTCTCATGCCTCAGATATATGTTTCAGGAAGACAGGCTACCTCCCTATACTTCATGTGGCATCAACATTTGTGATTATCACCATGTCCCAACAGGAAGTTGTTATCTGCTACAACCCATCTGTCTTCTTCTTCTGACCCATAATGGATACACCCTATCACTCCCTGGAATGCAAGAAATTGTTTCCGGTCTCTATAGGAAGAATTTTGTAGGTATTATAGAGCTTCAAAGTTTCAGCTATCATTTTTTTATCTCTGGGTCATATTCTTCTATACTCTGATTTTCCAACATAGGTTATAATTCCCCTGTATTTCCTCAGACTGTTTTTCCTCTTGATTTTCCCTTTAAGTATGTGTGTTGTTCTCCTCCATTAGATTATAAGTTCCCTGAGAGCAGAGACTGTGTTTCTTTTTCATATTTGTCATATTCTGTGAATTTAGCCCAGTGCCTAAAACATAGTAAGAACTTAATTAATTTTTATTGGTGGATAGTCTTTCATTTTTAAAGGAATATTTCATCCTCCCTGATAACCTTGGAAAGAAAGAGGCATTCCTTCAGCTCTTTTTCACCTAAATTTTGTTCATCTATTACTAGCAAAAGTATAGCATAATTGACTTGTAGGTTTAGAGGAGCTGAAACCTTAGAAGCTATTCAACTTTCTCATTTTACAGTTACAGAAACTGAGTCACAAAGTGGTTAGGTGACTTGCTGCATCAGTAAGCACCCCAACATGCACAGGGAGGCCTACTATCACAGGTACTTAGATCTGCATTCATAAAAGGGAAACAACTTTCAAGGTGTTAACAGTCACTTTAATCAAGCACATGTATCATTCCTTTAAGTACATATATCATTCGGTTAGTTCAAGGAGTCATTTCAAAGATAATACAATTATTTCAAATTGTATTTCAAAGATAATACAGAGATCTAAAGATCAATAGACATAGCTTCATCTACCTGAATTCAACAGACAATTGGATCCCAACTGCCTGACCATTGTTACCAGAGAGAGAAGCATGACATCTGGGTTCTCAAAGCCAAGGGGCTCCTTAGTGGCTTCCTGGAGTCCTCATCTGGCAGTCAAATCTTCTTACCAAAAACTAATCCCCAAAGTAAAACTTCACCCTCAGAGTATTTATGCCTTTTTTAGAACCAGAGGGCATCCCAATCGTTGAGAATCAGTGCCTCATTAACAAAAGCTGTGGGTGTTCCTATAAATCTTCCCTAATCAAACTCCCCATTAATGGGTGGGAAAGATCTTTAATCACATCAACAATACAAATACATATACTGTTTCTAGTTAAAGAAACTCTTATTTCCGTACTTTACTCCTAGTGATGACTCTTGATTGATAAGGGCAAGATTCAATCAGGCACTTGATTATACTAAAAAACAAAAACAGCAAAAGATTCTATTTTGATTGCCTTTACACATGCTCAGGTTCATATGACTAGTAGTCACGGAGGCAAGGTTTGAGCTCAGGTCTTCTTTCCACCATTCTATAGCATGTTCTCTATGTTATTGACAAATACTCTTTGCCATCCATGCTTAATGGAATGGTGGCCTCTACTTTCTATCTACTTTTTCTCCTAATGCTTCTGGCTGGAGTAGGGAGAACTGTGAATTATCAGTGAATATAATAAATATAGATGAAACAACAGAAGCTAGATGCTTGCCGTTATTAGCTGTGTTTCAAAAAACCCGGGAGCGATACTCCTGAATTCAATCCAGATTCCAATATTTGAGTTGGTAAAACCCACAGAAAATGCTCAGAGACCAATCTTTTTAGGGTGATCTTTTACTCATGTTTTCTCTTCACCTACCTGTATGTTATTAAATCAACAAACATGTGCATGCAGCACACATGACTTAAGGGTTCTAAAAATGTGCTAAAAATCTAACCATTTAGTTCTTAACTTCTTAATATCTGGCTCTCTTTCTTTCCATCCATTAGAGCTTCTTTCAAATAGTTTTTATTATTGCTTCTCCTTCCCTTTTTCTTATGCTCCCTTCACCATTGGTGATCATTCTTTTCCTTTGGTTTTTTCTAATCCCTTTCTGTCCAAACACCTACTATTAGCTTTCAGTCATGATCATCGGGCCCACTAAACACTGTTTTCTTTTAAAAAATAATAAAAAAGAAGTAAAAAGAATAAAAATATTTATTCATTTTTAAAGTGGTAATAGCAACACATTAATGCTAAGGAAAGAATACTGGATTTGGGGCAGATAATTGGTGCTGTGGATAGAATGTTAGATTTGGAATCAGGAAGACCTGAGTTCAAAATGTGCTTCAAACAACTTACTATCTATGTGTCCCTGAGCAAGTGACTTAACCTTTTGCACTCTCAGTTTCCTCATCTGCAAAATGGGGATAAAAAGACCACCTACCTCACTAGGCTATTTTGAGAATTAAATGAGGTAATATATCTAAAGTGCATGTAAGGTATTTAGCAAACTTGAAAGTGATTATAAATGCTAACCCTCTAAAGGAAGAGGGCCTTTCCTTCCTTCTATTCTAATCCAGTCCTCCTATGAGACCTTGGACAAATAATTTTGCTACTCTGCTATTTCCTCACTTGTAAAATGGGAAGGTTGGACTATATCATGTCTAAAGTCCCTTTCAGCTCTACTTTGCTTCAGTATCTTTTATAGTAATTTTGTTCAATATCCATCTCATCTTCCATAAAATTGGTCACTATAGATATAAACCTAGTTTGCCTTTGTCATTTAGTTTAAAAACTGCAGCCCCTGTGGATTACTATACTCTGACATTTGGGAGTATTAGTTATTAGAAACTTCATTTGCAGATGTTTCTAAGTTATTAAGAGAGAAGTTTGAGCTATGTATGAAAACAAGGATACTCTTTAACATATGTTCTAAAATACTGATCATGATAGTATGTCAGTTAGTTAGTTGATACACATTTGTAAAGTGCCTTCTATGTGCTAGGCACTGTGCTAAGCGCTGAGGATATAAAGACAAAAGATAGCCCCTGCACTCAAGGAGCTCACAATCTAACAGAAGAGAAACAGCAGACAAACAAATACACACAAACAGGCTATATACAAGATAAACAGGAAATAATTAAGAGAGTAGGTGCTAGAATTAGGAGTGGTTGGGAAAGACTTCTACAGAGTAGAAGGTGAAATTTTAGTTTGGACTTGAAGGAAGCTAGGAGGGGGAAGTGAGGAGGGAAAAACATTCCAAGCACAGAAGACAGCCAGAGAAAATGTCCACAGCCAAGAGATACAGCATCTTACTCGTGGAACTGAAAGGAGGCCAGTGTCATTGAACTGAAAAGCACATGGTGGGGAGGCATAATATGGTATAAGAAGACTGGAAAGGTTGGGGGAGTGGTATAGGGAGAGATTGTAAAATGCATATAATAAGCATTTAAAAAATTAATGCCTTTTTTACTTTAATAGCATGTAATGACCTCTACTAAAAATAATGTTAGCCTTTCTCTGGTAAAGAGCCAAAGATAAGCATAATAGCTTATGATCCTCTATCCAGAACCAGAGGTATACAAACAAAGGAACAGAGCAGGTTGGGAGATGAAAGGGTTAGAGCCCTAGGACAAGCAAACCAGTAGCAAATTCCCATGGTCCCAAAGAATCACTTTTTCATTTGGGAAAATGAGTTTAAATTCAAAGTTCATGTCCATTTTCCTCTTTAGAGAGTTAAGCATCAGAGAGTTACTTGAGTGCAACAAATGGGGAAGGCTTTTAATGCAATACAGTTCCCATGCAAACATAAATATTAACTGACATTTATGTAGCACTTTATGGTTTTCAAAGCACTTTATATACATCATCTCACTGAGGCTGATGACTCTTTGTGAGGTGGATATTATATGCATTTGCATTTCAGAATAAACCAAGACCAAGTGACATTAAGGATTGGTCATGATAACAAAGCTAGTGTTAGAAGTGGGAGTCAAACCCATATCTTCCTTACTCCAACTCCAATACTCTATATACATTTTTTTATTCTGCACGGCAACCAGAAGCAAAGACATGCATACTTCCTAAAATACACAATCATCACACATTCATCAAATGCTTATGGCCTGCCTAGGCAGGCTAAGCAAGGAGTGGAATCCAAAGAAATAAAAGACACAGCCTTTGCCCTATAGACATTTACAATTTAGTCAGGGGAATAAGCTATATATAGCCAAAACAACTGGAGAGTAATATAATGTGTCATGTAATTGACTGTACAAGATGTAAATATTATAGAAACTCAGAAAAGGAAAAATATCTTCATGTACTAAGGAAATTAGGGGAGACTTTATAGCGAATATTGTTATTAAGCTGAGTCTTAAAGAAGCAGAAAAAGAGAACCTGCAGAAAGGTGAAAAGAGGCATTCCAGAAAAAGAAATAATATGAGTAAAATCATGGATTCTGGATGATGAAATCATCTGACTGACATGAAAACTTTCATTAGGGAGTAGTGGAGATTGGATAGGTAAGGTGGGAGACCTTAAATTACCAAAATAAGGAATCTTGACTCAATGGGATAGGTAATAGGAAATAGGGAAAGAGACAAGAAAACAGTACTGTTTCGAAAAAACAGACTAACATAGTAGCAACATGCAAGATGGAAACCAGAGATAGAGCATTGAGAAGGCTACTACAGAATCAGGGAGATGAAGGCCCTGATTTGAATCATACATAGTAGGAATAAAGAGGGGAGAAATATCGGGAACAAAACATCAACAGGGCTTGCTGACTAAATGGATAAAGAAAACATGATAAAGGAAAAAAATAAAAAGTGACTTCATGATTTGGAGCTTAGAGAATGAAAAGAATCATGGTACTAGTTTTTTTTTTTTAAAAAAATGGAAACTTGGTTTTAAACATGGTAAGTTTGATGTACTAGAGAGAGCCTTTAATTCTGCACTGAAAACATGGGATGAGAGAATAAGGATGGAGAAACATAGTTCTGGAAGTCAGCATCTGAGAAATTATCATTGGAGATGATCAAGAGGAAGAATGATGTCCCCAAGGGAGTGGCCATAGAGAAAGAAGGACAGAGAGTCAAGAACTGAGTCATAAAATAGTTCAGGGACAGGAAAGGAGGGGAAAAAAAGGATAAAAGGAAAACCAGAAAAAAGAGATCAGGAGAGAATGCCAAAACAGAAAAGATAGTAATATATAATATCAAATCTAGCTAAAAGATGAAGGTGAATAAAGATTGAGAAAAGCTATTAAATTTGATTACAATACCCAGGAATAGGTGCTTCTAGGCATCAGGTTCCTTAACTGTAAAAGGAGAGGGTTGCACTAAAAGATCTCCAAGGTTTCTTCCAAGTCTAAATCTATGAACCCTCTATTATAAACAACCATGATTAATACGTCTGTGAATAGACATCTATAAAAACAGACATATAGCAATGAACTCTTGCTACATGTAAAAAGTAGTTACTAAAGTTTTAGCTCTGGCTACTGCTTACAGAACTGCTGGTCAAGGTTCTGTCCCTTAGAACTGAATGCTGGTAAGTACTTCCTATTTATGTTGTGTAACACTTGGGCTGCAAGTCCAACATGTCAGTATTCAATGAATTGTTATTTGTACTAGGTGTGAAATAACAGTTATGTTTGAGTGTTAAGATATTAACGTTCCAAAATATGGTTGCTTTTGAATCCTGGGATGAAAGTTTCTGAATAGTACAACAAAATGTGCAAGAGGAATATATTGATCCGTTATTCTTTTTTCCCCCAGTATTTATCCTGCTTTGTTTTTCACTCTAGAGATACTTATGCTTTTGGGAATAATAGCACATTATATTGTGGGGGGTTTTTTTTTGACATTGTCTTCTTCCTTCTAAAATGATCATATGGCACGTTCTTTGTTTTTTTTTTAAACTAAAGTAATATTTTGAAAATGTTATATTCATCCTTCGAGATAAGTAACAACTGGGATGTCATGAAACTGGAATTTGGAATCACCACTAAAATTACCTTCAACAATCTTTATTTATACCTAATATTAATCCTGATCTTATTCATTTTGGACTTTAGGTGAAACCTAATAGAAAATATATGTAAACACTGAAGAAAAACTGATTACTCATTTTTCTGGAAGGTTAGGGTTATTACCCAAAGTTATCACAGAGTGTGCAATAACCCCAGAAATGAATCTGTCTATGAAATTCACTGCCCTAGATCATATACCTTCTGGATTAGGTATTTAATGCCGACTTTCCACATAAAACTAAAAATAAATCAGTAAAGACATTAAGTTTTTGCATGCCTTGAATTAAGCTTACAAAACTGTATATCTTTTTTTTTCCTGGCTTTTTGGAAGTGAATTTGTTTAGCAAGCTATTTCAAAAGTAGCTAATAAGAGCTAATTAGATTCAGAGGAGGTAAGCAGGTTCTCTTTAAGGTTGTTTTCAAAATTTACAGAAACCCTTACCAGGACGAATGGCTTGCAAGTAGGATATTGAACTGTAATGCTGCTCTAGTCATGATAACTCACATTTCTCCATGAATAAAAGGCTTCAATGTAAACATTAACTCATTGAGAAGCAGTTTAGCATGGTGACCAGAGTTCTGGACTTGGAGTGAGGAAGATACAAGTTCAAGTTATAGTTCTGATACTTAATACTAAGTTGTATTAAGTTGATACTTAGTATTAAACTGTATCACTATGGGTAAGCCATCTAACATTTACAAGCCTCTGTTTCCTTATCTGCAAAATGGGGAGACTAGTATCTACTCATAAAATTATACATGAAGGCTTTAAAGATTCCCCCAAGCACTAATGACCTCCCCACCAAACCAATTTGTGTTTAATTATTTTGTACACATTTGAATTCATTAACTTTATATTTATGATATATGTGTGTATAGCATATGTACATATCTCTGGCATTCAAATGTAAGCTCAAAAATGACTGAATAAATTATGGCATATGAATGTAAAGCAATATTACTGTGTCATAATATATGGCAAGCAGGGTAAGTTGGGTAAGCAGATGAAGTCATAGAACCCTAAAGCATGAAAGTGGTGTTGTAATATTTAACTTTTCACATGCATATTTCTTGTAAATCCCAAAAGATTGATTATAAATTCCTTGAGGTCTGGAAAGGAGAATTATGTTCTCTGTATCCCCCATAGCACTTAGTATTTACTTGCAAAACACCAGACTGAACCACTAACCCAGTGGTAACTTTTTTAATTGGGAACAGTAATTCCAAATCGAGTGATTAAAATTAGGAAAAATTTGTCTATTCCCTCAGTACTGCTAAACTGGAGATATACTCATTTCTGCATCTTTATCTGAAGAATATGAAAACTTCCTTAAATGAAAAAAGCTTCCCCTGGACATCTGTTATGGTTATGATGTCATCCTGGAGGATGACTGGGGGGTGGGGGAACATCCTGGCATTAACCTTTGCATTAATGACAACCCAGGTAAATTTTGACCACTCCCTTATAGGCTGCTCTGACACAATTTTCTGTAAGTATGGAATCATCCATCATCACCACACCTGGTGGCATTTGCTGAAGAGTTCTATCTGTGATGGCCATCACATAGCCAGAAGGAAACAAAGAACTGAGACAACTGAGGTAGTAATAGATGTGGGGGTTTAAAAAAGGTTTATTCAGATGTTTTATTTTTACATAACATGCATTTACAGATAACTTCTCCCACTTGAAAGTCCATGCTCTTTTCACTATCATGCTCACAGCTTTTCAAAATGGCTAGGAATGATCAGAGTGTTTCCAAAGCTGGCAGAGTCATTTCCAACCTCAGGCTCCTAGATTCTAGAAAGCATTGCCCTCTTCCACAACCATATTGATAATGTTAGGAGAACGTTGCAAATTGCTGGTGATTTCTGTCATGTTCCTCAAAGAAAGAAAGGAATGAAGGAAGGAAGAAAGAAGGAAAGAAGGAAAGAAAAGAAGGAAGGAAAGGAAGGAAGGAAAGAAAGGAAGGAAAGAAAGGAGGATAGATAGATATGTGTATTATTTTATCACTTATTTTATTTTAAAATTCACTAACACCTGTATTCAAAGGCACAGATGAAAAGCTAAAATTCTCAATATTACATCATTTCCCCCTCTTTTTTAGATAAATATTTTCAAGAATCTCTCTCAACTGATACTTAATCAAATCCACACAAACAGAAATATAGAATCCTGCTCAGTGTCTTGGCAGCTTCAAATCTGAACATGTTGCAGGTATGCTCAGTTACATCAAGGCTGCCATTTCTGAGGACTCTATACCAGAGGCTAGCCAGAGAATGGCAATGGCAGGAATGGTAGTGGAGCTGAACATGCCTCCATTGTCTAGGGGAAAGAAAGGATACTGGATCTGGTAGCAGATACATGGGCTTGTGTCCTGGTGCTCCTACTTACTAGCTGTGTCTAATCCTGAACAAGCATCAGTTTCCTCATCTGTAAAATAGGAGGATTGGAATAGATGGTTTCTAAGTTCCCTCCCAGTTCAAAATCTATGATCTTATGAACTATTCTGTACCTTTTAGGTTTTTTTTTTTTATCATAATAAGTTCTTTGTCTTTAACGTTACATTTCCCGTCTTGTTGGGCAGCTAGGTGGTACCATAGTACATTGAACACTGGGCCTGGGATCAGGAAGACTCATCCTTCAGAGTTCAAATCTGGTCTCAGACATTCATTAGCTGTGTGACATTGGGGGAGTCACTTAATCCCATTTATCTCAGTTTCCTCATCTGTTAAATGAGTCAGAGAAGCAAATGGCAAACTACTCCAGTATCTGTGCCAAGAAAATCCAGATGGGATCATGAGTTGGACACAACTGAATAACAACAGCCCTGCAAGTTATGGATTTCTCTCTGACATAACAGTGTTAGGATTTTGCTGTTTTGGGTGTTCATTTGGGATACAGGAAAGTATTAATTGATTAATCTTTTGGACCTAGTGACTAATATCTGGTGTGACTATTTGTACTATCTAAATGAAGCCCAGAATTTCAATGAAAGAACTGCTAGAGAAGGCCACTCTTCCAGAAAAAAATGTCATTGAAGGCTAGATAGCTTGAGTCCCATCCACATTCCATGTTTACATATTCTTTCTTGCTGCATGGGCAGATGAAGAACAGAAGTCTTGTTTTAAGTCTCATCTCTGAAAGTGTGGCATACCACAGACCTTGAAGCCAGGAAGACCTGGGTTCAAATCCATTTTCTGACATACATTGACCATGTGACCCTTACCTAGTGCTCTGGGTAACTCTTTAATACCACAAAGTTGAAGAGAAAATGTTGACCTGTCATTGGTAGAGCGAGTTTCCTCATCTGAGAACTGCTTATTCTTATAAAATCACAGATCCAGTCCCTGTCGCTGCTTTGAGTTTTAACAAGCTCCATATTGTTATGAGATTATGGGTATCACTAGCGCCAAACATGCTACCTGCAGCACTGCTGCTGACAGAACACACTAATCCTGCCTGTTGAATTCCAGCACTGTTCCAATGTCTCCTGGATTTTCACAGACAAAAGCCAGACAGTAAAGTCTCTAAAGGATTCTCATTGACAAGAGCAAGAAGGCAAAGTTTCTCCCACACAAAAATCTTTCATGTGAATGCACAGATACTCATAGTAGAAATTCCTAAGGGCTTTGCTCCCTGTTCCCTTTACCCAAACAATGGCATCACAAAAACCTCAGAAGACACAGGAAGGCTTTATATGCATCAAGGAAGTAAAGATGAAACCCATGCTATACTCCTGCTCTGGTGATCTTCTGTCTCAGATTCCCATTAGGTTTCTACTGTCCAGCACTGGGTAGGTTTTTGGAAATGGTCATCCCTTTAATCAGAGCCCAAAAACTATGTTCCATGTTAATAACAAGAACTTACTAAACTCTTCTGTGTACTCACAGGCAGCTAGGTGGTACAGTGGATAGAGCACTGAACCTAGAGTCAGAAGATTTGAGTTCAAATCTGACCTCAGACACTTAGTAATGTGACCTTGGGCAAGTCACTTCACCCTGTTTGCCTCAGTTTCTTCATCTGTAAAATGATCTGGAGAAGGAAATGGCAAACCATTCCACTGTCTTTGCCAAGAAAACCCCAAATGGGGTAATGAAGAGTCTGACATGACTGACCATGTATCTCTGTACTCAGCATTGTACCAGGAGTGTGGCAATTATGGAGAGACAATAGAAGTCATGTCTTGAGCTAGAAGGGATCTCAAACACCATTAAGTCTACCCCTCCCATTATGCAGATGAGAAAACTGAGGCCCAAGGAAGCTAAAGAACTTGCACAAGCTCACACAGGTAAATAAGCATAAACAGTTGGATTTTTCTTTTTTTTAGCTAGCATTTATATACACTCTAAAGTTTACATAATTCTCTTCAAATCTTATCTGATTTTACGTTTACAATAACCCTGGGAGGTAAATTCTCTTAATCCCACTTTGCAGATAAGAAAACTGAGGCAGACCATGGTAAAGTAACTTGGCAGGGGTCACATAGCATCTAAGGCTAGACCTGAACTCAGGTCTTCCTTACTCCAGGTCACGATGCCACCAAGTTGTCTCAGCCTAGATCTTCTGGGAGCATGTGACCTACCTGGAACTCAAGAAATCTGATGAACTCTGATGAACTCTGAGTACTGACTGAAGTATAGTTTTTTCAATTACTTTATATTTCTTGCTTTTTTTTGCATGACTTCATATATATAATTAATATTGTATTGCTTTCCTTTTTAATAGATGGGTAGGGGCTAGAGGGAATGAGTAAACTTGGAATTCAAATTCTGAAATGTTAAAATAAATATATAAAGTATCATTTCTTTAAAAACAAAAGAAGCTACTAATCCATTTGAAAGAACAAAACTGACATATAGGAGACCCTCAAAAGAAGAATGACATGAAAGAGAATATAAACAATGGATAAGGAATACAATATCAAAAGTCATAGTGTAGGAGAAAGAACACAGGCCTTGGGATAGGAAGATGAATCGTACTGTTACCTTGGAAAGTCCCTTTACCTGCTTCAGTTTCCTTCTCTATAAAATGGGGGTAGTAGAGCTTCCATTATATATTGCATAGTACAATGTGTACTGTAAGTACACCTAAGTACATTATAAATTTAGCAAAGGAGGAAAAGGAAAAGTTCTCTGGAAGGACAGATAGGATTTAGAAAAACAGAAAATATGAGAGTTGAGGCAGCATAAAGAAAAGAAGACAGTTTACACTGAACATTGTATGTGTTTGGAACATCAATGAGGCCAGCTAAAGTGATGGGTACATGCTGTGGGGTTGTGGAAACCAGAATAGATGGACTGTATGCAGACCATCAAAGCCTAAACAAAGCCAATCCAGAGTTTAAATTTGATGTTGTAGGTAACAATGGGCCATTTTGGCTTCTGAGGAAGGGTAGATGACATGACAAAATGAGCATTTTTAGGAAGATTGGTCTTAGTTTTGCCTGTCTATCCCTGGGACTAAGCACAGTAACTACATTTATGTGCCTATTAGCACATATTTTTTAAGCATAAAGCAGGTACTTATTAAATACTAGATGAATTGTACCAAAAGCAATAAAGATGGTGGATTAGATCAGAGAAATTACTAAAGAGATGCCTTAGGAGGCTATTGCAGAAATCCAGGCAGGAAACCTGTGAAAGGTTCATAGATTTAGAATTGGAAGGGACTGCAGGGGTAATGTAGACCAGTCCAAGAGGGACTTCATTGTGATTTCATTGGCTTAGGGAAACCCATTCTAGAAATCTAGTTCATGCTTATCATTTTGAGGAAGAGGAAGATGAGGGCCAGAGATGTTAACTGATTTGCTCAAAGATGGTATTTGGAAGGGCTCAGGCTCAAGCTCAGTTCCCTATCTTTTACCCCTACAGCTTCAAGTAGATTGGAGCACAGGCTGGAATGCAAAACTCTCTCTCCTTCTCTACCAGGGAACACTCACAGCATAAGGAAATATGATGAACTAGGTGATACAGTGGCTAGAACATAAAACATGCAGTCAAGAAGAACTGAGTTTGAATCCAACCTCAGATACTAACTATAAATCCTGGGCAAATCCCTTAACCCCTGTCTGCCTCAACTTCCTCATCTGTAAAATGGGGATAAAATAGTACCTACCTCTCAGAGTTGTTGGAAGGATCAAATGGAATAATATTTGTAAGGTACCATGCAAATCTTAACGTGATATATTAGTATTTTTAAAAAGAAAAATATTACCTTTAGTCCTACTCTCTTGGATAAAACTAAAAATTGACTGTGGGCGCCTTTATTTCTATTATGAAACTATCTGCCTGGGAGAGGGGTCAGAACCTTCTAAATTTAATTCCATGCATCCACATCTTCTCCTCTTTTTTCACCACTAAGTGGCACATAAGAGGTCATAGTAATAGAATAACCAGACAAAACCTCTCTGACATGGTTTTTCTAGTTTCTAGTTTCCACAACCCATCCAAGGTGTAGGCGTCTCATTATTCAGCACAGGAAGAGTTGGTAACCACCTCTTAATCATCCATGTTGATGTGGGAGGGATAACATTCTTTGGCTCTCCAAACCTCCAGTTGGCCAATAGCCAACCAATAACTTGGTTCTCCCTCCAACTTGACACTTTATGATTGCTACGACCAAGAAGTAAAATCAGAAGATTAAATCCTCCTTCCACCTGGTGCCCACCCAAGAGTGGATATGTTCAATGAATTATGCCACCTACTAAAGACTACCAGGAAAAAGAGAGAAAAAAAGAGTATCAAAAGGCCTGGTTAATTCTCAA
The DNA here is from genome assembly GCA_028658325.1 of Potorous gilbertii. Lineage (NCBI taxonomy): Eukaryota > Metazoa > Chordata > Mammalia > Diprotodontia > Potoroidae > Potorous > Potorous gilbertii. The sequence goes on from CM053771.1 coordinate 489,647,363, forward strand.
GTCTTGGGTGCCACTATGGGTACCCAAATCTCTGGCTAGCACAAATCTAAAGGTCTTTGAAAGTCTGATGACAAAGGCCAGAACATGTGGGGCTAAGGTTATATACCAGGAACATGGGGAAATCTCACAATTCCCTAAGCTGCTGAGTCACACCAGGATGGGTGGCAACGCTACCCCGGACAATCAACCTCTGAATAATTAAGAGTTACTTAAATGCTTTTTTGTGTGGATATACTTGTTGATCAGACATAAATGCAATTCAGGTGAAATCTCCCAGCCTTAGGGTGCAGCTGTGGTTTTCATTCTAAGAAGAATTCCAGGGTTCAAGGAAGGCAGCAGCTGCCTCCATTTCCCTAAACGGAAGTATCAGCTCTTACAATATGTTTCTTGACTGTTGACAAGTCACTGCATGTGATGAGTACAAGTGGCTAGACCATTTTCAAACTCAGTGCCTCTGCCAGGTTCTTCCCTGTGTGTCCTCAGAGCTTTCAAATCCTGCTTGCCAGGTTTGGAAAGTTGGTATACCATGCTTGCTGGCACTGGTTTCCAAAGCATCTCTCACAACCCAGAGGGTAAATGGAGGATACACAAGATATGGAACCTGTTCAGAGATGAAGCCAAGGGAGGCAATGGCATAGACAACACCACCCTCCAAGTGAGAGGATCAGGATTCAAATCTTTCCTCTGCTCCTTACTGGTCTGACCATCTCTATAATCCCATGTAGTAGAAATAACTTTGATCAACAACTGTACTTTTCAACCATCTGACTTTTTCTTTCAGATCCCCACCTCAGAAATCAGATTCCCAAAATCATTCAATGAGAACCAGAAAGACCCTCAGAGGTCAGCTAGTTCCACTGCCTCATTTTACAGATGAGGAAACAGATCTAGTGACTTGCCTGATGTCAAGCTTGTAAGCTTCAAAGCCTGGATTTAATCTATGTCCTCCAGGTGCAAACAAGAGCTCTACCCACAGTCCCATGCAACAGAATGCCCTGGGAAAGAATTAATTAGAATTACAGATTTTATTTGTACAAAACAACTTATCAATCTGGCTACTTCTGGAACAGAATGTGAACAGATCTCTCCTCATATAGTCTGGGCCACTAATGTAAGGTTGTCACTTTATCTAAGGATTAGATTCCATTTTTCTAGCACCTAGATGGTTTTCCCCCAAATTCTAGTTAGAGGTTTAACTACCCCAAGTCTGTAATTAGTGCACTTGGTCCTATAGCTATATTCAATTCAAACTGAAAGTAAAATGAAATAGCATACTACAAAGTATACTGAAGTTTGATAAAGCTCTGTGAAATTAACCACACATCGACATTTAATTTACAAGTTCCTTGATGAGTCTAAAACTTGGGACATAATTTAGATTAATAACAATAACTGTCATTTACTTAGTGCTCTAAGGTTTACCAAGCACTTTATGAGTATTAACTCAACTCCCATTTGGGGACTGACCACCTTATAATTTTGTACCTTCCTACGCTCAAAGAAAGATAAGACACAACTCTTTGCTCCATTGTGTCATTTCTTGATTAAGACAATGAGAATTGTGTGGTATTACATTCCTGATTTCTAGCTCTTAGCCTATATGTTGCAATAATTTAAGCTACGTAAGATGAGGAATAAATGCTTATCTTACTGGTTTTTAGCAGTACTACTATAATTCTAAAGTAGCATAGATTCTATAGTGGGCGTCAGGAATCAGGCATCAGAATTTGAGTTCTCCAACTAAATAGGCTCTATTTTCAAGTTACTTTTTTCAGCTTAAAGAAAAAACTTTTATAGCATCTTAATCTTACCAGACTTTAGCACATTTGTTTTCACTTGTGTTCAACTCTTCATGATCCTATTTAGGGTTTTCCTGGCAAAGACTGGCCATTTCCTTCTCATTTTATAGATGAGGAAACTGAGACAAATAGGGTTAAGTGACTTGCCCAGGGTCACAGAGTTAGTAAGTGTCTGAGGCCCGATTTGAACTCTCCAAGGGAAGTCTTTCTGACTCTGAGCCCAGCCCTCTATCTACTGTATCACTTAGCTTCCCATCTTACCAGGCATTTCCACAGAAAAGAACCTCCAGTAATAAAATTAAATGAAAGTTATCCATGCACCAGCATTTAAATTATGGGTTCCTCAATGAGTCTAAAACTTGAGAAATAACTTAGGTTAATAATAATAAAATTAACTAGCATTTATTTAGCGCTTTAAGGTTTACAAAGTACTTTATGAATATTAACTTAACCCCCATTTGGAGACTAATCACCTTGTAATTTTGTACCTTCCTACACTCAAAGAAAGATAATAGCCGCACAACTCGTTATCATTAGATTGTAACACTTGCATGATGGATTATTTTCTTTTCATTTGTAGACACTACACACACACACACACACACACACACACACACACACGTACACACACACACACGCACACGCACACGCACACACATATACACATACACACACACACACACACACACACACACACACACACACACACACACACACTGGCCCTTCCTATAACTTGACTTCCTAGCTTATAAAAACATTGCCTTATTTTTTTCATTCTTAAAAGCAGTTACTTCAGTAGAGTATCATGGTATCATGATCTTTCCCTGTTTCTCTCCACACATTTCTCCAAACTTCTAAATGAGACAGACTAATTTAAAAATATTCACTCACACATATTATCTTCCTTTCTCTGACTTATGAGTTGAATTCCATATGATTAAAAATTCTCACAAAAAAAGCAAGAAAATCAGAAACAATAACTTGGTTCAAGTTCTTGTAGCCTTCTTCTTCACTTTATTAACAAATTGCCAAATTAGCTTCTTAGACTATAGCATTAAGGGCTCATCTGTCATATGTATTTGTTACCTATATCAAAAATGCAAATTTTAAATTGTTTATGTGAATTTAATGTCCAGCACAGTATCTGAAATTTAAGCAGTATACAATGGTTAAAAAAGTGAGTTGTAGAATTAGCAAGTCCATTGGACAATAGATTTATCGTCTTTTGCCAAAACAAACCAAGTTAATTACAACCTGTTCAGGTATTAAAGTGCTTTCCAATAATTTGCTTTCATTTGGAGAATGCAGAAAATCAAATGGTTCCATTCATTCATATTCCTAAAGATAAGCATTTTTTGTTCTTAAAAAAAAGAAAGCAAATGCTATTTCTGCCAGTTAGATTCAGGGCTTAGAGACACAATTGTCATCTCATATAATACTATTCAATGAACCAGGGCTCAAATTTTATTTCATGAACCTCTAGAGAGGCATGTACTAAACAGGTTTATAAATCTGCAAGTAAGCAAGCATACTGAATTGCACACATATACACTGATGGTTTTCAAATTTGTGCAAATGACATTGTGGTTAATAAAATCCAGATTCACAGGATCATACGTTTAAATCTGGAAAAGCTTCTGAAAGTTCATCTAGCCAGCGTCTTCATTTTATACATGAGGAAAATGGGGCTCACATAAGTTAAGGGACCCCACAGAGTCAATAAGGAGCAAGGTACAGACCTGAACTCAAAACTTCTGACTCAAAGCCTGGTGCCTTTTCCCAGAATAAATAAGTTTCCTCTTATTAATATTTTCATGAAAAAGTTTGAGCAATCTTTGACAAACCATGGCTAAGATGGACTGTATTCATTACAAAATAGCATAAACTATTATCCTGAACATTTGGCAAAATTTTCACATCCCACTGAAGTAGCTTAGTTGGTGATTCTAAAATATATTTTTTTTATCTGAGAAATAGTGAAACAAATACCCAATACATTAAAGGATCTTCCCAAGTCCACTAATCTTTACATATTCCCATCATGGCTATCATACCAATACACACACACACACACACACACACACGCATACACACACACACACACACAAGATGGTGATTATTTACTGGACAAGGAGATTCTACTAAATTGCAAGTTCTCAGTCTAATTTGGAACATAATTTCCTTTACTTACAACTTTTTTTTAACTTTACAACTTTTGGGGGGTCACAGTCATTGAAAGAACAATATGGCACAATAGAGAAGGTCCTTGGATTTGAAAACTGAGAACCTGGGGTCCTGACCTCAATTCCTGGATCTGTAATGACCTTGACTTTTAGAAAGTCACTTAATCTTGCTATAAAATGAAGGGATTGAACTGGGTGGTCACCAAAGTTTCCTTATAGCTCCGTGAGCCTAATATGAAGCAAGATACAAGTTGCTTTACATGCTTTAAAGTCTGGTAAGAGAATTGGCTGTAGTTAGCTAACTCTAAGAGAGATCAACACCAATCAAAGCTTGAGTGGTAAACATATCTTTAAAAGTATTATTTCTCTTGGCATTAACTAAGAATTTTATGAACCTCTTTTCTCCATATTTTCTTTTCAAATGTCTATAAAAAGATCTAGAACAGAAAAATCATTCATTTTACACCCTAGTCGCAGATACCTGTGGGGAAAAGCCCTGACCAGGTCACTGAGTCCTTTGATAACTCTCCGTTTATATTTCTCAAAACTTCATTTACAGCAAATAGAGGTGTAACTAGGATGCAGTGATCAGAGCTTTGCCTCAGGGCACTGCCATAGAAGGGTTGAGGTAATTGCTCAACAGAGTCACCCTCCAGCTCGACAAACCTGCACTTCATTGTCCTCCACTAGTCCTCACCATGTGATGTAACTATCCTCCCAGTCCCTTACACATCCATTAAATGGCCACACCCAGAATTGCTTTTCCTTGGTACCCTTCTTCCAGGCTCAGTCACATTGCTTTGCTTCCTCCCCAGGGTGTAAGGAACAATTGGCTGTGTTGTAGGGTCACAGACCAGACTCTCAGGGAGACAGACTGCTTACGCTTCTATCACAAACTAGTCTGTGTACATACTAAAACCCCCCCACCCCGCCCCATTCACCTCCTCCTCTCAGCCTACACACTGAATTTTCACCAACACAAATACTCTTAATTACGGTTCTAAAAGCAAGAAACCATTGGAGCAATCTGAATGCTGTCTCCTGAATTTTTCCAGATACTACTTTATTTATTGCAAAAGATAGGAAATAATCCTTCTCAGGAATTCTGAATCGTGTTTTACAGGCCATGCTGAATTTCAATTGCACATGTCTAACAAATGAGTCAAAATTTTACAACTAAAAATAAGAAAACATCTTGGATCTTTGTGCTTTGTCCTTCTTCCTCTGTCCTCCCTCCACCAAGGACAATAAATATTTCTGAGGCAACTTTCTAGACCATTTGAAATAACCTGAGGAAAACCACAGTTTATAAAGGAAAAAAAAAAAGCTTAAATTCAATTTCCAAAGAAGTCAACTTAAGAACAACATCCCAAAGTGGTATAGAAGTCATGAGAATTTGAAACCAAATCCAGAAGATATAAAAGAAAACCCAGATGAAGTACTTACAGGTTGGTTTTGCTAACGGAGGGAATTTCGTCCGGGTGATAGCCAAAATTATGAAAATAATGACAGGCCATAAAATCAGGACAAGTGACCAAAGCTGTAAAGCAATATTTAAAAATGTTAATTATTGATGGACCACAAACCCTGACTTGGACAAGATATATTGTACTATAATCTTCCTACCATGGGCTAGACATCTGCCTGCCTCCAACCTGTAATAAATTATTAATAGTAAATAGGTGGGAATCCTAAAGTATGTAAATTACCCTTCCAAAAGGGTATAAAGATGATCACAATCCTGTCTAGGTCAGTGAAGCTTCTCGAGGGAGAGAATTATTTCAAAATCAAGGTGAGATGAGTCATTTTTTTCTCCCCATGCCAGGAAGATTTTCCCTTTGGAAGACACTAAAGACTTGTGATTTTTATAGATCTATAAAATTAATAACAAGGAGAAACAGAAAAATGTGTTTACAAAAAGATTAGCTACAGTGCAGTAGCAGATATAGAAACATAGGGGAACTATAAAAAATACTATTTTGCACTGCCCTAATAACTTGCTAACACATCTCTCTGCTTCTGGTCTTTTATCCACAACAAATCCTTCACTTCTCTTCATAAGTAATATTTCTAGTGTATAGTTCAAATATCACATCACTCTCTCACACAAAATCCTTCAATCACAACCCATGGCCTTGTAAATAAAATATAAATTCCTTAGCCTAGCATTCAAGGCCTTCTACAATCTGGTGCCATACTATCTTTGCAGTGATATTTTTTAATATCCTCTACTTCATAGTCAATGATACAGCATTAGCACAGTCCTAAGAAGGCTCAACTGGGAGTAAAAAAAAAAACCTTAATTCTAGTTTAGGTTATGCAACCAGCTATTGTATAACCTTGGTTCAATTTCTTCATCTATAAAATGAAGGATTAAAAATAGCTGATTAGCACCCAAGGTCCATGGTGGACATAACGTTCTATGATTCTAGTTCATTTGACCAAAGTTATATTCTGAATTAGAGACATAGGTAAACACTGTTGAAGAGTTCAAATGTGATATAGTATAGGAAAGCAACGTTGAAAAACTATGAAATGTAAGGTCCTTGAGAGTAGGGACTGTTTAATTTGTAGATTTTTTTCATTATTGTCTAGTCATTTCTTGCATGTCTGACTCTTTATGACCCCATTTGGCTGGAGTGGTTTGCCATTTCCTTCTCCAGCTCATTTTACAGGTGAGGAACTAAAGCAAACAAGGTTAAGGGACTTGACCAGGGTCACACAACAGTAAGTGCATAAGGTCAGTTTTGAATTCATGAAGATGAGTCTTTTTGCCTTCCGTCCTGGAACTCTGTGCCACCTGACTGCCGGTGTATTGTAGGTGCTTAATAAATGCTGAATTAAGTTCTAGAGAATGTTGACCACCATCTTTTTTCAGTTCTTGATGAAGACAGTTTTTGTAATATCAATGCTTCTAGTCCAATGTCAAATGCTTCGATATCAAAACCAGATATGATTTTATCAGTGGAAATGACATGAAAGAAAACACATTACCATGTGCTTTGCCACTGTACCTTTTACATACATAAAGTAAGTAGAGGCAAGTAGAGTCAGATTAGGGGTAGATGGGAGTCTGAAAGGGGAGATAGAGAATTCAGTCTAATCAGTCAAGTTTGTTAGCAAACTTTCAGTCAATTATAAAATGATATGAGGATATCATTTGTATAGCTGAACCTTCATATGCATGAAAACTTTGTTTTGTCTTTGTACATTTTTATTTTTTGTATACATAAAACCTTTCCATCTAATCTGCAGCTGAAGCCTTCTATATATGTGTCTCCTCACTGGAATATGAGCTCTTTGAGAGCAGGACTGAGCCTTACTCTTCTATTTGCTTTCTAGCACTTAGTATAATTCTTGTCATATACTAGAAGCTTAATAAATGCTTCATTCATTCGTTCTTGCCTACCTTCCATCTTGGGGCAGGTAAGTGGTGCAGTGGATAGAACACCAGTGCAGGAGTCAGAAGGACCTGAGTTCAAATCTCACCTCAGACACTTGATACTCACTAGCTGTGTGACCTTGGGCGAGTCACTTAACCCCAGTTGCCTCATCCTGGGTTATCTCCAGTCATCCTGATGAATATCTGGTTGCTGGATTCAGATGGCTCTGGAGGAGAAGTGAGGCTGGTGACCTGCACAGCACAGCCCTCACTCACTCAAAACAAAGTCAAGTGCAAGTCATGTCATCATTTCTCTGATGGCATGGTCTTCTTTGACAAAGAAGGACAAACACACATCTTCCATTTTACCAAGAAATCTGTACTATCCCACAAGGATTCTCAACATATTCCTTTAACATTGAAATGTTTAAGTTCTTTTAATTTGTGTGTGTTTGGAATTTTTCTAGTTTTTTATTATATATGGCACCTACTATTACTTAAGCATGATGAACAGTTTCAATGGCCTCACTTTAATGAATCTCTGAGAGTCAGCACACTATAATAGCTATTGGGTTGATCTTGGAGTTCTATTAACCTGGATTCAAGTCCTACCTTTGACACAGGCTAGCTGAGTGAAGATGGCCAATTCGTTAAATCTCACTGCCCCCAGGCAACTCTCTTAGTACTAGTAATATTTTCTCCTTCATTTTCCAACCAATAATAACGTTGTAAGTCTTGAGAATGAACAAAGTAATTCAGTTACGATAGGTAACAAAACAGTGTTCTGGATAGAAACAGGACCCAAATTTTGTAGGACCACCAATCAGGCCTCCATTTTGCCTGGATCAGGTCATTAATTTGACTATTTTTCATAAATTTTAAATTATTTATAGATGTGATCTTAAATATAAACTGATTGTTTCACATGTTAAACTGCCTTAATTCATTTTGGGCTATGTTAATGTCAAGAACCAACAGAATGCTCATAAAAAAACCCATTATCCAGAGATTTCCCTTAGGATTCTAAGGTTTGATGGACCTGTTCACACAAGAGTATGTTATATATAATAAAATATTATAATAAAAATACAGCCCTCCACATAATGATCCTGCAAATGTGAAGACTGGAAATTTTAAATGTGAAATAAAAAGTAATGTTTTCCTAGCAGCAGTATTTATTGTTCCCAGAGTGAGCTGACCTTGATCATAAACAGCCTGGAGATTTGTATGGTACCAAGAACCCTGTAGGCACTCAAATATTAAATCTATGAGTTGTGTATTTGGGCAATGTGTTTTTTAGGAGGTAAAGGCTTAGGTATTGAGTTTCTTGAGATCAGGGTTACTTCAGAATATTTGGAGGAAAAAGTTAATTAATATTATAATTAAACTAAAACTAATTCTTCCACATTCTCCTCCCCCTCCCACAGGACTTCCTATTTGACTTTTGAAACTCACAGCCCCTTGGCATCTAACTTCATGAAACATGTGAACATTTGTTATTGCATCTTTTTGTTTCTCCAGAATTCAGTTCCCTCATGTCCATTTCAAAAGTTTCTCTACTTCTTGAAAATGAAGGAACATTAAAATATGGGGAAATATTTGTAATAGGAGAAGCTAGGGAGATTAAACAATCATTTGGATGCACTAAAACATCATCCATAATACCTCTACCCAAAGTAGGTTCCACAATGGGAAAATAAAGTTTGACTGTCTTCCTTTCAATGCACAGTCAGTCAGTCAGTCAGAAAACATTTATTAAGCACTTTCTAATATGCCAGGCATTGTGATAATCTTTGAGTCAATAAAGCCGCAGGTCAATAATTTGGTAACTGAGTCAAGTTTAAGTCTATAGTCTGGAGGTGTCAAACACACCCATTCAGTCCACAACAGTATTGAATGAAGCCCAGACCAGATTAAAATATAATTGGGAAATATTTAACAACATCATAAAACATAGATAACATTATATTTTCAAACAAGTCAATATGTGGTCCACAGAGATTCCTTTATGTAGCCTAGTGTCCTTGTGATTTTGACACTGCTGGTGTATACCAGTATTGGGATTTTAAGCCAGCCTTAGAATTTCTGTTCTTACCTAGACTTTGGAAAGAATCTGAGAAAATTTTGTGACTTAGGCTGATAGTCATAGACTTAGCCTTGGAAGGAAACTTGGAAGTGATTTAATCCACCTTCCTCATTTTATAGATGAGGAAACTGATGCCCAGAGAAGGGAAGTGATTTATATATCACAAGCCGATAGTTCCAAAGTCAAGATTTGAACTCAATTTTTTAGACTCTAAGTATAGTCTTCTTCTATGTACTATGCTGTCCCTCTCCCCAAAGGTGCTCTTCCTACTGATACTTTTTCCTGTTAATACCCAAACCCACCATTTCAGCTCTCCCTGTGTTCCAGTTCTCACATAGCTATCTGAACCTTCCATTTTGTACTCACGACTTCACCAATAGCCTTAGCTTTTGTCCTACAGGCAAGTAGAGTCAAAATTGGGGGTAGATGGGAATTTGAAAGGGGAAATAGGAAGAGAATTTAGTCTAATCAGTCAAGTTTGTTAGTAAACTTCCAAAAAATTTTAAAATGAAATAGGGATATTATTTGTATATTTAAATAATCCCCTGACCTCATATTATCCTGGATATCTGAGATGTGGAAAGTTTCCCTTAGTGCTGACTGGTACATTTTGAATGGATAATTTGTGAAATTATGAAACGATGGCATGCACACAGGTTTTTTGTATACTCACTGGGAAAAACCACAACTTGCAGAACTAAGGGACAATCATTTTAATTAGGGACAGAAGGTATGGGGGCAAAAAACCCCACAGAAAGTACAAAGATAAGCAGTGAAAGGGGTACAGAGGCAAACAGAGTGGAGACAGGAGATGGGATGGCCAAAAAGGCAGTGCAAGAAAGAGGATGGGAAAGGCAAGAAGTAGAGAGTGTCACATAATCATGGACTAGAGTTAGGAGTATTGGGCAGCATGAACCCAATATGGTAGGCGGTAGGGTCAGGCAGGAATTTGAGGTCTCATTTTGATGAGATTTTGGGGAGTTAGTTCATTAACATATCCATATCATCTTGAAGTTTTCAGTAAAATTTTAAAGTTATTATGACCACATCATTTCAAAATTGTCAGCACCTTTTGGCATTCTGCTGGTTTTACAACAGATGTCTGGAACTTGACTGAGATTTACGCACCATAAGACCAAAAAGCCCCGAAAGCAGCACCTATATGGCTTCTGCGGATTCAACACGTACTATGAGGATGTGAATTTTAGTTAATATACAACACAATTTGTAAATTGTTCTTATTTTATCTTTTTTGAATCATAAAGTTCAAATGATGATCCTTTAGAGCTTTTAAGTATATGACTTCCAGGTTCCCCTTGGCAATCTTATTTCCTGCTGTTGGCCTTTCATACTGGCAATTTATAAATTTACTATACTGAACAGAAGTTGGGGGGAGGGAGGGCAGGTGTGGTCAGGGGAACTAGAACAAGATACAGTTTTAACGCAAATTTCAATTGGCAGTTATAAATTCCAATATGTATACCTGTACCCCAACTCTACTAAAAATAAAAGATTTCTACATCTTACCCCTTCATAAAATAATATTTTAGAGTTGTAATGAATGTTAGATGTCAACTAACCTGACCTTCACCCCAGTGCATGTAGCCCTGCTATAATATTTGGTCATCCAGCCTCTGCTTAATCTTTTCCTGTGAGAGAATTAATTTTTTCATTGAAGTATAACATTATTTAATTTCTCCCTTCAACAGTTCTGAAGTAACCCTTCTAGTAATAGGAGGCCCACTATTTAACAATATCCCTTATTCTATGATTGGAAAACTCTCACAGTCTCCCTGTCTTCTCTTCTTTAGGTTAGACATCCTCAATTCCTTGATCTTCATATGACAGTTTCTGGACCCATCACTATATCATATTCCTTTACTTCCCATATTCATCAATATCTCTCTTAATTACAGTACCCAGAACTGAATTCAATTTTGCAGGCATGTTCTAGCCTGCACAGGATATAATGTAACCTCCCTTGGTCTGTAAACTAATACTTTGATTAAGAGGAATAGGGAATAAACCCATAATTTCATTGGTATAGGGCACTCCCTCTATCAATGCAGACTGGTGCCTTCTCAGCAATTTATAATCTGGAAATTTCAGGCTTATAGTCTGGAACACTAAGTACTTATGTGACTGACTCGCCCAATAACCCAGTATGTGTAAAAGTTGTACCTGAATCCAAATGTTTCTAGCTTTGAGACCAACTCCTTACTACCATCCCATTTTCATTGATACAGCCTAAAATGGAACAAGTGGTTCTTTGTCAAACTTCAGTCTTTGCTTTCCTCAAATTGATAAGCAATGTCAGATTTATGCTTTGGGGGAAAAATGTCAGTTTCCTATAGAAATATATTCTTTGTTCCTACTTTCCCTGTCCTTTGTTTACTCTGAACAAAATCATCTTAAAAGGCAAATGTTTGTGATATCACTGTAAGATAAAAACAAGGTGCTTCAAGATTTATGTAAAGTAAGCTTTACATTATAAAAAGTGAGATCATGGAGTTTTTTTAGTTGCAATGTACTTTAGAGATTATCTGGCTCAATCTCTTCATTTTTCCCCTTTGCATTTTAAAAAATGTTTTGAAAGTTTGCTTTATCGCACAGCATATATCTTAGCAAACAATGATTTTAAGATACAAAGCATGTGTCCACTTTTAAGTTATGTGCACTTAACACTTTTCCCCCAATAAATGCTTCCCATTCATTCCCAATAACGGTAATATTACTTTCAAAAACTTTACAGATGAGGCAATTGGAGGCTGTAGAGGCTGAGTGGCTAGTCCAGGTCTCAAATCCTATTACCAACACTCTCAGCGCCATCCCGGTATTGGTGGTAGCTAGGGGGACTGTCATTCGACTCGTAACTAGAAAGACTTTGAGTTCAAAACTCAGCTCAGACACTTATGAGCTGTGTAGCGCTGGGAAAGTCATTCAATCTCTCTCAGATTCAGTTACTTTACCTGTAAAATAGGAAAGATAATAGCACCTGCTTTTGAGAGTTGTGAAAATCCAGAGATAATACATGCAAAGTGCTCTGCTTTTTTTTAAATTTTAAAGCACTATTGAAATGATACTATTATTAACACCTAAATAACGACCTCTCAGAATCCATTTCCTCACCTATAACAAGAGGTATTTCAAACAGATAATCTTTCAAAATCCTTCCAGATATATATTTTGCAATCATAGGATTTTATTGTCTAGGTGATTTCCTCCTCATAGAATGTAAACTCTGAGAGCTGGGACAATTTCATCTTGTCTTTGTATACCCTGTGGGGTAGCTATACTTAATAAATAACCTATGCTTTAAAAATTTGTGTTGAAAGGAAAGGAAAAGAGGTTAGTTACCAAAAACGAAATTAATTATGAAGAAAGTTTGGCATAATACGTATGGGGTATAGTTACAAATGGCAGCCCCTGACTCTTTAGATTCTATTTTACTCACTCCCTTGTCCACATAATATTTCTGGAATAGCTATGGCTTTTTTCTTTGATCTTTCTCCACCAATCACAATGACCAACTGAAAAGAAGTAATCAGAATCCCAAGTTGCTAGAAGTTATATGCTCTACTTGGATCTATGTCAGGTCATCAAATTTCACTACCAAATACTAAAATAATTTATCCTTCAACTGGCTGATGCTTCCTAACTATATAACATCCATATTTTTTTCCTTTTAATCGTAGGATTAGATTTACAGTTGGATGGTAATTAAAGAGTTCTAATGGGATAGAGTTAAGGAAGTAGAGGTCTGTAGTCAGTACCAGCAGAGAGAGGCTTCCTATATATAAAGACCTTAATTCATTTTGAATCATCTAGGATTTAGACCTACATCAACCAGCACTAACAACCTAGGCATAGGCCATCTAGCTTTCCAATTAATCAGTAAAAGACAGGGCAGATTCTTAGCTATCAAAGAGTATGATATAAAGCAAGGAAGAAACTCAAAAAGAGTTTCAGGGTATTATTAAGTTGTAGATAATCTATGTAGCAGAAAAACTAATGAGAAAATGAGTTACCCTAAGTACTCAGTGGAATATTCAGATTCAGAGGGTCCATTACTACCCTAAGACATGAAGTGTCCAATAAATTACTTCAGTGTTTTCAGTTTCACTGGTGGGAATGTCCCCTTTGCCATTTCAGACCACAATTGCTCTGTGCCTTAAGAAACAGTCTTCCTGAGTCACTGTGGCCAAAAATACCCATCAGTTGCTGGACAACCTCCCTGAACTTAGACTAATACTTAGACTCTCAATCCTCCTCCAGACCTGCATTCAAAGTGCTCCCATCTTGGTAGTACTCTGGTAGAGTTTGAGGTCCTTGGACATTACTTTTGAGAACACAGGTTCACTTCTCTGTCATAATGAAGTCTTAGACTAGGGATTTATTGAAAGACTATCTAAATTATAGGAAAATGGAAAATGCTTATTCTAAGGTCAGGGACTGAGAACTGGATAGATTTTCTAACCAAGATTTGAAGCTATCCCCTGGTACTCCTCTTAAAGACCATTTTTCTTTAAGGATGACTGACTACCTTATGTCACATTTTTGCTCTCTCTCAGCTGACAAACTCTGCCATCTCCATGACTGTTTCCTGTTTTTAATAAGCACCTTATTAAATGAGGCTCCTTAGGGCTACCCACCTCCTCCTGGAATGTATTTCTATCCTATTGTTTTTCTGCTTGACTATTAATCCTAACTAGACAGGGGCTGTACCTAGCTGATATTATAAAGCATCTAGCATATTGCTACTTGCTTGATGAATTTTTACCAGCATTTGCAGGTAAATGGTAACAAAATTATGAATTGATCTTATAACTAATATTAGCAGACTGCAATCTTTGTAGGCTTTCCAACAGGTAAAAGTAATCCTTGATGACTAACACAAGAAGAAGAAATCATCTGACCAAGAAGGATTGAGAAGTAAATATTTCTCCAAACTTGGTGCCCTTATGATCCTGCCAACCCTTTCCACTGATGGCAGGGTATGGTGGAGGGAGCCCTGAGCCAATTCAGAAAACCTGCTCCTGTCCCTTAGTTGAATGAATAAGGGGAAATCATCAAATCTCTGTCTTCTGGTTTCGTATAAAATGGAGATAGTAACATTTGATTTGTCTAAATCATAAAGTCACTATGAGGAAATCACTTTGTCCAATTATAAACATATATATCTGAGCTAGTAATTTTAGCAGTCCGATTCAATCACGGAGCTTCTATTTGATGATCTATACAACCATCTATTATTCTTTCTTTACTATTCTACTCCAGCATAGATTTGTATTGTAAATGAACTTCCTCAACAATAATAACAGTAGCTTGTGTTTAAAGTTTACAAAGTGCTTTACATAGTTGATCTCATTTTATGCTCCCAGAAACCTTGAGAAGAAGGTGCTATAATTATCTACATTTTTACAATAGAAGAAACTGAGGTAGAGAGAGAGAGCTTAAGTGTTTTTTCAGGGTCATACAGCTAGTAAGTTTCAGAAGGCAGATTTGAACTCAGGTCTTCCCATGTCCAAGTCCAGTGCCCCATTTACGGCACCCCCCAGCTGTCTCCGGGTTCTCTAATCATCTTCAATTCACTAGGACATTTTTATTATGCTTAGTTTTGCTTCTTCACTTTAAAATTTTAGCCTGTTTGTTCAGAACCCAGAAGTGACTATGTCAAAAAATAGGTTGTGCTCGATAATTATTGGTTGAACAGATGAAATAGAGTCAATCTAATCAGCCCAAATTAAGTTCCTACCATATGCTAGGTACCAGGCTAGAGATTAGGGATACCTAATCAATAATAACTTAGTCCTATAGTCATCTTTAGTCCAGCAAGGACATTGAGACCTGGTGAGGTTCCATGAGTGCCTAAGATGTCACAGCGGGTAGGAGCCAGAAAAAGGATTTGAATTCACTTTCTCTGATTCTAGAATCAATAGAAAGACCTCTTCCCCAGGCTGCTAACAACGTTGACTGGATAATAGGTAAAGAATTCCCTTATTGATAAAACGGCCCCCTACAACTTATCTAATGGATATTAACATGCATCATCAAAATGGTGGAACTCTTTGTCCTCCAAGATGAAGAATAAGACCATGATGTGGATAAAGTGAGGAGATTAAAATTATTCTGTATTATTTAATAATTGATTCTATTCTGTAACTGACCCTATTCTGTACACAGACATTCTTTGTTTGTTTTTCAGTCATGTCCAACACTTTGTGACCCCATCTAGGGTTTTCTTGGCAGAGATGTGGAATGGTTTGCCATTTGTTTCTCCAGCTCATTTCACAGATATGGAAACTGAGGAGAAGAGGGTTAAGTGACTTATCCAGGGTCACATAGCTGGTGTCTGAGGTCAGATTTGAATTCAAGAAGATGAGGCCCAGTAATCTGTCTACTACACCACCCAACTGCCCATTCTATATTTCTGCCTGTCGTATATAATTGCACAAGCCACCTTTCTCCTTCCTAAATTAAGCTCAGCAATACAGATTTTCCTTTGAGTTAGTTGTAAGATTATAAGTTGTAAATTATTTAGTTAAAAGTTGTAAGTAAACCTTTTAAATGGTATGTTGTCCATCCTTACCCCTCTTTGCAAATCCAGGGAGTCTGATAATTCAGTCTATTGTCAAGATGTTGATAGGTCCCATAAAACAATTCACATTTCTTAATTATCAGAGAGGGTTCCTCACTAGCCCCATACACTTTCTTTGATGTAACCAATCAGGTACCTACCCCCATGATGCTTTCTACTTTGTAACTAGTCATATTCCACCCAAAACTATAAGGCTGGTGAGTCCTAAACTGGGGTGTTGGTTGTTACTCTTTGTCCTTCCTTCTAGAAGAAGACCATGACATCATCGAGGTGATACCATGACTTGCAGGTGAATTGGATTTAAGTGAAGGAGGGCTGTGCGAAATCACCAGCCTGATTTTATTCTCTGGAGCCACTTAGGTCCAGAGGTCAGATACATATCAGGACAACTGGAGATGCCCCCAGGTGTAGTGGAAGACTTTAGCCTTTTAAAGCTAAGGTCTTTCCCAGGTTTCAGATTCTCTGAGGCAAAGCTCATTCAGGGATTAAGGCTGGGCAGAAAAATGAAGCAAAGAATGACTTCTTTGACCTAGTCCAAAAAAAAAAAATCAAACTAGGAGGGGACATTCACTCTGAGTCACTCAGGGTCCAAACAATGACAAAGTGGGGTTTAGCCTGGACCTATATTGTTGGCCAATCAGTGATGACCAGAGTGATTTGGGTTTAAGTAATGGTCCAACAAGAAATCTAGCTTGTAAACCCCAAGATATCTTGTGATGTTTCCAAAGGGAGAGAAGAGGAGAGGAGAGGAGAGGAGAGGGGAGAGGAGGGGAGGGGAGGGGAGGGGAGGGGAGAGGAGAGGAGAGAACTACATTGCCCAACTGGCCAGTTTCAGTTGGGTCCCTAGTGGGACAGCTCCTACTCCTTACAGGGTTGACATTTATCCTTCATTCTTGAAAAGGACCATGGTATCAGGGAGGTCATTGGTCATTGAAAGATGCCACTGATCCAATTTATTGATTACTGCTAGCCTAACAAATTGATTATGATCAGGACATTGTCTCTAAGTTTACCTTAATTTTCAAATTTCAAAGTTCATCTCCTTTCAAGATCCCTCCCTTGAAAGGTACTACTACCCCTCCTCCAAGTACTTAATTCTTTTCTGCTTTCCCCCTAGCTCACCAGGGACCTTCCTTGAGGTGACTTTAGCCAGGCCTTTCCTTCACTGATAGTATCTCATGTTTTGTGCCTTTCCTTGGTTCTTCCTTGCCATCAAAACTGGTCTCATTTCTTTCCATGTGACACTCATTCCATTGCATAAAGTAATACAAGAATTATGGAAATGAATGTATTTTTCTTTCCCAAGTAATAAGAATGAGTTTTTCAAAAACTTTCTGAAGACAATACTTAGAGGAGCTGCTTCAAGGGTGGTCATTTTAGGCAAAATGGCAGATTAGTGAGAGAGTTATTTGGAGGCAGCTTTTTACATTTTATCTCTTTCTAAAACCTCTCACCTCTCCACCAAACCCCATGGCATACATTTGTTTCCAAATCCAACCTCTCCTCTCATTCACCTATGGTTCCTTCTCTTCTTTCACCTTTTGGGTCACTGCTGAAATCACATCAGGCAGGCAGCAGTCTACTCTGCCTAAATAAATATTGATCCTAGAGTGTAGAAAGATTACTACAACTTCCCAGATAAGGATGTTGCTATTAAAATGTCAAAAAGCAGAGTAACCAGAGAAACTCTTCTTTATGAGTTGTTTTTACCAGTGGGTAATACTTAGGGGTCTCTCAGGTTATAAGAAAGAGTCTATTTTCAGTGGTCTGTCTATTAATGGTGGTGCCCATCATTAGTAGACATTGGCATTGGACTAAAGTCTAGGTATTTCATCTTTACTCTAAGAATTTTGTTTCATGCAAACCTCCCTCCTAACACATTCCCATATAAGTACAATTGTTCTGAATAACTCTTCGCAACTCTTTTGAAAAGTTAATGTTTGCCTTTAAATAACTGTGCCAGTTTCTCTATGGTAGCTGCCACCTGACAGAGAATTATTCTTTTGTGCTTATTCCATTGCAAAGAAGTCACCAAGCTTCTAATGAGTTTAAAATCCCATGCCTATGATCAACTAGAATGAAAATATAATTCCTACCAGCCACCTTTACTTAACCATATACAGAAAGTCAAGTGGACAATTACTACCTTGTCTTGGAATACTTAATATTTAAGTTTCAGTACCTATGTAATGTGTTGGCTACCATACACACATACACACACACAAATACCTATAAGTAAATAAAGGCTACATATAAGTGCTGTTTTTTCATAATCTATAAACTGTTTAGCTATTATTTTAGTTTTTCAACAAAAGTTGAAAAATATTGTACTTGATTAAAGCACAGAGTTCCCATTGAATTTATCAAGTTTTGGAACCCTCCTCTGAATTTGTGACATGTAATAAGCATAAGTCATTTCCACTCCCAATCTCCAGGGATACTATCTGGTGAGAATCTAATAGCCTCCTCTATAATTTGAAAAGTAAACATCAGTGTAAGAACAGAAAAGGATTTTGCAATGAGCATCATGAGGAAGACAAAAACTATGGCAGCAACTCAGCAAGACCATTTTGAATCTTTATTTGCAATTTCCATAGAATGGATTTTTTGGTTCTAAGAGTCCTCACATATCTTGTCTTGATTTTAATTTGCCCATATCCTCCCCCCTCATTTTACCTCAGACCTATCAACTCTCTACTGAATATTATTCCCCATTTGTTTTCAAATCTGTTTTTTTTAATTAGTACTTTTGGAGGGAAGAAGCATAAGAATGCTTAATTTCATCCTGTTTCTACATGAATTGTAAAGAAAATATTCAGAAGCATTTTGACCTGAAACTGGAATATCACTAACTCTACATACTGGGTTTAGCCTGGTCTCTAGATACACCTTACTAAATAGTAATAAAATAGATAATGTTTTTCCTTTGCTGAGATAATACATTGGCTGATTCTTTGAGTCTATGGAAAGCCGATTTTTTTTTCCCTTTCCATGTTTAGACTTGTCCTACTGACTACAAAGAGATACAAGAATGAATTCTAAAGAACGTACTATTTTCCTTAGCATACTCCTTACAAATCTTTTCTTTCAACCTCCTGATAGCTATAGGTTTTGTGACTGCCTTGAAAGAAACCCCCCAACTTCTACTCACCGGCTGTCTTTTGACACCTAGCCAATTTTTCCAAACCAGAATCCGTAGTTGATGGAAATATGAAGCCATCTTTGAAATAACCAAATGAGACAATCCTTTCTTTTTCACCACTCCTGGAAAGTGAAATGTCAAGTGGATTCACTGTTCCACTTGCAGTGTCCAGCAGAATTGAACTCTCTTCAAGGCATAACTTTGGTGGGAAGGGGACAGGACAGAAATTCACAGCACTGTTCTTCTGGGTTTCTCCTCTTCTTACACTGAATTTTCATCCAACAGAAATTCTTGATGGACTCTTCTTCCAGAGAGAGAGAGAGACAGAGACAGAGAGACAGAGACAGAGACAGAGGCAAAATCAGAGTCTAAAGTTGCTTTAGCTCATTCAAGAATAGTATTCACTTGCTGTGAGCTTCATTGTGTTGGACTCCAAAGAGAATGAACATCATTCAGATAATGTTCTCACTGTTAAAAAAAAAAAAAAGCAAAACACACCTCCTACTCTACATGAAATTAACTGCCTATCCACACCTTCAAGAACGTGTCACCTGCATAAGACGCGTCATAAGGAATTAGGTGGGACCCTTGACAGGCCAGTATGACTTGTCTTGCATTTTCTTACCTTACTTTATCATCTGCTTTAGGAGAGGCATAACACAGAAAGTATTGCCCAGCATTGGCTCTGGGCACAATTCCTTTCCTACTAATTGAATTGGTGCTATATCTCCTGAGTCAATAAACTCAGAGGTAAGCCTGAAATCTCTAGCTTGAATTTCAACACATTGGTGAATGTAATTGAGAAAATCTTCTTCAGGTCTACTATTTTAGTTTTTTAAGGGTATAGAGTAAGCAAGTATTTATTAAATGCTTGTCACTATGGCAGAGGTCATTCCCCATCCTTAAATATATTAAAGCATTATTTGAAGATATGAATTCATAGCCTAGGATCTTTCCCTATTTGGGGTCATTATAATTTGCCAGACTCCCCATGTGAAATTATAATATGAACCCACAAATCTGCAGATCTCTACTAGGTGACATGCATGGTATACAGGGAAAAAATTCAGCAGCCCTAGCGTCAGAGGACACTTAGCATCTGAGGCAAGATTTGAAATTCTTCCTGATTCTAAATTCAGTGTCCTAAAAACCAAGTTAACCATATTTAAACGTTCTGATCAAGAGAAGGAATCTGGTGTCAGTGAGTGACTAATATAAAATTTGCATGGAAGAAGGCCAGGCTACTTTCTTGAATCATTCAGAGTGAGTTTTATTATTGAACAATACAATAAAGGATGGGGAGAGTCAACAAATGCAGATATTATGGAGAAGTTGAGGAAATAAAGTCTTCTTGTAGCCTAAAGCTCCTTGTGACAAAGCAGTTTTGGGCTGCTCTCCATTCCTCACATGACTAGGTCTCATACAGGAAAGTAAAAAGTTGATTTGTGGAATATGGGAGGCAAAACTTTACAATTAAGATTATTTACTTTAAGTTGAATATTAAATGAATTCCTTCTATATACTTTTTTTATTTCTTGGTGGAGTTTTTTAGTCTTCAACTTTTTAAAGAGAAAATTGTAAATAAAAGATATTATACTTAATAAATTACATAGAATTTCAAGATTTGAAATAGTATCAGCAGTCATAGAATGCCCTCCACAGTCAATTCATAGATTATCCAGCTTTTACCAAAAGATCCCTAAAGACAGAGAACACACTTGCCCCAGCAAGGCCATTCATTTCTCTTTTAAATGTCTCTAATTACTAGAAAGTGTTTCCTTCTATGAAGCCAAAATTTGCCTCTCTATGAAGCTATTGCTCATGAACCCTGTTTCTGTTCTCTGGGCCCAAACGAAACCAAATCTATTTCTTCTTCCAAGAGACAACCCTTCAAAGACTGGAAAGTTTTTCTTGATCTCTCTTCTAAACATCCCCAATTCCTCCTACCAAACCCCGTGGGGCATGAATTCAAAGTCCTTCAACATTCTCTTTATCTTTCTCTGGACACTTTTTAGATTTTTTTAATGTCCTTTTTAAAATGTGATACTCAGAACTGAACTCAATACTCCAGATGTGGTCATTCTCTAATTCTATGCTTCTGTTAATGCAGCTTAAGTTTTCATTAGCTTTCAAGATCCTGCTTTATGTTGAGCTTCCAGTCCACTAAAAGCTTCCAATTTTCTTCCTACTAGCTGTTGTCTAGCTATGTATCTCTCATCTCATATTTTCAAAGTTGACTTTTTGAGCCCAAGGATATAACTCTTCATTATCTCTCATCAACCCCTGTCCCCTCCGTGTTCCATCTTTGCCAAAACCTATTAATTTCACCCTTGCAAGATGTCTCAGATACACCCCCTTCTCTCTCTGAGACTACCACCATCCTGGTGAAGGCGCTTATCACTTCACATCTAGCCCTGAAGATCTAGTGCTCTGGACCTCAAAGTTTCAAGGGAACTTAGCCATGGTAGGTAGAGGTCAGCACAGGGATCCAAGTGACTTAGCAATGAGACAAGCAAGGCAGACTGCCCCAGGCAAAAGTGCAACAGACTGGCACAAAGCTCCATTCAGGAACTATAGCTGGAGGGATGAGCAATTTTTTTTCTAAATTCTGATTAGAATCAAAAAATTGTTAGAAATCTAGACATCCCCATCCCCCAAAGAAAAAACTTCATAACAACTTCAAGCACAGACTCAAAAGAAAAAATTAATTTCTCACAAACACGAAATAAATATCTAGAAGAAATGATTCAAGTTTAAAAAAATTAAATAAAATGCTGTAGGAAAGACTTAGAAGGAGAATAAATAGCCTAGAAGAAAAAGCAACTAGCTGACCTTACTCAAGAAATGGACCTCATGAAAACTGAAATAGATTAAGTAGACATTTCTCAATCAGTAAGAAAATTTTCAGTCAAATAATTGAGAACAACAGAAGAAAGGGTAAAATATATATTATCAAAATCAACTGATCTGAAAAATTGATCAAAGACAATTTAAGAATCATTGGACTCCCTGAAAATCAGGATCAAAAAAAAGAAAGGAAAGAAATTACACTATGAGAAATAAGCACAGTCAAGCAAAATGAATTCATATATGACCATGTCCAAAACTGAGTGTCTCTTTCCAGACCTTGTGCCCATCACCTCTCTGCCAAGAGGTGGGTAACATGCTTCATCATAGGCCTTTTGGAAACATGGTTGGTTATGACATTGATTGGAGGTCTTAAGTCTTTCAAATTTGTTTTCTATATAACATTGTTGTCCTTGTCTAAATGGTTCTCATGGTTCTGTTCATTTCCCTCTATCTTGGTTGCTAATACCCAGGATTCTCTAAAATTGTCTCCAGCATTTTTTTGAGCAATAATATTCCATGACATGTGTGTATATATATATATATATATATATATACGTATACCACAAATTATTTGGCCCTTTCCCAGTTATCTAAGAGGTAATCAAGGCATCCTCTTAAATATTAGTTTTATGTTTTCTTCCCCCACCCCCATCCCTTTTCCAATCTCCCATCAGGATCAGAAAATTTATTTTGCTTAAATCAAATTAGGTAATAACCTCCTAAGAAGGTATTTTCACCTTTCTTAGCATCATCCCCCTTTCTACCCTTCTCTGTTCCCTGGTTGAATTTGAAGCATTATGACCCTAAACACTGTGTGTGTGTGTGTGTGTGTGTGTGTGTGTGTGTGTGTGTGTGTATGTGTGCATGCGCTCAATCCTCTGTTTCAGATAAGAATGAAGTTCATCAGATGGTCACTTCCTCTACCCCTTTCTTCATGTGTACTCTTCTTCTCACATGCCCCTATTATAAGAAATATAAGTTCCATCTCCTTCCTATCTACACTAATGTATTCCTCTTTTTTCCTTCCTTTCTTCTTTTCTTTCTTAAAACTCTCAAAATAGAACCAATCAATTCCAAGACCTGCATTTTTCTTATTTAACTCCCTAAATATCCTTTGAAGACATGAAGGTTCTAAAGGGACCCTTATTCTCCATCTATTAAAAAGGCAGGCACTCTATGTGATTCTACCTGGGAATCTTCTGAGCTAAGTCCTCATCAAATTAGAACAAACTGAAACCTGTGTGAGTGATCTCAGAATCTGTGTAACTATACAGGGAGACCAAATCCCTCTGGAGATCAAGTTTGCCCTCTCAGGATTTCCCAAAAGGAACTGAACAGAAGAAGGTGTTCACCGGGTCTTTCACAAGCTCCCTTTACTATAAAAATATTCAAAATTATCCCAGATAGAGCCAAAATCCATCCAACCCAAAATTCTATTTCAAACGTAGCTTTAAAAAAAGGGGGATGTACTAACAAAAAAAGTGACAGCAAACTGTGATTCTATCCTTGAGGATTAGTCATATACCCAAAGATTTCTAACTTTTCATTAACTACCCACCTATACTTGTTCAGAACTTCTCAGGAGTGTGGGTAACATATCAAAACTCTTGCCATTGTCCATCTCAGCAAACTGCCTGGTCCACACATTAAATGGGAAGTTTAATCAAAGGAAATGGACCTGAAAGGGATTGCAGACATCATCTAGTCCCAGTCGTTGACTTTTACAAAGGAAAAAACTGAGGCCCATAGAGGGCCCCAACCTCAAAAAGGAAGTTATTTATCAGAGCAAAGATTCATACCCAAGTCAGCTGACTCTAAATACAGTATTCTTTCTGCTATGCTATCATTGCTATTCAATTCTTCAGGAGGTACTCTGATTGAGATTAGATTAGATTCAGACTAAAATTGTTTTTAGTACATGCAGAATCACTTCTAGGACGTTAAACAAGGTCGATGTTGTTCCGTTCAGGGTACCTTATTGCTGGTCACCAGTGATTACCAACTGCGAAGTAACAAGATAAAGGTGAAAACTTTTGGATTGGTAATAAGGGGTAGGGACAGAGGGAGAATGAAGACAATTATTACGGTAATTACACCTCAGGGGCATGTTGGGCAAATTCAAATTAACAAGGAGTTAGTTTAGAACAAAAAAATGCTAAAGCCTATGAAGGCAGAGAAAGATGGTAGACTGCAGAACAGATGATGCAGAAAAGCGTGAACATAGCAAAGCTTCAGATGAGCTACAGACCTCCCCCATGCAGTCACACGTTGTGAGAAAGGATAGCATTAAATTATATATGAGAATTATAGCACCTGGGCTAACTTGGAGGGAGGGGGAGATCCATGGTGTAACCACTACTGGGCATACTCCAGGTAGTTTGGGGATGGAGATCTTGGGAACTGGAGAGGTTGAAGAGCTGGTTCAGCCAAACCCACCATTTTATTATTCCTCACACATGACATTACGTTCCCTATCGCGAGCTTTTGCATTGGCAGTTGTCTCATGCCTCTTTCATTTTTGTCTTTATTTCCT
Source organism: Potorous gilbertii (assembly GCA_028658325.1). Taxonomy (NCBI): domain Eukaryota; kingdom Metazoa; phylum Chordata; class Mammalia; order Diprotodontia; family Potoroidae; genus Potorous; species Potorous gilbertii. The sequence goes on from CM053771.1 coordinate 489,671,936, forward strand.
GAGTGCCTAGCATAGTGTCTGGAACTTAAGAGCTTAATAGATGTTTGTCAATTAATTTATTGAACCAAATGAGGCAGGGGTTAGTGTGAAGACTGTGACCTAGGTACTAAGCAAGAATGACTAGGAAGTCTACAGATGAAAGTAACATGAACCTAGGCAAGATAGAGTCATTCTGAAAGGATTAGAAGAAGCTTTTTGAGTGACAGGTGCAAGAAAGAGGGTCTGAAAATGACAGTAAGGAGTAAGGAGAATTCTATATCCTCCTCCTGGACCTGCATGTTAGTTAACCCTAGGGAAGGTTCTAATTAAGATTCCTTGTCTTCCTTGTCAGATTTCATTAAGCACCAGAAAATGTCAAGACTATGGGAAACACAACTCATGAAGGAAGGAGAATTTATCAATAGATGAGGGATTCCAGTATGTATGAGTAGAAAGCGAGGTCAGAAGACATTAGGGACTAGAGGGAGATAAGTTAACATCTGGGTTTAGGGAGGCAGCAATGACAGAAAGCTCTTTTACTATAGATCCAAAGTGACTCACATTCAGGAGTATGTAGGTAAATGTTTAAGCACTGCCTCTCAAAATAGAAAAAGCACAGGACACTAAGTGACTCACCCAACTTTACTGCAGTGGGAGGAAATCTGAGGGTGTGATTCAACAAATCAGCAAGCATTTATTAAGCACTTACTATGTACCAATGGTACAAGCCACATATAGGTAAGGAATGTCATCATCATATCTTTTTACATATTTCATCATTCCCACTAAACCCACCATATTTCCCAACTTTCCTGTTTCTATGGAGGGCATCACTATAGTCCCAGTCATCCTGGGTTTATTTTTCTCTATCTTATGAATCAGCTGCAAAATTCTGCTTATTCTACTGCCCTAAGATCACTTGTATACATCTACTTTTCTCCACATGATGCCAGAAGCCTCATCACCTCTTGCTTGGACTATTGTAACAGCATCATAATTGGTATCTCTGCTTCAGTCTCTCCCTTTGTCAATCCATTTTCTTCCACAAAATGACAAAATATTCTTCCTATGGTATAGATCTGACTACATCACTTACTGACTTAAAAAACTTTCTGCAGTTTCCTATTGCTTCTGGAATATAATGCAAATTCCTCAGCTGAGAAAAATATAAATGAAATATAAAGCAAATTTAAGGTGCTTCAAAATTTAACTCTATCTTTCTAGTCTTATTTCATATTTTTCCTTTAATTTACTTAGCTGACCTTGATTACTAGTCAGTCCTTCATATATGCTATTCCATCTTCCACCTCTGGTACTATACCTTCGCAAGAATCCTTATATTCCTTTAGGTAAGTTTATGTTTCACTTCATCCATAAAGCCTTTTCCGATCCCAACCCCTATCCCTACAGGAAAATATGAAGTCCTAGAAGGCAAGGATGAAAATATTTGTCTTTGTATTCCAGTAACTCCATGAGACCTTCTATAACGCCTCACCATGACGTGAAATTGACCTTCAGTCCTCAATGGATCTGTCATCAGAGTAAAATCTCTCTAAGATTCTACTGTGCTGGGAAAGGCTTTAAGAATGGCTCCAAGAACAGATTATGTCTGCTTTTCCATGATCAGTCCATGTAAATACAGAGAGACTCTTCACAGGTAGGATAGGAGACTGATGATGGATTATTTGTTCAAGGCATCCCATAAAACAAAGAAATATACAAAATGGCAAACAGTTCCATGTTGGCCCCTTTCTCCTCTGCAGTGAATAAGGCAAACTGGTGGGAAAGCAAGCAAAGGTTACTAGGAATTAAACAATTTTGAGACTATCTATAAACATTAGCTAACTTATAGGTGAGATCTTTATTCCAAGACCAGAAAGTGGACACGCTACTGCAGAAAATGAATCATATCAATATTAACATTTCCAATAAAAATGAACTAGAAGAAAGTTATAGCTAAATGGGGGAATGACTGGCATACTTATCTCAGAGGGTTAGTTTTTATTGTGCATCAAAAATCAACAAGACATTATTTCATAAAACATTTCTCTTACATTACAGCATTTATGACAAATGATAGCCTGGCACAAAGAGAACAAGGAGGTAGAAATATTCTATTAAGAATACAATTTTGAACCCAATCAATGAAATCAACATAACTCTAAATCTTAGGGAGATCAATGAAGAAATGTGCAGGTGATAATTGAAAAATATGCTGGAAAAAATGATTTGGTAACACCAAGACTTACCATATTAAAAGTTCATTTCTATATGTCACTAATATTTTCTTCAAGAAGGAAGTTGAGGCATTTGACATGGTAAGCTACAAATAGTATTGTGAACCTGAAAATGATGTTTGAACAGATAGGAAATTACTGCTTACTGACCTGATAGTCATTTCTTTTTTTTTTTAATTCTTTTATTAATTTTATTTATTTTCAGTGTTCTACCATCACTACCATATAACTTAGATTTTTTTCCCCCTCCTTCCACCCTACCTTCCCCCTCCCTCCCCAGGACAGCATACAATTTTATATAGGTTCTACATATACATTCCTATTAAATACATTTTCACTGTGGTCATGCTGTGTAGAAAAATTAAAATGAATGGGAGAACTCATGTAACAAACCAAAACGTAATGTGAAAGAAAATAATCTGTTACATTCTGCAATTAAATGCCCTAATTCTTTCTCTGAATGTAGAAGGCATTTTGCCTTAAAAGACCATTGGGGATTTTTTTAAGTCCTCACATTGCAATGAAGTACCAAGTCTACCAGAAAAAACTCTCGCACACTGTGGTTATTGCCGTGTACAAAGTTCTCCTGGTTCTGCTCCTTTCACTCAGCATCAGTTCATATAAGTTTTTCCATACCTCTCTGAAGTCTTCCTGTTCATCATTTCTTAAAGTGCAATAGTATTCCATTACATTCATATAACATCATTTATTCAGCCATTCCCCAATTGATGGGCATCTCCTTGATTTCCAGTTTTTGGTCACCACAAAGAGTGATGCTATAAATATTTTTGTACATATGGGACCATTTCCCATTTTTATAATCTCTTGGGAATACAGTCCCAGAAGCAATATTTCTGGGTCAAAGAGTATGCATATTTTTGTAACCTTTGGGCATAGTTCCAAATTACTCTCCAGAATAGTTGGATCAGCTCACAGCTCCACCAACAATGAATCAGTGTTCCAACTCTCCCACATCCTCTTCAACATTTATCATTTGCCTGTTCTGTCATGTTTGCCAATCTGATAGGTATAATGTGGTACCTCAGAGTTGTTTAGATTTGCACCTCTTTAATCAATAGTGATTTAGAGCATTTTTTCATATGACTATAGATATCTTTAATTTCTTCCCTGAAAACTGCCTGTTCAGACTTTGACCACTTATCAATTAGGGAATGACTTGTATTTTTGTACGTTTGACTCAGTTCTCTATATATTTTAGAAATGAGGCCTTTATCACAGACACTAGCTAAAAAAAATTCATTCCCAGTTTTTGCATTCCTCTGGATCTTGGTGGCATTGGGTTTGGTTATGCAAAATTTTTCAGTTTAGTGTAATCAAAATTATCCATCTTGCACTTCATGATGCTTTCTATCTCTTCTTTAGTCAAAAATTCTTCCCTTCTCCATAAATCTGATAAATACACTATTCCTTGCTCCACCAATTTGTCCATAGTATCAATCTTTATACCTAGATTGTGTACCCATTTAGACTTTATTCTTGTGTATGGTGTCAGGCATTGGTCTATGCCTAGTTTCTGCCACACTGTTATTCAGTTTTCCCAGCAATTTTTGTCAAACAGTGAGTTCTTATCCCAGAAGCTGGGATCCTTGGGTTTATCAAAAAATAGATTACTATATTCATTGCCTACTGTGTCTTGAGTACCTAGCATATTCCATTTGTCTTCCCTTCTGTTTCTTAGCCAGTACCAAGTGGTTTTGATAATTGCTGCATAATACAATTTGAGATATGGTAGCACTAGTCCACCTTCCCTAGCATTTATTTTCATTAGTCCCTTTGATATTCTGGACCTTTTGTTCTTCCAGATGAATTTTGATATTATTTTTTCTAGATCTAGACAATAATTATCTGATAGTTTGGTATGGCATTAAATAAGTAAATTAATTTAGGTAGAATTGTCATTTTTATTATATTGGCTCAGGTTTACCCACGATCAACTAATGTTTTTCCACTTACTTAGATCTGACTTTATTTGTGTGAAAAGTGTCTGGTAATTGTGTTCATATAGTCCCTGGGTTTGTTCTGACAGTTAAACTCCCAAATATTTTATAGTGTCTACCCTAGCTTTAATTGAGATTTCTCTTTCTATCTTGTGCTGTTGGACTTTGTTACTAATATGTAGACATGCAAAAGATTTGTGCAGGTTTATTTTGTAACCAGAAACTTTGTCAAAATTTATTATTTCAAGTAATTTTTTACTTGAATCTCTAGGATTCTCTAAGTATATCATCATATCATCTGCAAAGAGTGATAACTTAGTTTCTTCTTTGCCTATTCTTATTCCTTCAGTTTCTTTATCTTGTCTAATTGATACAGCTAACATATCTAGAACCATATTGAATAACAGTGATGATGATGGACAGCCTTGTTTCACCCCTGATCTTATTGGAAATGCATCTAGCTTATCTCCATTGTATATAATGCTTGTTGAAGGTTTTAGGTAGATACTGCTTATTATTTTATGGAAAGTTCCCTTTATTCCTATGTTCTCCAGTGTTTTTAATAGGAATGGGTGTTGTAGTTTGTCAAAAGCTTTTTCTGCATCAGTTGAGATGATCTTGTGGTTTCTGTTAGTTTTGTTGTTGGTATGATTGATAATGCTAATAATTTTCCTAATATTGAACCAGCCCTGCATTCCTGGTATGAATCCTACCTGATCATAATGTATTATTCTCATGATGAGCTGCTGTATTCTTTTTGCTAAAATCTTATTTAAAATTTTTGCATCTATATTCATTAGAGAAATTGGTCTATAATTTTCTTTCTCTGTTTTGTCTCTTTCTGGTTTAAGTATCAAAACCATATGTGTATCATAAAAAGAATTTGGGAAGATTCCTTCCCCAATTTTCCCAAATAGTATATATAATATTGGAATTAACTGTTCTTTAAATATTTGATAGAATTCACTTGTAAATCCATCTGGCCCTGGAGATTTTTTCCTACGGGGTTCATTGATGGCTTGTTCAATTTCTTTTTCTGAGATGGGGTTGTTTAAGTATTCAACTTCCTCTTCTGTTAATCTGGGCAAATTTTAAAATGCTCATCCACCTCATTTATATTGTTGAATTTATGGGCATAAAGTTGAGCAAAGTAATTTCTAATTATTGTTTTAATTTCCTCTTCATTGGAGGTGAGTTCACCCCTTTCAATTTTGATATTGGTAATTTGGTTTTCTTCTTTCTTTAAATCAAATTGACCAAAGGTTTATCAATTTTATTAGTTTTTTCATAAAACCCACTACTAGTTTTATTTATTAATTCCATAGTTTTCTTAATTTCAATTTTATTAATCTCTCCTATGGTTTCAGTATTTTTAATTTGATATTTACTTGGGGATTTTCAATTTGTTCTTTTTCTAGCTTTTTCCTGATAGTCATTTCTGAATTAAATATCTGTAACCAGTCAGACCACTGGTTTATTAATTCAAAGATTAAAATTAATACCAAATTAGAAGAAACTGTTGAAATGAGAAGGTATGTAAATGCATTTGAAGTGGCTACAGGCTGATTTATTTAAATGAAAAAATGGTAGGTGATTAAAACAACAGACTTTCACACACACTATGACCATTTCCTTAAAAAGGTTATTCAACACAAATTAATCAACAAAAGACTTCAAAAGGTCCTTTTAACCATTTTACACATCAAACATATCATCTCTTTGCCAAGCTGAGCGACATAGTATCCAAGGCCAAAACTAGTTTAAAATATAAATTTGTTTTACTAATCTTATTGAGGTGATTAGTAGAAGATTATGCATGATATCTTCTCATATCCTAATTTCCTATTATCCATATCCTAAAATGTGTTTACAAAAAGTTTGGTGAGACATTCAGAGAAGTCAGATTATCCCAGGACATTAAAGATTAAAACTGGAAGGAGGATAACAAACAGACAGAAATAGAAATGACTCATAAGGTTTCTATTATAGGTTCTTTTCCATCTCAATGATAGTAGAACCTACACATTTCATAGATAGATAGATAGACAGATGGATAGATAGATATATGGATAGATGGATGGATGGATACATAGATAGATAGATAAATAGATGAGATAGATGAGACTGGTAGACTGAAGAGGAAATAGAGGTAAATAGGCTTCTCTCTATATATCTATCAGTATATCTATCTATATAAATATACTTATGTACTTACATGTAGATAGAAGCCTATCTATCATCTATCTATCTATCTATTTATCTGTCTGTCTGTCTGTCTGTCTCTTCAAGAAAAAGTTCAATGTGCTTTATAAATGTATATGAGACAAAAAACATTTTGGTTGACCAATGCAGTAAGAGTATAAAACACTCTGGTCTGGGAGTAAGGAATTCTGAATTCTAGCTTTGGATGAGCTATTAGCTATCTGATCTTGGATAAGTCTGGCTCTCAGCCTCAGTCATTGATGATGGAAAAGAAAAGGGTTGGCCTTGCTTTAAAATCCTAATATAACTATGTAGTCTAAAGCAGAAATCTCCTGAAGTTCTCAGGAGATCTTGATACTTATGTAGATGCCCAATCTGGTCATGCTGCCACAAATTCTTTTCTAAGGGTGGGGCTGCACCACTGTGGTTGCAGTATCAGAAGAGAAAAAGGAGCACGTTGGGGATATTTCAGAGATGAAATTGAGAGGACATGGCAATGGATTGGCTATATCAGGGGTGGAGCAATGGAGTAGGGGTAGGGAGTGAGAGATAATGAGGAGTTGAGGTTGACACATATTGTGAGCCTGGGTGACTGGAAGGATGGTAGTGCTCTCAACAGTAATAAAGACATTAGGAAAAAGGGAGGGTTTGTGTATTTGTGTGGGGGGGGGGAGATAATCAATCAAAGATAATGAAGTATGAAAAGTCCTTAATCAGTTTGGAAGGAGTAAAATGTATTGGATAAAATAGAGTGACATTGCACCAGAAATGTGTTGGGATTGATTGATGAGACCCAGTCACACCCTGTGGGTTTTGGATAAAATCAGCAAACTAGCTTGGAATCAAATTCCAGTGGTGATACAAGAGAACAGTTCCAAACAAGTCTCTGAGAGGAAATTACTTGGGAGGAGGGAGGGCAGTGGAGGGTTTTTATCTTTCTTCCTTCCCACTTGACCAGAGGAAGACTCTGGGAACTTCAAAAGGAGAGAGGATTTGGATTTCTCATCCATATCCTAACAGGATTCTTGGAATACCAGTGCCTGGGAACAATCAGTTATAAGGAGTCAAGGACAAGATAGGCACACTGAAATAAGACAGTTTCAAGACTCTGCAAGGACTCCAGTGGAAAACTCCAACATGCCTAAGGAGAGCTTTATGAATATACTGTAAAAGGGAAAAGAGGCTTTATAGCAATCAGGAACTATAAATTACTCCCTTGCTATATGTGTACTCTCAACTTCAGAATACTTTCCTCTAAATTCTGTATATACTAGTCGAATAATGTGTCATGGACTTCCTAACATTTTGTAGCAACTATTCTTACTATCCCAACTTCGTTAAAACTCTTTTCTAAAATCTAACCAAATTGGATTAAATAGTTGATATCAATTGATTATCATGGATGAAGTACATTGCTGGGGATATATAAACTATAAACATCAGCTGCTATTAACATGAGCATTCTAGGGATGAAGAACCTTGAGGGGAGAAGAAACAGCTTTCTACGGGCAAACCTGACACGTTAGTTTGAGTGATGGGGAAGGACTAGGAGAGCAACCCCAGATTTTGTGAAGATTAAAAATGATAAAATATGGTAACAGATTGGATACTTAGAGTAACATTATAGAGTTAAAGACAAGACCAAGATTTCATGCCTGGGTGGCTTAATGGGAGAATAATGATGTCTCAACAGTTATAAGGAAGTCTTAGGGCCTGTGGGGCATAATAAACTCTGTTTTTGGACATATTGAGTGTGAAATGCCTATTGGTCATCCAATTTGAGACGTCCAAAAGGCAGCTGATGATATATGGATAGATAGATAAGGAGAGCTGTTAGAACTGGAAATAAAGATCTGGCAGTCATCTGTTTAAAGTATAATTCAGTTCTCCACACCAGAACCCAAACTCAATCCTCTGTTATTCCAGGTTTTATTAAGATAAGTATAATGTCTAGAATCATGAGGGAGGTGATCTTGCCACCATACTCAGTTCTGCTCTGACCAAACCATAAATGGACTGCTGAGTTGAGTTCTAAGCACCATATTTTAGGACTGATAGTGACTAGCTGGAGAATATTCAGAGAAGGATGACCAGTAAAAGAACTCAAATTCCTGCCATTCCAGGACTAATGGGGGAAATGGGAATTGTTAGCATGAAGAAAAGAAGACTTAGTGGGACTAAAGAGAAGGACAGGGAGATATATGCTAGGTGTCTTCCAATAGGCAAATATTGTTGTATACAAGAGGCAGAGTTTGTCTTGATATAAAAGAATACACTCTAACCACCATTATGGCTATCCAAAAGTGTCCAAAAAGCCATCTTAGGTGATGAGGACTCCTTAACATTGGAGGACTTCACATGGAGAATGGATCCTCACTTGTCAGAAATATTATCAAGGGGATTCCCACTGATAGATTCCAGCTAGGTTATTACCTCCTCCAGTACAGATGCCTTCTCACACCCCCATCAGGTAGTCACACCTATTTGTTAATGATCCGTCTCCATTCCAGTTTCTAAGAGCATCGTGTCTGGATTTTGGATCTCTACTTTGCCCTTATCATTACTTACCAAGCTTGCATCATACTCACTGTGTACATATCACATACCTCTATTTAATTATAAACTTCCTGAAAATGGGGCTTTGTATTGTTTTACATCTTTTATATGCTCAGTGACCAGTAGGGTATCTTGAATGTAGTGGGCACGCGATAAATGTTTTGGATCCCCCTTTGCTCTTGAATAAAATGTATTTGTTCATCCCAAATTCTGTGCACTTAATAATTGTAAGAGGTTATACAAGACTCAAAGAGTTCAAAAGACTTTTAAGACCTGATTCTGGTACTCTAGAAGCTTACAATACAGTTAGACAATGATGCAGATACACACAAAACAGGCAGTACTGCAAGGTGTTATATGGTTACATGCCAAAATGAGTCACATAGGAGTTCATAGAAAGGGATTAATAGTGTGGACTCCATATGTTTCAGTAGTCCCAGAGGGCTTCATGGAGGAGGTGGGAATGGAGCAGGAGTCTGAGGGAGAGATAGGATTTGGACCAGTGAAGGAGGTAGGGTGGGTGGAGGGCAGTGCTGGAAACAATACAATCGAAGGCTTAGAATCAGGAATGAGTGGGTTTGGGGTATACAGAGATAATTGGTCAGACCACAGGTCAGAGTTTGCATTTTGGAAAGGTAGGAGAAAAAATAAGGCAGCAAGGTTAGGACCTGAAGACCTGAGTTCAACTCTGGCCTCAGATGCTTATAAACTGTGGGACCCTGGGCAAGTCACATAAGCCTTTTTGCCTCAGTTTTCTCTTCTGTAAAATGAGCTAGAGAAGGAAATGGCAAACAGTTCCAGTATCTTTGCCCAAAAAACCCAACCCAAGTAGGGTCACAAAGAGTTGGACATGACTGAAGAAAACAACTAAAAGAGATGAGGATGGAAAGATAGATGTCCATCTTGGAGAGGGCCTTTAATTCCATACTGATGATTTTGTCATTTTTCCTGTAGATTCCTGTGTGTCATTTGTAGTTCTTGAGCAAGGGTGTGATATAATGAAACTAGTCTTATTGGAACACTGAGGTCTAGAGGTTAGATTAAGGAAGCTAAATCTTCTGGTTAGATTAAAAGAAACCGTGGAATTTGTAGTGGACCAGTGGACCAAGTTTATCTCTCTTAATGACCACTAGATCAAGAATTTACTCCTTCATTTACTGGCAGTTGGTGGCATAGTACATAAGGCTCTGGACTTGGAGTCAAGGAGACCAAAATTCAGATCTGCCTTATGAGACTTACTATCCTTATATCGCTGAAGAAGTTATTCCACCTCTCAGTCTCAGTTCCTTTATTTGTAAATTGTGGGTCATTATAGCACCTGATCACATTACTGTTGTGAGAATCAGCTGAGATACTATATGTAAACAACTTTGTAAACTTTAAAGAGATAAATGCTAGCTATTTGATTTTACCTTCAAACTGGTGTAGGGTCATTATGTGGATTGCAATTGAAGTGATGTAAACTGTCCATAAATAATTGAGCCTCTCAAAGTAGAAGACATCAGAAAATGAGACAAGTGTCTGAATTTAACCCCAGCTCAACTATGCAACAAAAGGGGTGGGGGAAATTACAGATAACTTACTGCAAAAATAATAGCAGACTGTTTTCATGAGGAGGGTGGGTCATAAGCATGAGGATAATGAGATACCAATTACTAATACATCATTACCAAATATCCACTCAAGATGTAAGATGTGATACGATATGATGTGCTATGTAACGTGGGTGTAGGGAAGCTTTTAGTTTCAAGATTTTCAAGTGTTTTATCAGGAAAGAAGTATTGTAGTGATGACACATGGACAATTGGATTAACAGAGGGTAAAAACTTGACACCTTTCTCCCTACAGCTCTCCAAACAACAACAATGAAACCTGGTGGCAAAATATAAGTGGATCCGAGCAGTACTCCCCCTCCGAGGTCAACCTACAAAGACAAGACATGGGACAATTTTCTCATTCAATGACATTTTTTTTATTCGTCTCAATTTTCCTTAGTTGATATTACTTGATTCAAGTCCAAAAAGCCAATTGGAGGAGAGGATTATCTTTCTTATCACGAAGTTTGTGACACTGGAAAATTCAGGATGCTTTATAATCTTACTAAGAACCATTGGCCAGTCTAGACCAAGAATGGTGATAAATGAATGGACTGATGTCAACTTGGAATGAGGTCATACAATCAATGGGAAGAGGACTATTCAGATACTGCTGGCAAAGAACACGAATTGAATTTATTTAGTAACCTGCTCTGCACATATCTTTACAGATGTAAATATTTGCCTGTTGTCTTTCCTCTTGGAATGGAAGCTCCTTAAAGTGCAGCAATCATGTTTTTGCCTTTCTTTGTATCCCCAGTGCTTACAGTGCCCAATACATATAAGAACTTAATAAATGCTTTTTGACTGAGAGGCATTTCTCTAGGCACCATGCTTCTTGTGTGTCATCATGCAATGTACTTTATTTCTTGGTGCCTCAGTTTTCTCAATTGCAAAATGAGGGAGTTAAATTGAATTATTTCTAAAATCCCTGTCAGCTCAAAATCTTAGAATCCTATAAATTTACTGATCAACAAGTCCTAAAATATTGCTACAAATATTAAGCAGTCAGCCCATCAGCAAGCATTTACTAAGTGCCTACTATGTGCGCTGAGAATGCAGAAACTTCATTCTCTACAGATGATTAGTTTTAAAAAACATTTTCACTAAGATGTTAAGAAATAAAAATTTATCCTTAACATGAGGGAGTGAGGAGAATAGATAAGCAATCTGATGTAGAATGGTGATATCAATCTCAGTAGAAACTGGGGGTTCACTAAATAATACCTAAGGATCCCTGTAATTCCATATTGATTTAGAAAACCATATATCAACATTGTCTATGGCCTATTGTATTTCCCAATTACCAATAACCTCTTAAGTTGATTCAGGTCACTATGACCTGCTGGCCTTGTGTTTGACACCTCTGATGTAATGAATATAGCACTGGACTTGAATTCAGAAAGACCTAGATTAAAATCTTGCTTTGGATACTCACCAGATGTTTTACCTTCCCAAATAACTTTTGGGGGTCTCAATGTCCTCATCTGTAAATTGAGGGGGTTGGATCCGATGACCTCTCAGATCTCTTTCAACTTTATATCTATGATCCGACAAAATGGAGGCACTGGATCTCCAGATCTCTACTTTGAGGGATTTGATTAAGGAAAAAAGGTAAAAAAAAAATATTATATAATAATTAGAAGGACAGAACAGGGTCAAATTGGAGATTAATGAAGGTATCTAGTGTGGAATCAGTGAGACTCAGCAGCCCATTATGTGTATGTGGGGAAGGGGTGGTATTATGAGATAACCGTTACAAATTAATGGATAATTGATTACAGTAAATTGAATATTTGCTTTCTGTTGTTCTGTCTAGAGACTGAAAGATTTCTCATGGGGAACAATCTCAAAGGGAAACAGTTTCATTAAAAATCATTCCTGAGCAATTAATTTTTTAAAATTTATTTTTAATGGTAACTTGTTTTTTATCCTAGTCATTTCTTATATCCCCATTCCATTGAATTCTCTCTCAAAACAAAGTTAGTTAAGCAAAATCAACTAGCAAATATGTGTGTCTGTGTGTGTATAATATATGTAGTGTGTTAGTATGTATGTATATTTGTGTATGAGAGTACACACTATTCTACATCCACAGACCCTCATCGCTTTACTGAAGAAATAAAATTGTGTGTTTCATCATCTGTTCACCTGAACCAAAACTGGTCCTAGCAATTTCATGAACCAGAACAATGAAGTTTAAGGTAACTGAGGAAGCATGGCTTAGGGCAAAGTCAGAGAACCTGGGTTAAGATCCTTGTTCTTATTATTCACATAACCTTGGGAAAGTCATTTAACCTCTCAAGACCTCATTTTCCTCTTCTGTAAAATAACGGACTAGATGACCTCTTAGATTCTATCTATTGTTATATCTGAATAAAATATTAAATCCTTTATGTCTTTAAAGCTGCCTGCCCCTTCTAACCTTTCCAGCCTTGTTACAACTTACCCATTGTGATGGCAAGCAAAATAGGATCTTTTGCTGATTTTGTTTTAGTATAATCACATGCCTCTGATTGAATCTTGGCTTTATCAATCAAGAGTCTTTATAAGGAGTAAAGTAAAGAAACAAGAGTTTCTTTAACTAGAAACAATATATGTATTTGTATTGTTAATTATTTTTATGTGATTAAAGATCTTCCCTACCTATTAATGAGCCCATCCATTAAGGAGAGTTTGATTAGAGAAGATTTCTGGGAAATCCTAAGTCTTTTGACTTAGGCATTAATTAAGGAGGCACTGATTCTCAAGAGTTGTAGTGCCCTCTGGCTCTAAAAACAGGTGTAAATACTCTGAGTTGAGGTTTTATTTTGAGATTCACTGATTGGAAGTGTTTGGCCAGATGAGGACTCTGGAAGCTGCTAAAGGAGCCCCCTGACGTTCAAAACCCAGATGTTGGTGCTTCTCTCTCTGGTGACTATGGTCAGACAGTTGGGTCAACCGTTTGTTGACAGGCAGAAGAAGCCATGTCTATCGATCTTTGATTTCTCTGTATTTTCTTTGAAGTTCCAGGTGCTGACACCCCTGAATTCAAAATGTATGTTGGAGTGCTTGCTATTACACCCATGGACTCTGTGACAATAGCGTCTTTGTTCTTCCTTGCACTGAACAGTTAAGACTCTAGGCATTTTCACTTGCTATCTCTTGTGCCTGGAGCTCTTTCCCTCCACTGCCTGCTTCTGGCTTCACTGACTTTCTTAAGGTCTCAGCTAAAGTCTTACCTTCTTCAACAAGTCGCTCTTAATTCCCTTAATGCTACAGCCTTCCTTCTATTGATTATCTCCAATTTATTATATTTTATTTGTGCATAATTTGTTGCATGTTGTTTCCTCATCAGACTGTGGGCTTCTTGAGTAAAGGACCATCTTTTGTATTTCTTTGTATTCCTAGCATTTAGAAAAGTGCTTAGCATATGTTTTTGTTCAGTTGTTTTTCAGTCATGTCTGACTTTTGTGATCCCATTTGGGGTTTTCTTGGCAAAGATACCTGGAGCAGTTTGTCATTTCCTTTGCCAGCTCATTTTACAGTTGAGGAAACTGAGGAAAACAGGGTTAAATGATGCTAGTTGACGCCCTGTCTGAATCTATCATGGGCCCATCATGAGAGAAAATGTGCCAGGGAGGTCTGTCAATTCCTGTGCAGCAAGAGAAAGCATCATTTTCAGAAAAGAACTTCTCAAAAAAAAATTTTCTGGGCCTCTCATTTTATTTTCCTTCCCCACAAGGTAATTTGTATTTATAAAGAGACTAAAACTGTATCCTACTCTGCTTGCATGCAAAAATCTGGACTCACAAAAACAAAATTTCTGACAGCAATAGTTGAATGAACAAAGCAACTATTTGTTTTGAAAAAAAGACTTAACAAGAGTTAAGTTAAAAAGTTAAAGTTAAAAAAAAGTTAAAAGTTAAAAAAAAACTCTCAATGCATGAAAACTCATTTCCACACAACTTTTAGGAAAACATTCATTATGCTGTCAAACTTACCTGTATTCTCCATTTCATGCTTCTAAACCACAGAGCAGGCTGCTGTTGATGGAGAGGGAACTTGGGGGATGGTGCAGTTAACTCTACCAGTCCCCTCCAGTTTAATTGAATTATAAACCAGATGATTTATAGGTGACACAACTTTTAGCTACCAAGACAGCTTGGTTAAAAGAAGAAATGGACCTTGATGCATCTATAATAAAGTCATATATCAAATAATATTTGGGTCAGTCATTGACCCCTTTTCCTTTCTAATAGTAGGAAGGAAAGAAAGAACACACCTCCAGTTAGATTTAAAGTACAGAGTAAGTGGGAACAACTGAAAATAAAACCGTAAAGACCTGAGTTGGTCAGCAGTAAAAAGTTATTAGAATTTCTTGGGGGAAAACTCTCATGGCATGAAACACAAAGTTAACTAGCTGAGTCACAAGAGTAAGGAGAAACAAATCAGACTGGACAAAACCTTGTTCAGGGTCATCAAAACTTAAAATCACACTAAAACTTTGGACACCCTGCACAATGATTTATATTTAATATGTTGGCCTACAACTTAAGAAAGAAATGAGATTACCTAGGAAAATATAAGGTGGCTTAATAATTTAATTAATTAGATGGAATTTAATTAGATGAATTTAATTAGATGAATATGAGAGTTCAAATAAAAGTTTGAAATGAGAAGCAGTATGGCTTAGCTGATCTCAGAGATTGTAAGACCTCGGTTTGAATCCTGCCTCAGACACATTCTGGTTGTGTGACTCTGAGCTATGTGCTTAACTTGTCAGTTCACCAGACAGCTAAGACTGAAAATTTTAGAGCAGGTGCCAAATTACATTTGTAGGGAGAGTTTCCTTGACAAGTGTGTCCTATAACAATAAAATCAGAGGTGTGGTTAAAACACACACATGTATGATGCATATACATATGTGTGTATATCTGTGCATGTGTGTACATATGTATACATGTATATTCATGCATACAAAATGCATATACATGCATTGCAATATATGAATGCATTACATATAGCATGTATATGTATTTCTTATATTAACATATTATGTACACTACCTTGTATTCTGTGTGCATGTCACGTGCATGTACATCATGTGTTGTACACATATATGCATGTGTGTATTACGTAACATATTATGGGTGTATGTGCCTATATGGAATATATAGCACCTAATCATGTGTTATATGTATAGTGCATGTATGGTTATATATGTAACACATCATGTGTCTGTTATATACATGTGATTGTAAAATCATATATGTAATATATATTGTATATGCATGTTTTATGTGTGAGTTTTGTATCTAGAAAATTACTAACTGTCCAATAGCTTTACCAAAATAAACAGTAGGGTTGTAAATGCAGCATGAAGGATTTAAGAATGAATCTACCCAGAAAGTAAGAGAAAACACTTATAAATTCCATTGTTGCACCAGAAATTGAACCAGAAAGGATCTTATTTTCACAAATGGTATAATAACTATTCACTGAATGATTGTATTTGTTGAGTGACTTGTCAAAGAAAACAAAGCAAATGGCTTTCCTGACTATGAGGCAGGTTAGACAAAGAAGTTAGGCTTTAATGTATTAAACTATTCTAAGCAGGGCTTTGTGCCTATGTATTGGCTGCCTAGCATCATAGACCTTTAAAGCTTAAGAGATCATCTAGCCCAGAGGTGTCAAATACTAGTTGAACCTTCCAAGTTCAACCTGAAATAGATTAAATTATAAGTGGTAAATATTTAGTCAAATTTTAAAAATACTAAAATACAGATAATTCAAATTTGTGGTTTTCAAAGTCAATATATTGCCACAGAGATCCTTAAATGTGGTTTAGTGAGTGCCCTGTTTCTATTTGAATCGACATCAATGATCTAGCCCAATTTCCTCATCCTCAAGATGAAGAAATTGACCCATAGAGAGTTGATTCAGCATGCCCTGAGAGATAAGACTAGAACCCATGTCTTTAAGCTAGTGTTCTGCCCAACTCACTACAATGCCTCTTCTTTATCTAGGTTGTTTTATCAGGAGGTCTTTCATTCTGCTCTGAAGTAGATGTCACTTATTAAACAAATGGTTAGTTGAGCTTGATGTTTTGCTTGACTTATTATGGAAAATGGGTGTAGCAGATGATAAGGGTCAGACTAAGGTCCTAGGGTCAAAGTCAGAAAAAAAATTCCTAGTCCCTTGAGTACTGTTGGTGAACAATGGCCAGGGGCAAAGGAAAGGAACTTTTTGTTGGAGGGTTTCCTTAGTGATTTCATCATGGAGTGCTAAAAAGCATTACTAGCAAGGTTCACTGGGAAAGAACACTGGCTCTAAAGTCAGAAGACCTGAGTTCAAATGCTATTTCTGGTACATTCTAACTGTATGACCTTGGGTAAGTCATTTAAAGTCTTTGGGGTAATTTAAATGACAGGATGATCTAAATGGCTGCTTTACTCCCTTTCAGCTATAGACTTAAAACCTTACTCTCAAGAGTCCTGAATACTTAAACATACACATGTCATGAAGGCCTTAAAATGAATACCTCTTCCCTTAATTTTTAGGAAACTTACATTTTCCACAGGTTTTCATTCCAGCTACAGGTTATCAGCTCAGAGGATGTTATGCTCCTACCTGCAAACAAGAACTAATACATCATTACATTACATGAATATTATATAGCAAAAGGCAGCTTAGACCAGTCACAGGATCCAGAGAGTTTCAAATACTTTCATTAAGTGAATAGTAAAATGAAGAGTTTCTTCATTCAGTTTTACCTATAATCCCTGGCACAGAAGGTTAGGTAAGATATCTTTGGAAATACCCATCTTTTTCTGTCCTCTGTTACTCCCAGAATTGCTCTAGGGTGATGCCCCCCTAATGTTCTATGGAACATTTGGAAGCTAAACCCCAATGCCCACAAACTTTTTTTTTTTGGCTACTGGACACTTTTTTTCATGCCTCCCTAGTGACTTGAACAAACATTTTAAACTACTTTCTCAAAACAATCAACAAAACAGTAAATCAAGATCTGATTTGTAGCCTTTGCCAATTTCTGAAGTATAATGCTTACCCTGAAAATTTAATAATTCCCTCTCCTGGTTTGAGCTGGTTCTAGTACCCCTGTGGATAGTAGCAAAATATTTTCTAATTCCTTTGGAGTATACTTTACTCCTCTCTGAGTGATTCAAAATAGGGTAGCTGAGGGCAGAAAAACTCTTATCATTCCCAAAAGCTGACAGCAGAGGCCTAACTAGAATAGGGTGAACAGGGCTTTGCTTCATAGTACTGACTGATATCTAAGCTACTGACTTCTAGGGAGCCCACTTCCTATTATCTATTCTATTATCTATTAGATAATAGAGTGGGCTTCTTCCCTAAGTGATTACCACAAGCCCCATGTCACTTTTCATAGTCCTGAAGGCAGAAGCTAAGCTAGAGCTAGAGTCAGATTGCACCCCCAATATCCCATTGCTGAAGAATTATTCCAAATCCCACCCCTGTTGGAGCAAAGGTGGGGACTCTGTCGGGGAGCTGAACAATTCTTCCAGAGCAATTGCACACAATTGAATTGTCTTTGGGCCACTCCTAATTGATTGTAATAGCTCTGCCTGACATTTTGGAGGCTGAAAAATGTACATTGAGTCCATTAATACATAAGCATTTATTAAGTATTTATTGTTTACTATGACAAACTTGTATGGGGTCAAAGAAAAAAAATTATGAAGACCTGGAGATCCTCATCACCAATGTAACAAAAGAGGACAAGCTTATAATTCTGGATGACTTTAATGCCAGAGTAGGCATAGACTTTCAGACATAGTGGGAAATTCTTGGGAGGAATGGAGTCCCCTGAATGGACTCTACTGAAGATTGTGTGTCTCATGACCTCATCACCAACACTGTCTTCACTTTACCTAAATACAGTAAAATTTTGTGGATTTACCCTCACAGAAAACATTAGCATTTAATAGACAAAATGTGAGAGTTAGGAGGGTAATGTGCATTGCAGAGTACTGGACTGATTACAGACTTATCCTCTCCAAACTAGACATTCTCATTCAACAAAAGCAGCATCCTCAAGGCAAGACAAATACCAGCAGACTTAAAATCAACAGATTAGAGTACTTCCCTGTGTACAAGCAGTTCATAGCTAACTTGGAGGGAAAGCTGAGCCAACACATAATTGACAAGGGTGGAGCAGAAAAGCAGTGGGCAGCTTTCAGACATTTGCTGATCTGGGTCCAAATACTCACAAATATCAAGATTGGTTTGGTGAAAATGATGAGGAAATTCAGAAGTTACTGAGTGAATAATGAGAATTCCACAGGGTTTACCGGTAGGATACGTCATCTATCTCTAAGTAGGCAGCATTTAACTCCATCAAAAGTAAAGTGCAAACAAAACTTAGAGAGATGCAGGATCCTTGACTCTATAAGAAGGCAGATGAAATCTAGTTTTAGGCTGATGGTAACAATCCAAAGTGCTTTAATGATAACCTGAAGACAAAAGACCAATGGGTCCAAAGATCTATGGCACATCTCACCTACCCAGTGCTGATGGAGTCACACTGGTTAGTGTGATAAGGATATTTTCCTAGAAAAATAGACAACCCTTCTATAGTGATCTCAATAAACCTTCATCGGTCAATATTGAAGTCATTGAATGTATACCTCAGGTTGCAGTCCATCCTCTCTGACCAAACTTCCAAACGAAGAAGAGGTTTTGAATGTGATTAGGCTCCTCTCATGTGGCCAAGTGCTTGGTGCCGATTCTACTCCACTTGAGGCAGGCAGTCCACTGCTCGTACAATAGCTGACTGAAACTTTCCAGGTTATATGGCAAGAGTTCAAGGATGTCTCCATCATCATCCATCTCTATAAAAGAAAAGGAAATAAGTTGTCCTGTGACAATCATAGGGGGTTGGGAGTGGGAATGGAGGAGTTTGATCTCTCTGTTAGTCATTAGTAGCAAGATTCCTGCCAGAGTTCTCCTTAATAGTCTGCTCTTTCACTTGGAAGATGTTCATCTACCCAAGAGCTAGTGTGGCTTCAGAAAGGGCCAAAGAATGGTTGATGTGCTGTTTCTTGCCCAACAACTTCAGGAGAAATACCAGGAACAGAACAGAGATCTGTATACAATGTTCATTGATCTGACCAAGGCCTTTGATAGTTAGTCATGAAGGCTTAGAAGCATGGCAAAATTTGTTTTCCTGGAGAAATTCATCACTATTGTACATCAGTTTCATGATGGCATGCTTGCACAGGCTCTGGACAATGAACAATGCTCTTATGCTTTCCCAGTTTCTAGTAGAGTGAACAGAACTGTGTGTTTTTTCCCATGCTTTTTAGCATGATGTTTTTAGTACTGTTGTCAGATGAAAATGGCATCAAGTCCAACTACTCCACTGACAGTAAATTTTTTAACTTGAAAAGGCTACAAGCCAAGTCTAAAGTGGAGGAAGAGTTAGTGCATGACTTGTTCACAGATGATAGTGCACTCAGTGCAGCCTCTGAGGCTGAGATGCAACGACGTATGGACTGACTCTCTTTTGCTCATATGAATTTTGCTAACTAATACCAAGAAAACAGAGGTTCTCTACCAGCCAGGGGCACATTATCTACACATGGAATCATCAGTTATGGCGAATGGAAAGATTTTGTATGCTGAGGATAAGTTTACTTACCTTAACAATATACTTTCCAGGGATATTCATATAGATGATAAGGTTGATGCATACATTGCCAGAGCTAGTTCAGTTTTTGGTAGGCTCTGAAGGGAAACATGGGATCAAAGAGGTATTAGCCTGCCTGCCAAATTGAAGGTCTACAGAGCCATTGTGCTGACCTCATTGCTGCATGCCTATGAAACCTGAACATTGTATTAATGCCATGCCAGGAAACTGAATTGTTTCCATTTGAATTGTCTTAGAAAGATTCTGAAGATTACCTGGCAGGATGATGTACCAGACACTGGGATCCTTTCTTGAGCTAAACTGCCAGGCATGCAAACTCTACTGTAGAGAGTACAACTCTGATGAGCTGATGACATTGTTCAAATGCCAAATGTATGTTTGCCTAAAAGACAATTTTGAAGAGAACACAGCCCTCATATAGAGGTCAGAAGAAACATTACAAAGACACTCCCAAGGTCTCTCTGAAGAACTTTGGAATTGACTGTGAGACATGGGAGACACTGGAACAGGACAGCTCAGCATGGAATGCCTGCATCAAAAAGGTACTGTGCTCTATTAGCAAAGCAGAACTGTAGCAGCTCAAAAGAAATGAGATGCACAAATTTAGAAACATCTCCATTCCAAATGTTGACATGGCTGATCTGTATCTGACCTGCGATAGAGTCTTCTGAGATCCTATTGGTTTGATCAGCCACAGTTAGCACACTGTACTTTGACTCTGACAGGGTGACATCATTCTGGTCCTCTTTGAGAATGAAGGGTAACAACCAGATACTTACAAAACGCCACAGTATCAGGCTGTAGGGTAAACGTGTGACGAAGAAAGTAATCCTACTCCCAAAGAGCTTACATGTAATGGAGATAGGAGTGCATATACACAAAATAAATATACAGAGAATAAATACAAACAAATATAGGATGGATAAACACCGAGTAATATGAGAGGGAGAACAGTTTGAGAGAATCTGTAAAGGCTTCAAGTACAAAGTAGTAATTGAGTTACACTGAAGTGAAGTGAATTGTTAAAAATCCAGGCATAACTTGATTTTATTTGATTTCTTTATGTAAGAGAGATATGTTGTTAATTTTTATATGTACTTTTCACAAGACACAAAAGAAAAGAAAAAAGCAGAATTTTCTTTAGATGATTTCTTGAGGGGATGCTACAGTGCATAAAGCATTGAGCTTCAAGTCAGGAACGCTTGAGTTCAAATCCAGCCTCAGATACTTACTAGCTTCGTGACCCTGAAGAAGGCACTTAACTTCTGTTTGCCTCAGCTTCCTCATCTGTAAAATGGAAATAATAGCATCCTATGATCATGCTAAGTACTAAATGAAATGATAATTGTAAAGTACTTAGCACAATGCCAGGCACATAAATAAGCAGTAAATAAATCTTAGCAATTACTATTGCTGTAACAAAGACTGAAATAGATCAATATATTTAGAGTAGTTCACCTTGAAGGAGATAATAAACACTTGAATTCTGAAGTATTAACTTAGAAAGCCTTTCTACTCTCATCAAGTGTATTCAAATACAAGGAGGAAAGATTAAAGACACAGGTGTGACCTCTTCTATAGACTCTCATTTAAGAAGAAACAAGCAAGAAATTCACATTTATTAAGGGCCTGTGTTACATGCCAGACACTGTACTAAGTTCTAGGAATACACAGAAAGACAAAAGACAGTCCCTGCTCTCAAGTAGCATAGTTTAATGGGGGAGACAATGTGCAAACAACAATGTATAACCTCAGGGAGAAGCTACCAAATAATTTTTTTTCAGGTTTTTCACTCATGTCTGACTCTTCATGACTCCATTTCAAGTTTTCTTGGCAAAGATGCTGGAGTAGTTTGCCATTTCCTCTCTAACTCATTTTACGGATGAGGAAATAGAGGTGAACAGGGTTATGGTCACATAGCTTGTAAGTGTTTGAGGTCAAATTTGAACTCAGGTCTTTTTGACTCCAGGTCTGACACTACCCATTGTGCCACATAGCTGCTTGGTCCCAAATTCTAACACATTCTATTTGATTTCCTGCAAACCTTAAATGCTCTTGCCCATTTTTTTGGTAAGAATCCTTCTCCTTTCTCTAAACAGAAAAGTAACTTTGAGAACTGGAACCTTAGAAGCAGACTGCTGCCTTTAGCTCTAAAAGCCATGATCTTGGGTAAGGTGCACAGTATCTCCAGGCCTAAATCAAAGGGTGATAGACCTGGTCCAGATACATAGCTGTCTGACATGTCATCTAGTTTAATCTCTTCATTTTATAGATGAGGAAACCAAGACTGATTAAGTTAATTGACTGGTCCAAGTTACTCAGGTAGGAAGTAGCCAAAGCAAGATTTGAAACAAGGTCCTCAACTCCAGAGACAGTATTTTTTCCATTAAACCATATTGCCTCCTTTAAATTCCATATCAATAAAAATATTCAATTCAGTGCTTGTTCAGAGCCATGTAAAATACTAAAAATGCAAAGCCAAAAAAGAAAAATTAAGTCTTGCCCTTTAGGAGCTTACATTTTATTAGGAACATACTGATATGTAATCTATATAGTGAATAAAAAATATGCAAAATAATACAATGTAATTTCTTTTTTTCTTCTGTGTTGGAAAATATAGGCCTTATTCTGCACTTATAGTCTACCACCTTCCATTGAGAAGTATAAGAAATGCTTCATCATGGGTCTCGTGAAGTCACGTTTGGTTATTCCACCAATCAGAGCTTAAATGTCTCTTGTTTTTCAGTTGTGTCTGATTCTTCATGACTCCATCTGGGGTTTTGTTGGCAAAGATGCTAGAATGGTTTGTCATTTCCTTCTCTTGCTCATTTTGCCTCAGGAAACTGAGACAAACAGGGTTAATGACTTGCGCAGGGTCACACAGCTAGTTAGTGTCTGAGACTGGATTTGAACACGGGTCTTCCTGGCTCTAGTTCTGACACTCTATCCCCTGCACTACCAAGCTATCTTTGGGAGAGTGCTAATAATTGGAGAGATCAGAAAAGGTCCAATGTAGGCAGTGGCACCTGAGCTGGACTCTGATGGAGACTACTAGATGAGAATTCTAAGATCTGTGTAGATTACCTGTAAAAGAAGAGAAAGGACTTTCCCATTCCAACACTTCCTCCTTCCCTCAAAGAGTGAAAATTCGGAAGATTGGAGATGAGTCTCCCTCCTTGGAGAGGCTCTTGAAGGGAATGGACAACCTCTAATGTGGATGGTTTAATATTCCTGACTAAAAAGGGAAAGAATATCAGGTCTCCTGAAGTTCCTCTCAGTTTTATTCTTCTCCAAATCAATGCAGCTTCTATATAAAACCTCCCCTTTGGGATTGAGGAAAGGTGACATATTCAAGTGATTCAACAGACTTTTCCCCCATCACCAGCTGCTGGCTGATGGAATCACAGAGAATTCCACAGCTGAAAGGGACCCCAGAGACTGTCTAGACCAACCTGCATTTGAACAAGAATCACATCTCCAGATTTCCTGGCAAGTAGTCACCAGGCTTTGCTTGCACATCTCTGATGAAGGAGAACTCATTACCTCTCCCAGGCAGGTCATTCCACTTTGGGGTAGTTCTAATGATTAAGAAGTTTTTATCTCATCAAGACTCTACATTTTCCTTTCCAATTCCATCCCTTACTTCTAGTGTTGCCTAGCAAAACAAATCTATTCCCTCTTCCTCAAACAGTCCTTAAAGTATTTGTAGAGAGCTAGCCTGAGTCTGGGGAGTTATGTAAGATTAGTAAGCTTACTTTTTGCTTGACTTTTGTATACATTAAAATGTATAACATATGGATAAGAGCATCTATAGCTATACAAAGCTTCTCTTTCAAGGATATCAACTTTTGTACAGTCTGAGGGTTGCAACTAAGAAAACAATTTGTCCTTGATCTCAGTTAGGGGTAGAAATGTGGTGATAATCTATGATCATTCTCTGAATGCATTAGCAGGTCTCAAAGTTCCCCCACAAAGGAGAAGGTACAGGTGGCTAAAAAGCCTAACCTACTTTTCCCACAATGTTTCATTTGGTGCTAATGCTACTCTCTACCATATTTAATCCTCTTATGGAATAATACTAATCATTTTAGCTTTCCTTTTCTAAAGGCCTCTGAGCACCTCAATTTGCCAGAAAGGTGGGGGTGGGAGGAGAACAGTGGGTCTCAGTTATAATGTTTATGAAATGCAAGAAAGACACAGGTGTACCTACTGGATGGACCAGGTATACCCAGACACAATAGAATGTGTCAAAAAATATTTTAATATCTTGTGTCTTGTTTTTAAGACTTCTGTAAGCAAATTGAATTATTACTTTAAAAATACATAGTTTGGTTGTTTTAATGTTTTTGGTTTATTTAATGAATAAATATAAAACACTTTTTGATTATTTAATAAACATCTGCCTTAAAAATTCCCTGGGTGAATATCCTAACCAAATGGGCTGTACATGCTTATGAGCAATGAGATATGTGCTCCCCACAGTAGGAGGGGGAAAGATCCATGTGAAATTTTTAAACATTTGAAACATAAATCCATTAAAAATTTATGGAGCAAATTTCTGAACCTGCCTCTCAAGGAAGACATTTTCACTTGCTGGAGATAGATTATTTCAGAATTCCTTCCCATGGTATGGCAGAAACTGCAATAGATATACACAGGGAGGTATCACAGATAGGTGTTTTTGCTTTCTTAATAGGTGCCCTCCGACCTCAAGCAGGGTGAGTTCTCTGAAGTTTCATTTTTCATTTATGAAGGGAGGATAATTATTTTATTGCTTCCTTTAGCCAACATTTATTTTATGATTACTTATAATAATAGATAACATTTATAAGATACTTTTGAGATCGGTAAAGTGTTTTACATATATTTGATCTTCACAATAACTCTCTGAGTTGGTGTTGCTATTGTCCCTAGTTTACAAACTGGGAAACTGTAGCTTACTCAGAGTCACACAATAAGTAAACATCTGAGGCAGGATTCATCCTCAGCTCTTCCTACCTCCCAAGTCCTCCATCCAATATGCCGTGACTTACCAAGCCTCTATGAGGCACTGTACTTGGTGCTCCTAGGGATATAAGAATGAACGACCATCCTTGTCATCAAAGAACTTAGTCTAGTAAGTTAATCTGTTATTGTTACTGTTCATTCATCAGTCATGTCTGATTCTTCATGACTTCATGGACATAGTATGAAAGTCTTTCTATCCTTCACTATCTCCCGAAGTCTGGACAATCTCATCTTCATTGCTTCCATGACACTAGTTTTTCATCTCATCCTCTGCCATCCCTTTCTCATTTTACCTTCAGTCTTTCCCAACACCAAGTTCTTTTCCAATGAGTCTTGTCTTTTCATTGTGCGGTCACAGTATTTAAATTTCAACTTCAGTATTTGCCCTTCCAATGAACAGTCTGAATTAATTTAAATATTGACTGACTTGATCTCTTTGCTATCCAAGGGACTCTCAGAAATCTTCTCCAGTATCACAATTCAAAAGCATCAATCCTATGTGCTCAGCTTTCCTTATAGTCCAATTATTACAGCCATACATTGATACTGGAAAAAACCAGTTTTAACTCTATGGACCTTTGTTGGCAAAGTAATGTCTCTGCTTTTTAGTCTGCTGTCCAAACTTGTCATAGCTTTCCTTCCAAGGAGAAAGTTAATCTACCTACTGCCTTCCAGCTAGCCAAAATTTTGTGAGGATTAATGAGCACATGGATAAAATAATACTCATTCTTTGTAGACCTGGACCAGTGGGCATATACAAGATACAAATATTGAGGTTTGTTTTAGAATTTAGAATTCCATTTTCAACTTTCTTTACTAATTCCATCTGTAGAAGGAAATAGGAGGATTTCTGCATTATAGAGGCAGTAAAAAGAACATTGGCTCATCAGACTTGGATGCCAATCCTACCTTTGACATTTACTATCCATGAGAGTTAGGGCAAGTCAACTTAATATCTCTGGACTTCGGACTCCTTAACCATAAAATTCAGGAGTCAAACTAGATGGCCTCCAAGATCCCTTCCAAATCTAGAGCTGGTGTTATTTGTTCTTTGCTTTTGAAGAGGACCAATGGCATCATGGGGTGATGTATTGACTCAAGTGAACTGGACTTAAGTGAGGCAGGATTGCACAAAGTCACCAGCCTCACTCTTTCTTTCAGAGTCTTTGAAGTCAAGTAGCAGAACAAAAGTCAGGACAGCTGACAATGGCCCAGGATGCTATGGATCTTACAAAGATGCTTAACATCTTCAACATCTGAGCAAGCTCCAAGTGCTTCACATCTCCTGCTTCAGACACCTTCATGGTCTTTGGAACAAATTGTTCTCATCCACTCATTCTGCCAGAGGCAGTCTTCACATACTTGAGGTAGATGTCCCCCCAAAGCACCAATGGATTTGGGACCTACTGGTTACCCTCAACCTTGTTTATCCCATCTAGTAAAATGGGTTTACCAGGATGTGACCACTTTGAATGCCACAGGTTCTTGAAGCCACCTATGAGAATTGGGGGACAGGTGAATACCAAAAGTGCATGAACAGCCCTGAAAAGGGTTCAGCAAACCCTTATATCAGAGATACCAGCTCTCCCTGAACAATCCATACATCCCAAGATCTATGAATCTATTATCTGTATAAGATCTAGATCTATGAACCACTGAAAAGACTAGAAGACCTGACCCTCCCCACACATACATATGTACATATTTTTATGCTCTTTGGTATTCTTTTTGCAATATTTCCATTTACCTTCCATTTTCTTGGGAAAAACAAATATCAGGTCCTCTATCAATCTTTTCCTACAATCACCCTTTTTCTAGAGAATGTCAGATAAGAGCTGTAATTAGAGCAAGGCTGTGGACAGGCAACAACAGGATTTTCCATGAGGTGCTTCCTCTCTGCTTGCTCCACTCCTATAGCAACAATAGCCTCTTCTTGGGGTACAGGGCACTTCCCCACTTTGTCAGTTTAGAAACTTAGGATATGTGTCTTCCCTATAGGTACTGCACCACAGGTAAAACTACCTTCCTCTCTCACTGTTCCCATTTGAGCTAGATAAAAAATGGGGTCTAGTGGCAGTCATCACAACTTTATTAGGTAAAGTTCAATGGTTTGTGTCTTTGGGGAATTTTTGGAACGTAATAGGATTAGATCACTTACTGGTTGCATTTATGAATTAGACAAGAAGGAAAATGGTTGAATTTTCAAGGATCTCTAATAAACTGGCAGTTATGTTGGAGAACTGACAGTTCAAGTGAAAACACATCATTTTCCAACGTCCAAATTGGTCTAAAACTATATATTTTAGTGAATTTGGTTCTATAATCTGAGTCAGAATGTTTACAACTATGAGGAATACCTTTTTTGGTTTGAGAAGGAGATTCAGGAAGAATGTAGTACCTTGTTATTTCACCTAAATTGGGAGGAAGAAGGGAAAGTATGTTATTGATGATTGTGTCTGTACTACCATATTACAAAACTATAATGGATGAGGTTTGAGAAAATATATTGCCCTTGGTGAAGAGGGCATCAGAGTAATGAGTTATTCAGGCAATCTCAAGAGATATGGGTGGAATTGAGTTCAAGACTTATTTACCTTCTCAACTCTGTCAATGAGCTTGGAGCTAGAGGTATTCTAAAAACAGTAATTTAGCAAGAAGTCTAATAGTGGGTGTGGGATTTGAAGAGGAAGAAAGATTGAATTTGCCAGAGTTTCATTGCAGATACGGGGAAGTCATGCTCAAAAAATAAAAGTAACAATGGAGTCACATAGACAGTCAGAGAACCATGTCCTCCAGGACCGGTAAGTGGGCCGAGATTGTGGGCTGGAGCAGGTGAAGAAATTAAACTTTATCCAAAAAATAGAACCAACCACAACAAGCATCTAGTGAATTTTCTTCAGATAAATTGACCATATTGAAAGGAAAGAGGTCAAGGATGTATTAGGATTTCCAAGAGCCAAAGCCATCACACTCTAGAAGGGTTAGAGAGATTATTACCAGGTCATCACAGCCCAGAAAAAAATAATCCTTGGGAACCAAAGAGAGAGAGAAGACCCTTTCTTACCCAGAAAGTCATGGATAAGCACAGAAATGCAAAGGAATCTGAAATCATCACAACCCCTTCAAGGATAGTAAGAGAATTCACCAAAAGGACTGGGCAGGATTCTCAGAAGGTGCCTTCTGAACCCCAAAGGCCTAAACCCAGAAGTATGGTTTGTAAGGACATTCCAGAAGGGCAGGTGAATCATTAACCATCCACCTTGCCAACCTGAAGTTTCTACGGACTAGAAACTTGGATTCAAGCCTCTCTAAACTCTGGCAGACTACGTTTCCAGACATACATCATGATTCCCCTTCAGGTACTTGATGGTTTGGTCAAACAGAATCTTTTCTTAATTTTCTTAACTCCCCACACCCTAAATATTTCCATCTCCATGCCTTTGCTACATTGCTACCTGAGCTTGAAATACCTTCTCCCCACCCCACCCCATTCCTACCCATCCTTTCAAGCCCAACACAAATGCCACACTCTCCAAGAAACCTCCCTAATATCCTTGAAACCTCGGAACTCATATTTTGTAATTCTCTGCTTAGCACCAAATATGCTTTTATCTTTTTTCCCTTGCTGAATTTAAACTCCATAATTGCAAAGATTATGCTTTGTTTAAATTCTTTTTCTGCCTCCGAATCTATAGCAAAGTATCCTGTACACAGGAAACAATAATTGTTTATTAAATGAACTAGAACTCAACTCTGGAGAAGGAAATTACAGCATCTTTACTAAGAAAACCCCATAGACACTATAGTCCATGGGGTCACAAAGAGTTAGACACAACTAACCAACTAAACAACAGCATTTAGCTCAAGCTAGGGCCTGAGTGACTCTGGGGACAGGAGCTGAAAGAAGGGCTTGAGCTTGATAGATCAGTGGCCTAAAATATTGTGTAACCACAAATATTTTCACTTATTAGACACCTGAAAAAAATAAAGAAAATACACCATATCTGGATTGCATTGTTTCTCTTTTCTCTTTTGCTTTTTCAGCTTGCATGGGGGTGTTACAAAAATCACTCCTACAATTTCATTAACAAGCAGAACTAGCACTTTGCTCAGGAGAAAATGATGCTGTTGGCCAAAAAATCCACAAATGAAAACACCTTGACAAGTAGAAAGTATTATATCAATACTTTTTTTATTTTTCTTCCAGTTTTCTTCCCTCTTTTGGGACCCAATATCTTTACTTCCCATTGCAATAAGGCCCTAGTTTCATCTATCTGAGCTGACAATGTCAACAAGGACCCATGATACAGCTCCAAATCTTAGCAATTCCAAGTATGAGATCTAGTGCTATTTGTCATAAAGTCACCCAGAAAATATATGTAAATTACCCGTCTGATGGAATTTAATTAATATCAAAGGCTAAGAAAATGCTTTTTAAGGAGTGGAAGGAGATGAGGTGGAAGATATACATACCTGTTTGTCATTTCATCTTTTGGCAAAAGTTTCTGCAAGATTTTTAATGTTCCTTTTAGTATTCATTCAAACAACCAACTGAAGAGGATGTTGTGATTTGGAGAATGATTCTCTCAGACACATTTGCATTTCTAATTTCTTTTTTGAACCAAGTCAATCAAAGTACCATTTGGGAGACACCTGGAGGGTACCTTGTTCAGGAGCCTTCTGGAAAAGGAGAAAAACTAAAAGTCCATTTGCACTTGAACTGCCTGTAAATGTTTCCCAAATTCCCCTGGCATTATGGTAAAAGAAAAATGGAAAAGAGACCAATGGAGCCAGTTTAACAGGAGACTTTCTTATTTCTTTGTTTCAAATCTATGTGCTTGGAATATATGCAGGCCTCAGCTCTCTTCAGGCTCTCACCATGGAACTGAAAGCCAGCCTATTACTGTCCTTTAAAAGCAAATGCAGGTGATGTCTATCCCTCTTTTGGTCTTACTTGACGCTCACCTTAGCTTTGAGGCACTGACTGACCAGTACATCAGAAATATAAGGAAAGCAAGGTATATACACATGCTTTTCAAATGCATGTAGGCTAAAATACAAGCTCTTTAGCCTGCCAATTAAGACTCTCCACACTCTGCCTCCAACCTCATTTTTTAAGACTAATTTCATATTCATGTACTCTACATTGCATCCAAATCAGAGTATGATGGATCCAAATGTAAAATTTTCAGTGTGAGCATTTACATCTCAGAAATTGCCAAATGCTACAGATCAAGGCTTCATTTATTGTTTTGTTAGTGGTCTAGACTTAAGAAAGTGATAATAGAAAATGTTAATGGGACAGATTAAACTTGAAAATGTGTCATGTATACATTCATACCCCCTCCCCCAGAGCTGGTTGTTAAACTTTTACTAGCATACCCCTGGAACTAGATTCCCATTGATTCTGTGAATTGGAAACACCACCTCTCACTTCCAATAACCTATCAGAATCCTTATCTTCTTTCAAACAAGAGCTTATGTTCCATTTCCTTTGTAACATAGTTCTGCTTTCCCTCAAATGATTAGAGCCATTTTTTTCCTCAATTTTCTTTGGACTAACTACCTATTTGTGTACATGTTGTGTAAACCAAGTAGACTGTAGGTTCCTTAAGGATAGAAATTGTTTCTTTTTTTCCTTTGGATTACTTTGTTGCTCAGTCTTTCAGTTGTGTCTGACTCTTTGTGACCCCTTTTGGAATTTTTTTTCGTAAGATACTGCAATCCAGCTCATTTTACAGATGAGAAACCTGAGGGAAAAAAGGCTAAGTGACTTGCCCAGGGTCACACAACTAGGAAGTACTGGAGGCCAGAATGGAACTCAGGAAGATGAGTCTTTCTGAATCTAGGCCTGGTACTCTATCTACTGCACAACCTATCTGCTTTGGATTACTAGGATTTAACATAATTCTTTCTATATATAATAAAGAAAAATAAATGTTGTTGGATCAACTTACAATGTCCACTCATTCATTCATTCATCCATTCATTTATCTATTCAACAAACATTTGTAAAACACTTGGTATATACAATGTGCAAAGATTTTTCTCTTCAAAAGACATGCTTCTGTTTCTCATAAAACCTAAAATCTTAGTTCATATTTAGAAATTCTCCTAAATCAATTTTCTAGGTCCATTTTCCCCTTACCCTGCAATCTTTTGGCACCTTGAGCTCAAGAGCCGATATGGAGAACCATCCTTATGGCAAATAAAGGTGGTTCTGGGCCAGGTGATTAAAGCTACATGGAATTAGGATAGCTATATCCTAATTCTCAAATTCTAATCATGGATAGCTCATATACCTGAGAACCTAACATTCATGCAATCAGCATAAAAGCGAAGAGACCTAGATTGGATACCCTGTAAACATGTTGTTTTTCTCTTTCTCCATGATACTCATCATCTGTGTATTATCATTTTGTGATACCTATTAACCTTTCTTCTGGAAAAATTATAAAATGGAAACAAGGGACTGTCAATGAACAGCAGAACTTTAATCTCAAAGACTCATGGTTTCATCAAGAATTGATCATGACAAAATAGGCATATTTTTACACTTGGGGAAACTGAGCAAACAACAGCTAAGTGACTTGTCCAAGCTATTAAGTGTCTGAGGAAAGATTTAAACTCAGATCTTTCTGATCTTAGGCCCATCATTCTATCAACTATACCCTCTAGCTACCCTGACCGAACCCCCCCATATTTTGTCCTGGTCAGAGCACATCTGAAGAATCATGTACATTTCTCAGCATCGCATCTTAGGAAGGACATTGATAAAATGGAGAATATGAAGATAAGGATGAAGGCAAAGAAAAGGCAAAGGTCCTTGAATGATACTGTATAATCATGCTATATGACTGGTGAAACTGGAAGATGCTGAGTCAAGATTTAGAGGGGAAACATTTGCCGTCTTCAAAAATCAGAAGGCATTGATTGCATGAAAGAGTGAAAAAGAGATTAAATTTTTTCTGCTAAGCACCAGAAGGCAGTACCAGGAGCTATTGGTACAAGTTGGAGGCTTGCTGGAAAGAGTCTAGTATCAACATTCTATCTAGAGCTGTCCTCAGAGGATATTCAGGGCAATTCCCTCATTTCAGGGCAATTCCCTCATTTTGCAAGTGAGAAAACTAAGATCCAGAAAGTTTATGTGACTTACCTAACTAACATCATGCTGGTAGTAAATGTTAGAAGTGGGATTTTTAAAATTTATTTTTATTATGAACATAGTGTCAAACAAAATGAGCATATCTATATGCATTGTAGAAGGAAGGAAGGAAGACAAAGAAAGAAAGAAAGAAAGACAAAGAAAAAAGAAAGAGACAGAAAGAAAGAAAAAGAAAAAAGAAAGAAAAATACAAAAAGGAACAAAGAAAGATAGAACGGAAGAAAGAAAGAAGGAAAAAGGAAAAAGAAAGAAAAAAATTATACACAAAACTGCTGCTATCTCTTATGTATAGTTTGCTCTTCTTTTTAAGTATGTAATACTGTAACTTTCAAAGCAGTCCTGCTATTTCTGATTTTCTGCTCTTCCTTCTGTTTTTTTCTCAGCATTTTAAAAAGATACCTCAACACCCTCTTTTATTTCTTTTCCTGTTTTTCCTACCTTATCCCTGTCCCCTCCTCCTCCACTATCCACAAGCCCCATTGAAAAAGAATAAGGAAAATGAAATCCTTGTAACAAGTAGACATGGTCAAACAAAACAAATTTCTACATTGATTGTGTCCCCAAAATGATATGTCTTAGTATCTTGAGTCAGCAGATCTTGATCAAGACATGGGTAGTAGTATGCTTCTTCATTATCAGTCCTCTGGATTCATGGTAAGTCGTGTTGATCAGAGTTCTCAAATCTTTCAAAGTTTTTTTCTTATGTTGTTAACTTACAGTACTCCTTTATTAGTTCACAGAGATTTTCCCAGGTTTCTTTGAGCTCTTTCTTTAAGGCACAATACTATTCCATTCCATAATTTCTTTACCTATTCCCTAGTCAGTGGGTATTTTGTTCATTTCTAGTTCTTTGCTTGACTAAAAAGAGCTGCTATAAATAGTTTGCACATATAATTCCTTTACTTCTTTCTTTAATTTATTTGGTGTATAGGTCTTATAGTAACATAATTGGTCAAAAATAATGTCCTATTAGTTGGGTAAGTCTTGGACATAGTTTCAAATTGCTTTCCAGAATGTTCGGTCCAATTCACTCCACAAGCAGGGTATTAGTGTGCCTCTTTGCCTATAGCCCCTCTAAAAACTGTCATTTTCCTTTTTGGTCATCTTTTCTGATCTGAATATGAGGTAAAACCTCAGAGTTTCATAACTTTCATTTATTTATGAATGATTTAGAGATAGAGGCAGGATTTGAACACAGCTTACTCTTACTCCAGAGCCAAATTTTGTTCCACTGTGCCATACTAAGAATAGTTAAATATTTGGATAATATGATTAAAAGCTATCGTACTTAATTAGATCTTCCTACATATATAGGTATATATGTACATATATACACAAAGACATTTATATATATACACACACATTTTATGTAGACACACATAAACTCATATACATGCATACATACTTATCCATATACATATATACACATCTGCATACATATGTGTGTATATATATATACACATATAATATATATATGTATGTGTGTATATATGAATATACATAGACTACTAGGTAGCAGAAGGAATAAAGTGTTGGACCTGGAGTCAGAAATACCTGAGTTTAAATCCTGCTTCAAAACTTACTACCTGGTGGCCCTGAGCAAGTCATTTAACCTTTGCTTGCCTAGTTTCCTCATTCATAAAATACATAGACATATGTATGCTTATGTACAAGCAATTGCTAACCTATATGCCCAATTTACAAATTCTAAAGATGAGTGCTACTCTAAAATAGAATAACACATTGGGCAGTGGCCCTCATGAATTCTTCAATAAAAAGCTCCATAGTCACTTGTCATTGATGCCACAAGATGACTTCTTGTTTATGTACTTATTGGACTGGATAGACCCTTAGTTTTGTTTTCTTGTTCTGCCTACTCTGAGAGTCTGTGATTTGGGAAATTACTTTTTTTCTTTTTTTTGCAAAGCAGTTGAGGTTAAGTGACTTGCCCAGGCTCACACAGTTATTAAGTATCAAATGCCTGAGGCTAAATTTGAACTCTGGTATGTGTTTGTCCTTCGTTGCCAAAGAAGACCATGCCATTAGAGAAATAATGATATGACTTGCACTCGACTTTGTTTTGAGTGAGGGAGGACTGTGCAGGTCACCAGCCTCACTTCTCCTCCAGGGTCATCTGTATCCGGTGACCAGATATTCATCAAGATGACTGGAGAAGACCTAGGATGAGGCAATTGGGGTTAAGTGACTTGTCCAAGGTCACACAGCTAGTGAGTGTCAAGTGTCTGAGATGAGATTTGAACTCAGGTCCTCCTGACTCCTGTACTGGTGCTCTCTCCACTGAACCACCTAGCTGCCCCTGAAAATTACTTTTGAAAATATGGAGAGAGCATTTTTTGAGGGCATCTGTATCCAGGAACAGTACAAGTAAAGACCTTCTCAAGACTCTCTGCTTCTTTGAAAATTTAATATTACTCTGGTCAAAATCCCATCCTCAGCATCCTGGCATCCTATACCTAGAATAACTCAAAAGGAATAAACTCTAACAAAGTATCTAGAGTCAGAGTTGTTTTCAGCCTTTTTCAGTAAGTTAGTAAGTGTCTGAGGCCAGATTAGAACTCAGGAAGAGGAATCTTCCTGACTCTAGGACTTGTACTCTATCCACTACATCATCTAGCTGCCTGCCATAATTCACAAGGCTCCACTAATATATTTATTTTTACCAGCCAACTTACAGGACAAGTGAGGTCAAAACAAGCCATTTGATCAAAAAGCCTATGAAATAAAGTGATTAAAAAGATCCCTTCATGCACATATTGGATCATACTTTTCTAAAGATGACCACACCACCAACTAGGAGGAACAAATGTGCAGAGAACCTGTGTCACCAGGAAATATTTCTAGAAGAGATATGCGTAAGCAGTTTGCATTATTGGGGGAGCTTAACCCCTTGATGCAAAAAAACCTGCCAATATCCTCCAATGATATCATCCTCATGGTCTCCCCTAAGCATCCCATCTCTGATGAGATGGGCATTAGCTCTCTGATCTTCATGGAGGATTTTCTTTCTGCTGTGATTTTCTGGCCTTTAGTTGTTTAGGGCCATCCATTAGGCACTCCACTCCCATTTTCTAAGGGGAAATGATTTGAAAGACTTTCTCTTAACTTATATGATCTTTGCAACATGCGCCCTACTACATGCTCAGGATTTTCCTGCTTAATAAACTGTACTTCTAAAACTTTAACTAAAACTATGGTGCTATCAACATGATGCAATAGATAAAATGCTAGATGTAGAATTGGGGGCCCTAGGTTTAATTTCCAGATTTACCAACCCTGTGAGGGAGGTGCTACTTTTTAGCCCCATTTTACAGATAAGGAAACTGAGCCAGGCTGACATTAAATCACTTGCCCAGTATCATACAACTAAGAGATGTCTACAGTCAGATTTGAACTCATAATTTCTTCACTCCAGTTACAGTGCCCTTTCCACCGCCCCACCAAATTTACTGCTGAAGAGTACTCCATTTTATCCCATTTTGGCCCTGAATTTTATTTATATATTTGAGAACCAGGGCTTTAAGGTCCTAGTTCCACCTTAATTTATAAGCCTTGAAATCTTTTCCATTTACCCTAGCTTCACTCTTTTCAACTCAACGTTTTCAAGTTTGATCCTTTTTATTTCAGTGATTTATTTCAGAGCTTTATTTATTTTTACTTTGAGAACTTTTGGCACAATGACCCTTTTTTGAACCTTAAATGTATTGATTTTAAATTTATTCCACAATAAAGCTTCAGAGCAAAGACTACCAGCTAGGACATCATTTCAATTTTAATAGTGCTATTGTGCAAACAGTACACAAATAGTCCCTATTAGAGAATAACATCCTATTTTTTTGAAAGCCTTAGTTTATAATATAATCCAGCTCTTCTAGTTCTCTTTAATAGTCTCATCTGTCCCAGTCATTCCTACCTACTACTTTTTGCATTTCTAAGCTAATTGTATAAGTATTTTTTTCTTGTTGTTGTCCAGAAAAATTGCCATTCAACCTTTAAAATGAGTTAATTCCAAAGTTTGGCAAGGACCTGGTGTTTACAGAGCAGCCTGAAGTTGAAATAACTAGTTATTCTACTACTGCCGTGAATTTTTAATTATCCTGAAGAATTTATTTCAACACACATTTCATTTAACTGAACGTGTTTCTTAATTCTGGTTTTAAGTGTCTGTCTCCTTAATTTCACATGTACACACACAATGTACATGTGTGGGCTTATAGAAGAAATGACTTTGTCACCTGGTGAGCTGTTTCAACTTGTGCAAGTTCAAAGTGATGACATTTAACTCCTGAGAGGGTGGGAAATCATTTTTTTTTAATTTTAAGATTAATGATTAGAAACTGAGTGTACTATATATTCATGTCATTATTACAGTGGCAAAAGGATTTAACTATTAGTAAATTAATACATAGAATATTCTAAGCAAAAATCCAGCTTTACTATGTAGAGGAGACTTTGAAATAGAGTCTGGGTTTAAATCTTGCCTCTGACTCTTATTGCATGGCCTTAAACAAACTGATTTCTCTTCTCTAGGCTTCATCTTCCTCATCTGTAAAATGCCAACAGTTAGATAGGATGACCCTTACGCTCCAGATCTATAGTTCTATAAAGAACCCATATGTGTGTGGTGGGGGAGACAGGGGGCAGAACCAAGATGGTGGAGTAAAAGTGGGGACCAGCTAGAGTTCTCCCCCCAAGCCCGTCTAAGAAACATGTAAAAATGATTCTAAACAAATTCTAGAGCAGCAAAAGCCACAAAATGACAGACTGAAGCAAATTACCAGCCCAAGACAATCTAGAAGGTTGAAGAGAAGGATCTATCACACTAGGCTGGCAGAAGGCCTTAGGGACTGAATTGCAGGCAACTGCTGTGGATTCCAGACTTCTCAAACCACAAACTCTAAAGACAGTTTCAAAGGTCAGTGGGAAGGGTCTCTCACCTAGCTGAGAGGGGAGTGTGATCCAACCCCAGGTCAGCTGCAGCCACTGTTGAAGCAGAGGCTGCTTCTAGAGTCCTTCACTTAATAAAACTCAAAAGTCAAGGAATTGACTGGGAAAATGAGCAAACATGGAAAAATGAAACAGACTATAGATTCTTACTTTCTTGGTGAAGAGATATTTTCTTACATCATTGGTGATGAGGAAGATCAAAGCATGCAGCCAGGAAAAGACAACAAAGACAAAGCTCCTGCATCCAAAGCCTCCAAGAAAAATATGTATTGGTCTCTGGCCATGGAAGAGCTCAAAAAGGATTGTGAAAATCAAGTAAGAGAAATAGAGGAAAAATTCGGAAGAGAAACGGGAATGATGCAAGAAAATCATGAAAAATGAGTTGACAGCTTGCTAAAGGAAACCAAAAAAAATGCTGAAGAAAAACTCACAGTTTTAAAATTAGACTAATTCATATGGCAAAAGAAGTGGACAAAGTCAATGAGGAGAAGAATGCCTTAAAAAGCAGAATGGGCCAAATAGAAAAAGAGATCCAAAAGTTCACTGAAGAAAACAATTCTTTAAAAATTAGAATTGAGCAAATGGAAATTAATGACTTCATGAGAAATCAAGAAATTATAAAACAAAACCAAAACAATGAAAAAAAATAGAAGACAATGTGAAGTATTTCTTTGGAAAAACAACTGACCTGTAAAATGGATCCAGGAGAGATAATTTTAAAATTGTTGCTGTGTTTGTCCTTCATTTTTGAAGAGAATCATGACATCAGAGAAATGATGACATGACTTGCACTTGACTTTGTTTTGAGGGAGGGAGGGTTGTGGAGGTCACAAGCCTCACTTTCTTCTCCTGAGTCATCTATATCCAGTGACCAAATATTTGTCAGGATGACTGGAGTCGGCCCAGTATACAGTGGGAGACCTTGAGCTCTTTGACCTTGGGCCTATTCAGATACTCATTTAGAGTGAGGCAAGATCCATACAGTGAATAGGCCTATTTAAGAAGTCAGAGAGTGGCCCCTTTAATGAGAAAAAGAAAAATAACTAAATCAATTTGGAAGGAAAGGGAAACAGTTACAATTGATAATCATTCTTTAGTCAAGAAGGGTCCAGGAAATAGCCTTTAAGTGGAGTTTGGGCAAGGACCTGGTCTATGGGTTTTAGGTGCAGTAGGTTTAAGGTTCAAGATCAGGAGGAAAAAAGATAGCAGAGGATAGGACAGGAGAGGGCAGGGCAGGAGGGGGCAGGACAGGAGAGCAGAGCAAAGCTGGCCAGTAAGCCCCAGGTTAAGTGGGCATGTCTGACCATCCAAATTTACCTTCCTTTGGAGAGGAGAAGGAAGGGGAGGGGGAGACAGATGGAAGAGGATGAACTGAGTTCCCCACCTACCTGGGTCCCCAATTCAGGCTGCTCAGTCTACTCACAGGTTGTGTTTGTCCTTCATTTTTAAAGAGGACCATGACATCAGAGAAATGATGAAATGGCTTTCACTTGCCCCTGTTTTAAGTGAGGGAGGGTGGTGCAAAGGCACCAGCCTCACTTTCTTCTCCCGAGTCATCTGGATCCAGTGACCAAATATTCATCAGAATGACTGGAGATGGCCCAGGATGCAATGCTACCCCAGTATAACTCTCCTCCAAACAACAAACTGAGGTCAGCCACTTGCCCGCCTCGTTGGGGGCTTCTCATGGCACATGACTGAGTTAGCCAAAGTCTGGAAGCACAGTTTCATCCTTCAAGCAAACAATAGATACTTCTAAGAGGTGCTTCTACCCAGTAACAAATAGCATTGAAGATGGGTCAGAAATGTTATTATTGACTAGATTGGACTACCTTACCTGAAAGCCATGATAAAAAAAAAGAGAGCCAAGACATCATCTTTCAAGAAATTATCAAGGGAAACTTCCCTGATATTCTAGAACCAGAGGATAAATAGATATTGAAATAATCCTCTGATTGCCTACTGAATGAGATCCCAAAAGGAAAACTACTAGGAATATTGTAGTCGAATTCCAGACTTCCCAGGTCAAGGAGAAAATATTACTAGCAGTCAGAAAGAAACAATTCAAGTGCTGTGAAAATACAATTAGGATAATTCAGGACTTCTATACAAAGAGCTTAGAATATGATATTCCAGATGTCAAAGAAGATAGGATTAAAACTAAGAATCACCTACTCAGAAAAGCTGTATATAATACTTCAGGGGGGAAAATGGAACTTCATGAAATAGAGGACTTCCAAGCATTCTTGTTGAAAAGACCAGAACTGAATAGAAAATTTGACTTTCAAATGCAAGAATCAAGAGAAGCATGAAAAGGTAAACAGGAAAGAGAAACCATAAGGGACTTATTAAAGTTGAACTGTTTACATTCCTACATGGAAAGATGATATTTGTAATTCATGAGACCTTTCTCAGTATTAGGATAGTTGGAGGATATGTGTGTGTGTGTGTGTGTGTGCATACAGAGAAAGAGAAAGTGCACAGGGTGAGCTGAATATGAAGGGATGTCTAAAAAAGAAACTTAAGGATTGAGAGGAATGTACTAGGAGAAAGAGAAATGAAGAAGTAGAATGCTGTTAATCATCTTACATAAAAGAGGCAAGAAAGAGCTTTTACAATGGAGGGGGGAAATGGGGAAGGTGAGAGGGAATAAATGAGCCTTCCTTTCATTGCATTTGGCTTCAGGAAGGAATAACCTACACACTCAATTTGATATGGAAGTTTATCTTACCCTGCAGGAAAGCAGGGGGAAAGTGGATAAGAGAAGGGAGATAACAGAAAGGATGACAGATTGGGGGAGGAGGTAATCAGAAGAAAACCCTTTTACAGAGGGATAAATCAAAGGAGAGAATTGAATTAAATGGAGGGTGGAACCGGATAAAGGGAATTATAGTCTTTCACAACATGACTGTTATGGAGGTCTTTTGCGTGACCACATATATATAACCTATATCAAATTGCTTGGTTTCTCAATGAGGGTGGATGAGGAAGGGGGAAGGGAAAAAATGTGGCCCTCAACACTTTAAAAATGAATGTTAGAGGTTGTTTTTATATGCAGGAAACAAACTATTTAAGCAGTGGAGCATAGAAATCTTTCTTACTCTACAGGAAAATAGAAGGGAAGGGGATGGAGGTGGGGGATAGAAGGGATGACAGATTGGAGAAAAGGGCAATCAGAATACACAAAGGTCTGGGGTAGGAGTAGGAGGGAGATAGGGAGAAAATTTTGAATTCAAAATTTTGTGAAAGTGAATGTTGAAAACTGAAAATAGATAAATTTATTTTAAAAACAGCCCATGTGGAAGTACCATAATTAATAAGATTGCTATTATGTCCTAACACTCAGATTCCCTTTTGTTTTACCTGGAAAACAGTACATGCATACATACATACAACCATATTTCCTCATTAACTTTAATATTCTCACCACTTATTGATTCAGAAGTCAGTGATAAATTACCTTTGCTTCTCTTCTTTCTTCTTTGGATGCCATTTTGCTCTTTTCTTAGCATCTTTACCAGAAGCTCTATAGTAAATGTCTATTATATTGTGATAGGGATCTTGTTTAAATGGCAAGTTTATTATAAAGTTTATAACAAAAATATCAGGTCTAGATATACTTACATCCTCTGGATTGTACTGTTTAATAAATTATATTTATTCTAATCTTGTAAGGACCTATGAAACCATCAGTATTATGCAGTAGAGGAATGTTGGATTTGGAATTAGAGGCCCCAGGTTCTGCCACCTAGTACTTAAGTGACCTTGGGTAAATCACTTAATCTCATCTGTAAAATAAAGTAGTTGAACTTATTTAATGTCCCTTCTAGCTCTGGAGTTCTAATTTATTGATCCTTCCTCCCACAAAGCTGAGAAAGCCCTCTACATTTTACTAGAAGGTCATCTCTACCCATTGTTCACATAACACATTATGTCACCAGACTTGTAATCAAAGTCTTTCCAACTTGTTCAGATCTACCAGATCTCAAAATCCATTTGGCATAACTTTCAAAATTCCAAGGTCATCTTCATACCATGAAGAGGCATTCAAACCAGGATTTAGTGGAGGCAATAAATGTGAAACACTGATTTACACCGTTCATTTTTCAATATTATTTTATATGTACAATAACTCACATACAAAAGACACTGAGGTTTAAAAAGAGCTCCTGATATATCCGAGTTTTCATCAAGTCTCTTGAAAGCGTTTGCTCTTCCCCTGCCCTTGATCCATCTTAGGTAATCATCTAAAATAATGAGGTGCTCTCTTGATCCAGAGAACCCCACAAAACTGTGCAAATCAAGGGGTTCAAATCTCCAGTTCCACTTCAAGAATACCGCTGAAACAGCCCAACTTATCAAGGGCACACATATCTGAAAAGCTGCCAAGTATTTGAAAAATGTCACATTGAGGAAACATTGTGTTCCCTTCCATTGATATAATTGGCAAGTATGCCCAGGCTAAGCAATGGGTTTGACACAGGGTCATTGGCCCAAAAAGAGTGCTGAGTTCCTGCTGCATATACTTAAAAATGCAGAGAGTAACATGGAACTAAAGGATTTGGAAGTGGATTCTCATATCATTGAGTACATCCAAGTTAACAAGTCTCCCAAAATGTGACAGCATACTTACAGGGCTCAAAGTCCACTCAATCCATACATGCATGAGTTCTCCTTGCCATGTCGAGATGATACTTACTGAAAAGGAACTAATTGTTCCTAAAGCCCAAGAGGAGGTTGATCAAAAAAAAAAAGACATCCCAAAAGAAACTAAAGAAACAAAAACTTATGACATTAGAAAGCAAATACAAGTGAAATGAAAATAATA
The DNA here is from genome assembly GCA_028658325.1 of Potorous gilbertii. Classification (NCBI taxonomy): domain Eukaryota; kingdom Metazoa; phylum Chordata; class Mammalia; order Diprotodontia; family Potoroidae; genus Potorous; species Potorous gilbertii. The sequence goes on from CM053771.1 coordinate 489,714,101, forward strand.
AATAAAAAAAGGAAGGAAGGAAGGAGCTCCCTTCAGTGCAGTAGCATAGTGAATGGAGCACTGGAGTCAGGAGGACCTGAGTTCAAATATGACCTCAGACACTGGGCAAGTCACTAAACCCTGACTGATCAAAAAAAAAGCTTCCCTCACTGTAATCCGGAAAAGTAAAGAGTGCCAAGTATAGGATCTCTATTTTACAGATCAGAAAACTAGGACTCAGAGAGATACCCAGAGACCTAGCTAATAATCCACAGAGCCAGGACTCAAAAGTACATAGAGAATCATGGAATCTTACAGATAGTTGAATTTATATTCAAATTTTACCTGATTGAAATGCAACCTGATCAACAATCCCCTTTACAAGTGATCATACAGCCTCAGCTTAAAAATCATCATTATATTTAGAAATAGAAAGTAATTCCAATCCATTTCTCTTTGGGGCAGTTGCCATTATTTAGTTCCTTGCATTGAGTCTAAATCTATTTTTCTGTGATTATTTCTCCATGTACTGCTGCCACTAGCTTTGCCCTCTGGAGCTAAGCAAAGCAAATTTAGATCCACTTTTAAATAACAACTCTTCAAATACTCAAAAAAAAAACCTTTCATGTCTGTCTATATTTTCTCTTCTCCAGGGTAAATATCTCTAGCTCTTTCAAACAGTCTTCTTATGACATGGTCTCCAGTACTTACTCTAGATATGGGGTCCTCTAGCTTGAAATCTGACTCTCTTTCCACTGTTCTGTGTTTCTTTGTTGCCCAAAATATTATGAGGCAACAAGGCGTGGCAGGAGGCATTAAAGAATATGAGTGAACTGGAGGAGGGAGAAATGCATGAACCACGTATTTATCCTGATACACAAATGTGATGGATCAGACCAGATGGATGACAAGATAATTGAGAAAATCCATTCACCCACCCAAGCAAAGGAGGTCATTTATTGTGTCATTTAGAGGTACAGGGTTCAGAAATCTCCACAGGAAATAAACATGGAAATTTAAGTTATAGTCTTTGCTAGTATGTGACTAATTGTAGTCAAAGAGGGTTTCAACTGAGAAGCAATTAATAGTATTTATAATTCTGCCTTTTGAAAACAATTAAATAGAAATAGTGGCAAGATGGAGCCTGTAATTCATTGTTGACGGAAAAATGAAGTGGTCTAGAGTAATTCAAAATTATGCAAAGATATAGAAATATTATTTTTGGCATATGTCCTAAAGTCAATGGTTAAAATAAAAAAAAAGTCCCATAGAATAGATCAGATAGCAGCATGTTTTGTAACAGCAAAGAACTGGAAACAAAATAGAAACCCACTGATTTGTGGAATGGTTAAACAAATTGTCACATATGTGTCTAATAGAAGATTGGTGTGATGTAAGAAGAAAATTGGGGCAATGCTGACCCTGAAATCAGAAAGACCCATCTTCATCTAATAACTAGAAGGGTCCAAAAAGTACTCCAATAGAAAATGACACATAAGCTGAGCTTTTAAAGAATCTAGGAGTTCTAAAATGGGTGAGGAAGGAATACACTCTAGGCATGGGAGTTCAAAGCAGAGAGCAGAAAATCAGAGGGCTGAGTTCAGGGAACATCTGTTTAGTCCTTATCCCAGAAACATAGTAAAAGAAGGGACGTGAAGTACACTAAGCCTAGAAAGGTACAAATGGAACCAGATTGTGTAGGGTTTTAAACACAAGACTGAGCAGTTCTGTGTTATCCTCGAGCCACTGAAGTTTCCTGAGCAGGGCAGATGTGCCTTAGGAAAGTTATTTTGGCAACTATGTGGAGGATGCATTGGAAAGAAGAGAGGAATGGAAGCCAGGAATCCAACTAGGAGAGCATTGCAAGTAATCTAGGCAAAAGGTGATCGTGACTGTATGAATGGAGAAAGGGAACACTAAACACAAAGGGAATAGATGTGAGTAGATACTGAGTATATACAGAGTAGGATCAACCAAGGTTTAGAAACTGATTAAACAAAGGGAATGTAGTATGAATTATTAATGGCTCTTAGGTTGCAAACTTATGTAATCAGAAAAATAGAGATCGGCATAAGGAAATTTGGGGGAGAAATATATTTGGGGGGAAAGGAATGGTTACCATGTTGGATATGTGTTTTCAATGGTCAGTCTTTTTAACACAGCAGTTATGTCTCTGCTTTACTTTGTTTTTTACTGGCTTAAACCTTTCATAGACCAAATAATAATAAGTATTTGTCTTTTTTTTCCTATTAAAGGTACTCTGTTCAGTCACAGCCCCATGAGTTAATATTTCTCTCTCTGACAAAGAACACGATTTAAATCTGCGAAAAGCTGACAGAGATGCAGGTGAACAGATGGTTTTAGAATAACAGCAACCTATTCCTGAGAGGGGAAAAAGCCCTGGTGGGGAGGCTTAGGTTCCAGTTTCTTACCAAAGTAAGATGAAGTAGTCTTGACACTTTTAAAAGACCAAGTTTGCAGGTGTTTATTACCAGGGTAAGAAGGAGGAGAACAAATCATTCAACAGAGAACCAAAAGCTGTTTGTTCTGAAAGTTGCCACAATTAAACCTGAACAGCTGGGGGACCTTGAGATAGTGTGCTGCATCTTGTTCTGTACATTTCCAGAGGGTCTTTGAGAAAACTTGCTGCCACGTGCCAGGTAACATTCCCTCAAAGAGACATTTAAACCAAAGTAACCTGCCTAAGGCAGTTGTACAGTACATAAGCTACTACAAGTGTCTGTGTTATCTGTCTCTCAGAGTTCATAAGAAGGCTGAACTTGAGAACTTGTATAGATTACCATACAGTACTTACAAGTAGACCAGGTGACTGTTCAATCTGTTCTTTTTTAATTAATCTATCTATTTTTAGTCTTCAAAATCCACTTCTACAAGATTTGAGTTCCAAATTTTCTCCCCATCTTTCCCCTCCACCAACTCCAAGAGATCATGCATTCTAATTACCCCTTCCCGCAGTCTGCCCTCCCTACTATCACACCTCTCCCTTCTCTCATCCTCTTCTCTATTTTCTTGTAGGGCAAGATAGATTTCTATACCCCATTGCCTATATGTCTTATTTCCCCTGGTGCATGTAAAAACAATTTTCAACATTTGTTTTCAAACTTTGAGTTCCAATTTCTCTCCCTTCCTCTTTCCCCACCCATCCCCACTAAGAAGGCAAGCAATTGAATATAGGTTATGCATGTGTAGTCACTTTCATAACAGTCATGTGAATGATTAATTCTATTTCCCTCCATCCTCTCCTGCCCCAATTTACTCTATTCTCTCTTTTGACCCTGTCTCTCCTCAAAAGTATTTATTTCTAATTACCCCCTCTTCCCATTCGCTCTCCCTTCTATCATCCCCCAGTCCCTCTTATCCTCTTCACCCTACTTTCCTGTAATGTAAAATATATTTTTATACCAAACTGAGTATACATGTTATTCCCTCCTTAAGCCAAATGTGATGAGAATGAAGTTTATTCTTTCCCTCTCACCTTCCCTCTTCCCCTCCACTGAAAAAGAGCTTTTTCTTGC
>CM053771.1:489717715-489774488 GCA_028658325.1 Potorous gilbertii
CTCAACCCTTAATTTTATTTTTTTAGATATCATCCTTTCCTATTCAACTCACCCTGTGCCCTCTGTCTATATGTATATAATCCCTCCAACTACCCTAATACTGAGAAAAGTCTTAAGAGTTACAAATATTATCTTTCCATGTAGGAAAGCAAACAGTTCAACTTTAGTAAGCCCCTTACAATTTCTCTCTCCTTTTCATGATTCTCTTGATTCTTGTATTTGGAAGTCAAATTTTCTATTCAGCTTTGGTCTTTTCATCAAGAATGCTTGAAAGTCCTCTATTTCATTGAAGTGCCATTTTTTACCCCTGACATATTATACTCGGTTTTGTTGGGGAGGTGATTCTTGGTTTTAATCCTAGCTCCTTTGACCTCTGAAATATCATATTCCAAATCATCCAATTCCTTAATGTAGAAGCTGCTAGATCTTGAGCTATCTTGATTGTATTTCCACAATGCTTGAACTGTGTCTTTCTGGCTGCTTGAAATATTTTCTCCTTTATCTGGGAACTCTTGAATTTGGCAACAATAATTCTACAAGTTTTCCCTAAGGGATATCTTTCAGGAGATGATCAGTCGATTCTTTCAATATCTATTTTACCTTCTGGTTCTAGAATATCAGGACAGTTTTCCTTGACAATTTCTTGAAAGATGATGTCTAGGCTCTCTTTTTTTTTTTTTGAAAATGACTTTCAGGTAGTCCAATAATTTTTAAATTATCTTTCCTGGATCTATTTTCCAAGTCAGTTGTTTTTCCAATAAGATATTTCACATTGTCTGCTATTTTTTCATTCATTTGGTTTTCTTTTATAATTTCTTGATTCTTCATTGTCATTAGCTTCCATCTTCTCCATTATGATCTGTAAGAAATTATTTTCTTCAGTAGGCTTTTGGATCTCCTTTCCCATCTGGACAATTCTGCTTTTTAAAACATTCTTCTCCTCATTGATTGACTTTTTTTTAGATCTCTTTTGCCATTTGAGTTAGTCTATTTTTTAAGGTGTTATTTCCTTCAGCATTTTTGGGGTCTCCTTTATCAAGTAGTTGGCTCATTTTTCATGATTTTTTTTTTACATCATTCTCATTTCTCTTCCCAACTTTTGCTCTATTTCTCTTACTTGATTTTCAAAATCCTTTTTGAGCTCCCCCATGGCCTGAGACCAATTCATATTTTCCTTGGAGATTTTGGATATAGGAGTTTTTACTTTGTTGTCTTCTTCTGTATGTATGTCTTGGTCTTCCTTGTCACCACCTAGGATTTTATAGTCTGATTCTTTTTCTGATTTTTGCTCATTCCCCCAGGCATTTACTTGATTTTCGAGTTCATTGTCAAGGTAGTTCTCTGCTTTCTGGGTGAGGGTTGTACTGTCAGTCACTAGATTCCCCCTTCAGAAACTGCTGCTGCTGCTGCTGCTGTGGCCTCCTCCTTTGCCTCCACTGCCCTAGGGCTGGGACCAGACCATTCTACTCTCTCCCACAGGTCCTACAGGTTTTTTTCACTCACCTTCCAATTTATCCTCAGCATTTTGGGGTTGTGAAGTCTGGAAACCATCACAGGTGCCAGAGATTCAGTCCCCCTGAGACCTGCTCAGGTCCAGTCTGTGCCAGCGTGGCCCATGCTGAACTGTGCCCTGCTCCTAATACAGTGCAATAGATTTTTCCTGTTGACTTTCCAGGCTGTCTTGGGCTGGAGATTTGCTTTACTCTGTCATTCTGTGTGTTCTGCAGCTCCATAATTTGTTTAGAGTCATGACTGGGCTTGGGAGGAGAGCTCTAGCAAGTCTCTGCTTTTTCTCCACCATCTTGGCTCCACCCCCCTCAATATGTCTTAAGTACAACATGAAGCTTTCTTTCCTTCTTCAACACGGGTGTTATGAGGTTGGGCAAGTAATCTAAACCCTCAATTTTCCTCATAGGTAAACTAGGGTGATCAATAATTGCATTAGGTTCAGAGGTCTAGAGCTAAGGGGAATTTTAGAGGTCACCTAATCCAACAACCTTATTTTACTACTCACAGAGTCCCTGTGGAAAAGCACATTGTAAGAATGTAAAATGTTGCATAAATATGAGTTAGCATTGGAGGAGCTTTGCTTTTGTATTACAATCATTTAATTGGAAAATTTCCGATTCCATGTTGACAGATCTCAGTTTCCTCATCTGTAAAATGGACCAGAAGTTCTCTGAAATCCCTAGTTTGCTTTTTGTTTCTGCCTAGCGAAATTTTAAAACAACCAACTGCCTCATTAGAGGCCCTGACATTCTTCAACCTGAGTGTTCAGATTTCTTACCTCCCAAACAATTCTTCTGTTTGGACTGGTTATCTAAAACTGTCATTTTTCTATCTCCTCAAACCCTCTTGATAAACATTTATTTGAGATTTAGTTACTTGTTTACTCTCACATATTTTTATCTCTTCTATGCTTTCCTACTTCAGCCCCTTTTTCTGACCTAAGGGAGAGAGTGGGTAATATAGCAATAAGCCCTTCCAGGTCAAATGAAAGACAAATATAGTTCAAGTCACCAGGTCCAAGCTTGTATATACCCTTTGTATATTATCCAAGGACAAGCTAATTACCACCCCCTTCCTCTGCCCTTACTCCAAGATAGACTCAGAGTGAAAGAGGATGTTGGGGAAACTCTCCTTCCTTTCTCGCTAAGTTCAGTGTCTGGTACATAATTGTTCTCTCCTCAACTTTTACCTTTGTCCTAAACAATTTCAACAAATGTGTTGATATTTCTTCAGATGCTTTAACTTTCCAATTCCTCAACTTACTCATTTTCCACAACCTTGATCTCTTCTCCACCAGAGATAGCCATATTCTTGATCTTGCCATCACTCGCACTCAAGTATTTCATATCCATGTTCACGAACTCTCTGAAATATTTTGTTCATAATCTATTGTCATTCCACCTCTCCCACTGCCTTAAACTGCAAACCCCGTTCTTCATCCTCACTGAGATTGCCAATGCCTCTGGCCCTCAATTCTTCTCCAGGTTATCACTTTGCCATGACTACAAATTCTTCAGTGAACCAGTTCAACTCTATAGTCTTCTTTTCTTGAGTCCTTTACCCCCTTGGCCTTGCAGTGATTTCACCCTGCCATCCACAGCACTGGATTGTTCTTACAATTGCAATCTTTTGATAACTCCATAATTGGTTCACTATCCCATTCAGCACAGCTACTTTCCCAAACTCTTTTGTCCCTTCCTGAATCTCCCACAGTCCCACCCTACTCACTCTCTCAACTGAAAACCTTGCATCATATTACATAAAAAAAACAGAAGCAATTCACAGATAGCTTGTCTTTCCCCTTATTTCTCATACATCACTCAGATACTTTCTGCAGTTATTTCCTCCTTTATGTCTATTTCACATGAAAAGCTATCCCTTCTCTTTGCCAAAGTAAGCCCCTCTATTTACACAAGGAAACCAATTCTATCCTGTCTTCTTCAGCAGACTGGTTCCTATTATTTGCACTCTTACCTATCTTCAATTACCCTCTCACTGCTAGCTGCTCTCTTACTGCCTAAAAACATGCTGGTCTTCTTCATTCTCAAAAATCCCTTACTTGATCCATCTATCCATGCCTAATAGCTACTGTATTGTATCTCTCCTCTCTTTTGTGGCTAAACTCCTTGAAAAATAGGTGTCTCCACACACTTCTTAACTCTCTGCAGTCTGACTTCCAACTTCATCATGCAATCAAAACTGTTCTCTCCAAAGTTACTAACGATTTCTTAATTGTCAGATCTAATGATCTTTTCTCAGGCTTCATCATTTTTTTGTCCTCTTGGCAATCTCTAATATCATCAGTCACCATCTAATTGATACTTTCCTCTCACTAGATTTTTATAACCCTGCTCCTTTCTAGTCCTCTGTCTCCTTTGCTAGATCTTCACCCAAGTTACCCCTACTATCCATAGAACATACCACTTTGGGGTTAAAGAATTTAGTGACCTTGTATGAGTCAATTCATTTTTTTAGACTACAGTTCCATTGTCTGCCAAATGGAATTGGATTAGATAACAATCAGTAGTAAAATTCTATTGTACAATGGATAAGACATCTCCCATTAGATTTCTTTTTTCTTCTTTTATTTTCTTTCTCCAATTACATATAAAAACAATTTTTAACATTTGTATTTTAAAATTTTGAGTTTGAAATTCTCTCTCCTTCCTTGAGATGGCAAGCAATTTGATATGTTTGTACATGTGGAATCATGCAAAACATATGTTCATATTAGTCAAGTTGTGAAAGAAAATACAGACCAAAAAAACAAAACAAAACCCAAAACACTTATGAGGAAATGAAGAAAATTAAAAATAGTATTCTTCAATCTGCATTCAGATGCCATCAGGTCTTTCTCTGGAGGTGGATAGAATTTTTTCATCATGAGACCTTTAGAACTGTCTAGGATCTTTGTGTTGCTGAGAACAGCTAAGTAATTCATAGTTTTTCATCATACAATAATGGTGTTACCATGTATGATATTCTCCTGGTGATGCTCATTTCACTTTATATCAGTTTGTACAAGTCTTCCCAGGCTTTTATGAAATCAGCATGCTCATCATTTCTTATAGCACAATGGTATTCTGTTACAATCATATACCACAACTTGTTCAGCCATTTCCTAATTGATGGACATCCCCTCAATCTCCAATTCTTTGCCACTACAAAAAGAGCTGTCAAAAATATTTTTAAACAAAAAAGTCCTTTCCCCCCATTTAAAAAAACCTTTTAGAGATACAGACCTTAGTGGTATTGCTGGGTCAAACTGTATGCACAGTTTTATAGTCTATTCAGCATAGTTCCAAATTGCTCTCCAAGATTGTTAGATCAGTTCACAACTCCACCAACAGTGCATTAGTGTTCCAATTTTCCCATATCCCCTCCAACATTTATCATTTTCCTTCTCTGTTCTGTTAGGTATGAGGTCTAGAACCTCAGAGTTGCATTTCTCTAATCAATAGTGATTTAGAGGACTATTGAATGCTTTGATTTCTTCATCTGAAAACTGCCTATTCATTTCCTTTAACCATTTATCAATTGGGGAATAACTAATATTCTTATGCATTTGACTTATTTCTCTATATATTTGAGAAATGAGGTCTATATCAAAGAAACCTGCTGTAAAAATTCCCCCTTGCCCCATAGTGTTCCATTTTCCTTCTAATCTTTATTGGATTTGTTGGTATGAAACCTTTTTAACTTAATGCAAACAAAACCATCCATCTTATATCCCGCAATGCTCTCTTTCTCTATTTTGGTCATAAATTCTTCTCTTATTCATAGATCTGAAAGGTAAACTATTCCATGTTCCCCTAATTTGTTTATGGTATCCCCCTCTATTTCTAAATCTTGTATCTATTTTTACCTTATCTTGGTATATGGCATGACATGTTGATCCATACTTAGTTTCTGCCATGTTATTTTCCAGTTTTCCCAGAAGTTTTTGTCAACTAGTGTGTTCTTGTCCCGAAAATTTGGATCTTTAAGTTTATCAAACACTAAATTACCATGGTCATTTATTTCTGCGTATTGTGCACCTTATCTAATCCCCTGATCCACTTCTCTATTTCTTAGTATCAGATTGTTTTTATAATTACCACTCGGTAACACAGTTTAAGATCTGATCGAACTCCAGTGCTTCTTAAACCATGGTTCACGACACCATGTGGGGTTGCACAACTGAATGTGAGGGAGGGTAGGCAAAAAATATGGCAAGGGTAAGAGGTTTCTGAATGTGCCACGACCAAAAATCAATTCAAAATCAAACGTATAATGAATCTGAAGTGTTTATGGCAGTACTTCCCTATGTTTCACCATGCAACTTCACTGCAGCCTTGGTTCTGAACACTCAATATGTACCCTTCAAACATCACATGCCATCACACTACAAAATGCCAACGCATGCTGCCAGAAATATCTAGGCTCAAATTTGAGAATATTGTGTTATGAACTGCAGTGTTTTCACTGTACATACAAAATTGTTAAATGAATTTTGGCTTAGGATTGGGATAGATTTTCCAACAATTTCTGAAATGACCTTAAACATACTTCTGCCATTTTGCATTATGTATTTATGCTAAGTGACATTCTTAGCATTGATGATTATAAAATCAAAACATGGATCTGAAAAAATATGGAAGATGCTATATGCCTTGCAATGTCAAAAATTCCACAAAATTTAATTCTTCATATAAAAATAAGCAAGCACATCCATCTCATTAACATGCAAATTTGTTTTCATCTTTCATAAATGGCAAAATTATATATACATACAATAGAATTGTTTCAAAATAAATTTCTTTATGATTTATTATCAGTAAATGTTTGATTTGTATATTTATTTTTTATACCTATATACCTGGGCTCTTGCAAAAATGTCTTTGGCAAAAAGAGATTGCCAGTGGAAAAAGTTGAAGAAGCCCTGAGGTAGGTCACTTTCTTTGTATAGTTTTTCGTTAAGTCTCTTGATACTCTTGACCTTTTGTTCTTCCAGATGAATTTTGTTATTATATTTTTTAGCTCTATAAAATAATTGTTGGTATTTTGGGTTGGTATGGCATTGAATAGGTAAATTAATTTAGGTAGAATTGTCATTTTCATTATACTATCTCAACCCTCTCATGAGCAATTAATATTTTTCCAATTGGTCAGCTCTGACTTTATTAATAATAACTTTTTTCCTCATTGTTTATTCTAATTACTTCAGTTTCTTTTTCTTCTTTTATTGCTAGGATTTCTAGTACAACATTGAATACTGGTAGTGATAGTGGGAATCTTTGCTTCATACCTGATCGTACCAGGAAAACTTCTAGCTTATCTCCTTCTTGCTTACAGATTTAGATAAATATTACTTGTGATTTTAAGGAAAGCTCAATTTTTACCTATGCTTTCAAATGTTTTAATAAGAATTAATGTTGTAATCTATAATGATATAGAAATAAAGGGTGAAACTATAAGCAAATTAGGAGAACAAGGAATAGTTTACCTATCAGCTATGTGGAGAAGGGAGGAATTTATGACCAACCAAGAGATAGAGAACATTATGAATTGTGAAATGAATAATTTTGATTACATTAAAGTTTTTACAAAAACAAAGCCAATGCACTCAAGATTAGAAGGGAAGCAGAAAACTGGAAAACAATTTTTACAGCCATTGTTTCTGATAAAGGTCTCATTTCTAAAATATATAGAGAACTGAGTCAAATTTATAAGAATACAAGTCATTCCCCAATTGATGAATGGTCAAAGGATATGAACAGGTCATTTTCAGATGAAGAAATTAAAGCTACTTATGGTCCTATGGAAAAATGCTCTAAGTTACTATTGATTAGAGAAATACAAATTAAAACTACCACTTCACATCTATCAGATTGGCTAGCATGACAAAAGAATAAAATGATAAATGTTGGAGAAGATGTGGGGAAATTGAAACACTAATGCACTGTGATTGGAGTTGTGAACTGATCCAATCATTCTGCACAACAATTTGGAACTATGTTCAAAAGGTAACCAAACTGTGCATATTCTTTGATCCAACAATACCATTACTAGGTCTGTATCCCAAAGAGATCATGAAAAATAAAGGAAAGGACCTACATGTACTAAAATATTTATAGTCTCTCTTTTTTGTGGTGACAAATAAATGGAAATTGAGGGGATGCCCATCAACTGGGGAATGGCTGAATAAGTTGTGGTATATGAGTGTCATAGAGTACTATTTTTTCCATGAGAAGTGATGAGCAGGTGGATTTCAGAAAAACCTGGAAAGACTTACATGAACTGATGTTGAGTGAAGTGAGCAGAACCAGGAGAACATTGTACACAGTAACAGCAACATTGTGCCATGACTAACTTTGTTAGACTTAGCTCTTCTCAGCAATGCAATGATCCAAGACAGTTCCAAAAGATTAATGATTGAAAATGCTATCTGCATCCAGAGAAAGAACTATGGAATATGAATGCAGATCAAAGCATACTATTTTATCTTTGTTGTTGCTGTTTTTGTTTCTCAAGGTTTTTCTCTTTTTTCCAATCCTTCTTTCACAATGTAAATAATGTGGAAATATGTTTAATATGATTATACATGTATAGCCTATGTCAGATTGCATGCTGTTTTAGAGAGGAGAGATGGGAGGGAGGGAGAAAAATCTAAAACTCAAAATCTTATAAAAACTAATGTTGAAAACTAAAGATAAATTTAAATTTATTTTTACCAAATAAAAAACTGAGTGTTATATTTAGTCAAAAGCTTTTTCTGCATATGTATTTTTGTAATTTTTGTTATAGATATGGTCAATTATGTTGATCATTTTCCCAGTGTTGAACTTAATATTGAACCTTGAATTCTGGTATAAATGCCACCTGGCCATAGTGTATAATCTCTATGATATATTGCTTTAATCTCCTTGCTAGTGTTTTATTTAAAATTATGCCTCAATATTCATTAGTGAAACTGGTCCATAATTTTCTTTCTCTATTTTTGCTTTTCTGTGTTCTGCTATCAGTACCTCATCTGTGTCATAAGAGGAATTTTTCAAGACTCCCGCTTTGCCTATTTTTCCAAATTTTTCATATAATATTGGAATTAATTATTTTTTAAATGTTTAGTAGAATTCATTCATGAATCCATCTAGTCCTGGAGATTTTTTCTTAGGGAGTTTATTGATGGCTCATTCCATGCCTTTTCTAAAATGTGTTTGTTCAAGTATTCTTCCTCTTCTGTTAATCTGGGTAACATATTTTGGTAAATATTCATCCATTTCACTTAAATTATCAGATTTATTGGTATATAATTGGAGAATATAACTCCTAAATATTGCTTTAATTTCCTTTTCATTAGTGGTGAATTCCTCCTTTTCATTTTTTAATACTGGTAATTTTTTTTCCTCTTATTTTTTTTAATCAAGTTAACCAATGCTTTATCTGCTTTATTGTTTCTTCATAAAACTAGCTCCTAGTTTTATTTCACTGGTTTTCTTACTTTTAATTTTATTAATCTTTCCTCTGATTTTCAGGACTTTCAATTTGGTGTTCCCATTAGATTTCAGTTTCCTATCTCCATGCCTTCTTCCTCCTCACCCATACCTCCCACACCCCCTCCACTCAGAACACAATGAAAGCTGGGAGAATGGTAATGTTCTGTCAGTGAACTCAAGGCACTGACAAATTTTTGTCTTTCTCTTTATTATATATTTCCCATTTCTTTCCAGCCTCATGACTCTAAAGCAGGGGTTCTTAACCTCTCCTATGCCATGAACCCATCTGGCAGTCTGGTGAAGCCTATGTGCCTCTTCTCAGATGAATGGTTTTAAATGCAGAAAATAAAATACATAGGATGACAAAGGAAACAGTATATTAAAATACAGTTGTTTAAAAATTAAAAATCAAAATCATAGACACCCCTCCCAGTTAAAAATTCTTTCTAAGGGGACTGGGATAAGAAAGAGAGTAGGACCTTTCTCTCCCAGAGTAAGTTGGAGCTAAATTTCCAAACCCTGAATTTCATTTGCTTAGATACCAGAGAACTAATGATGGTAATATCAAAGCAGTTCTTCCTGCCTAGGTCTTAAAGTCAGTCATCACGGGGAGGAGTTGAAGAAAGTAAGATTTCTCACCATCCACTCAAGAAACCACGAAACTAAAATCCCCAGTGCCTCACCTTGCACCTTGGATATAAATCATTGGAGAGCTTTGGAGTTGTGATTTGTACAGGGAATTCCCACATGAGGAACTTCCCTCTACCAATTCAGGTTCTGATTTTCTTTTCAACTCATTGTTTTAGAACGTTGTCCAGGCCACTGAGAGGCTAGATGAACTTGCCCAGGATCACACTGAAAATGAGTCAACCCAGAACTTAAACCCAAGTTTTCCTGGTTCCTAGATAAGGTCTCTATCTTCTACCCCATGATGCCTTTTCAATAAATAGATGTTAAGGATAGAGATTGGATTTGTAATTGATCGGAGCAGGAATCTTCCTCTACTAGTGCTGGACATCACCTTCTTTGTAACTTGTAGTCTTAGAAAATTGCTTAAACAGTGGTTTGATCAGTAATCAAACTCAAATAGAAAAAGGGGCGACTAAACCATACATTAGGATCCGTATGGACTGCATGTGATTAAGTTTTCGAGTGTAATATTCTATATTTATTGTATCTTTATTTGTTTTGCTAAATATTTTCCAATTACTTTTTAATCTGATTCCAGGGGCATTTGGGAGTGGGCCCCATGCTGTTTGCTGGTTGTGTGTTTGACACACCTGACCTGAACTTTTAAGAGGTTAAGTGAGTTTTCCAGGATCATAGAGATAGAATGTATGACTAGAATACAGGTCTTGCATTCTACTATCCAATTCGACTCGTTGCTTCTCTAAGCAAATGTTAAGTTTAGAAAAATGAACTACAGATTGAGGTGGAGTCAAGGTAGTGGAGCAAAGGCAAGGACCCATTGAGCTTTCCCCCAAACCTCTTCAAATACCTTTAAGGAGAGAGAGTATAGAATAAACCGAGAGAAAGAATAGGATGAAGGGAAATACAGTAACTGAAAAAATTTTTGAACCAAGTTTCTCTGAAAAAGGCCTCATTTCTCAAGCACCAGAGAGAGCTAATTTTTAAAAAAATAAGAGCCATTCCCCAATTGATAAATGATCAAAAGATATGATCAGTTTTCAGAGGGAGTAATCAAAATTATCTATAGCCATAAGCAAAATTTTCTAACTCACTATTGATTGGAAAAATGCAAATTAAAACAATTCTGAGCTACTACCTTATCCCTATTAGATTGGATAACAGGACAGAGAAGGCAAATTAAAAATGTTGGAGGGAATGTGGGGAAAATGAGATATTAATGCATTGTTGGTGCAGTTCGGAACTGATTCTACCATTCTGTAGAGCAATTGGGAACTATACCCAAAGGTTCTATAAAACCATGCATACCCTTTGACTGAGTAATACCACTACTAAGTTTGTATCCCAAAAGAGATTAAAAAAAGAAAAGATCCTATATATACAAAGTATTTATAGCAGCTCTTTTTTGGGGCAAAAAATAGAAATTGAGGGGATGCTCAACCATTGGTATATGATTATGATAGAATACTACTGTATTATGAGAAATGATGAGGAGGATGCTCTCAGAAAAACCTAGAAAGACTTACATCAGCTGATGCAAAGTGAAATGTACTATGTACAAAGTAACAGCAATATTGTAAGATGATCAGCTGTGAATGACTTAGCTATTCTTATCAGTAGAATGATCCAAGAGAACACTGAAGGACTTAAGATGAGAAATGCTATTCATCCTCAGTGGAAAAAACTGATGATATCGGAATATAGATTGAAGCCTACTTTTTTTAACTTAGAAAATGAACTGGAGGAGAGTGGTAGAGGGGTTATTGTGTTTTCCATCTTTCAGAATTTTGTCTTCTAACCTGACACCCATTGAGCTCCTGACTCCACTTTCTTTAGACTGTGAGTTCCTTGAGAGCTGGGACTGTCTTTTGCCTTTCTTTGCACTCCTAGTGATTAGCATAGTTTCTGGCACAAAATAGGTGCCTAATAAATGTTTGTTGACTGATTGCCTCAGAGACCTGACTCTGTTATGAAGCTCAAGCTTTGGCAGGTCCTACTCAGCTGAAAAAGCTTTAAGGATGGGCCAACTGGCATCCTGTCCTATCATCCAAGAGTCGAAAAACTTCTCTAAATTCAGGGAGGTTTATTATCATAATAGCACCCACCAGGTGATGATGGGTATCTACTATAGGGTAGGGAGAAAGAGACCCAGAGATGATAAAATCCCAGATCCTTAAAGTTTTGAAGGAGTCTTTTACGAGCAAAACTTCAGCGCCATTGCTTCATAAAGGGAAATCTTAGCGATAGTGAATGATTGACTTTTCTGCTTCAGATGCCACAGTCACAATTCAGTCAGCCTGTGTTCCCATTAGGACATCTCATCACTATCCCTCAACCCTTAATGTTCTCATTTCTAAATCTTCTTCCTTTCCTTCTTTGATTGCTTCACTCAACACTAAGAGGAAATGCAGGAAAATTCTAGGTCCTCCCTATGTGACTCAGTCGGAATCTTTTGGCTTACCTCCTTCCTCCTGTGACTGATTCAGCAGCCCAGATTTAGGAAGCCAATCACTGGCTTCGGTAGTTTTCCCAACTGCTTTGCCCTAGGGCAATAAGAAACATTTATGTTAATGAAATCCTTGGCATACAGACACTAGAAGGACTTTGCTGGAGTAAATTTCTTAGTCTTACTAAGTAGTGAGCAGATTTTTCAACCCTTTAAATGCAAAACTTTACTCAAACTAATTCCCGAGGAAAATGTATTTATCAAAGAGATGACCTGAAAAAAATGTATCTTGTGTTAAGTAAGATGAAGCACCACTCCCTGGTGAGTGTGTGATGGTGAAGAGATGTGCAATGTGGGGGTGGAAGGAAATAAGGCGTAACAGAATGCCTTAAACACACCCAAAGCTTATAAATGAAGTGACACTGCAAAACTCTGCTTCTGAACTCTCTGAAACAGAAAGCCTCAGTGAGGACATAGTAACAGTTCTGTAAAGCCTCCTTCAGATGGCCATGCAGGGCTTAGTGGATAAAGGAAAAACTAGAGAATTGCAATAGTGTTTTCTTTTTATGAAAGAAGGGTCACCCATTTTTAAACTGCTTCTTCACATAGCCAATAAGGTAGCCTGGGATCAAGCTAATTCATTTATGCAAATGGAAAAACCTGGGGCCACCTTGGCTTATACAACTTGTCCAGTGTCCCATTAACCAATCTCAGCCACACATAAATACAGCCTTGCCAGAATTACCATCCCCAAACATTCATTGCTACACATCCTGGAATTGGTAAGAATTCCTGTCATTTTTAGGAAAAATTATAGTGTCTATGTTTTATTTTTGTAATTCTTTAAAACATGTCTGTGTAAGAAAGTTACCCTTACAGATGAGCTTTAGCCAGTGTCAACCTTAAAAAAATTGTTACAGGACAGTAAAGGATTAACTTATCCAGTTCAGAGTTGCTAATGGTTGGAGGTATTTCTTTGATGGGCTCTGCCTGTAGATGGTTTTTTATTTATTAATTTGCTTAGCACTCTGGACGTTCTATTAGTGGGGCTATAGTATTCTCTCCACTAAAGGAAAGCTCACTCACTATGTTTTAACTTTTTTTCTTTCCACTAATATAACGTTGCTTCATATTTAATAGAGTCATGTATTTAGATATATATTGTTATTTAACTGGTACGTGATTGTAGACACATATCTAACATAGCTAGATAAGAGTAACATAGTTCTATATGTAAATATGTGAATATGTCAAGGACTTGTGATTCCATCAGTATGAGAACTCATATAATATCAATACACAGCTTAATGCCAAAGAAGAACAGCTAACATTTATAATATACTTAACTTCTGTAAGGCACTTTTACAAATGTTATCTATCTCACCTGATCTTCACAATGCTATACTGAATCATATCAATTGTGAAATTCTCACTGTAATCAAATTAGAAGAAAATTGTAGCTAAATGGAAAGAAGGTTCACAGGTTGTCCTAGGAGAGACAAAGGAGAGGGCAGAGTTCATTTTACTGAGTTCCTAAAGGGAAAAAAGAGACACCATTTAATGAGACATTTGGTCATTTCATAGTTAAGTATTTGTAATAAATACGTGCAAAAAGCTATCATGAAAATGAGGTACAAGTATCATTTCCAGTTTACGATAAGGTAACTAATACTCAGAGGTCAAGTGATTTGCCCAAGGTCCGTGTCAGACATGGATTTTGAACCCAATCTTCCAAGTCCAATATTTCCAAATCTAAAATTTAATAACTGTATGATCTTGGGTAAACTCTCTGGACATCAATTTCTTCATCTAAAAAATGAGAAAGGTAGACTAAAAGGTTTCTAAATTTTCTTCCAGTTTTACATCTATAAGCTATGTCTATGTTCCATTATATAATACTCACTCTTAATTTCATAGTCTAAGAAAGTTGCCTTCAAAAGGCTAAATGATTTGTCTACTGTCATATTGTTCTATTACACTGTGAGCTCCCTGTGAGTTCCACAGTAGGAACTGCTTTTTTGCTTTTATTTTATTCCTAGTGGTTGGCACATAGTAAGTGTTTAATAAATGCTAGCTGCCTGACTGAAATACCCAGGGAGCTCATTCATTAGACCACATTGCTTCTCTATTCTATATATAATATATGATGATTAAGTAGTAACATACCTTGTTCTTTATTTGGAATCTCTATACAGTATTCATCATGTCCCACTCTTACCAGCTTCTAAAATGCATTGATTGGATTGTCACTTATCTCTTGGCCTTGGAGCTACATGCTTGGATCCTATGCTAATGAGACACCAAAGAAATTATCAGAGGCAAATCAACATCATTCACTGGCTGGATCAGCTGTCAGTCAACACCAGGTCAGACAGCAGTAGCATGAACTGCTTGGTATTCCAGACCTGCATAGTTTGATGCTGATGGACGGCTCTTGGCCACCCAGGGGATGAAGGAATAATGAAGGGCACTGGATATGTCCTCCTCTAACCAGTTCTGGCAACTTTCCCCCTTTTCTCTCTTGCTCTCATTTGAATATGGGGAAATGAATTGTGTCCACCTGAAGACACTGATGATGATGATGATAAAAAATATCATTAACATCTGATGTTTTACAAAGCACTTTAGATGTTATTTCTTTTTATTCTCTCAATGTTGGGAAATGGGTGCTAACTAATCATTTATAATAATCATAATTTATACAATTTACATAATTATAATGGTTTATCCCCATTTTACAGAAAAGGAAAATGAGCCTGAGAGATTAAAGGAAGGATCTGAGGCGGGATTAGAACCTGTCTTCCTGGGTCCAGGTCCAGTACCTTCCTGATTGCTAGGGCTAGGAACTAAAGAAAAATGTTGGGGGAGAGAAGGTTGACAGATGGAAAAGACAGCATCCAGTAGCAAAGGAGCACATGAAAGTCATGTGCTCATCTTGCATGGGGAAGAAGGTACATGATGATATTGCTCTAGAGATTCATCCTTGCCTTGACTCGGAAGTTTCCTCAATTAGGTGACTAAACTATGGAGCTGGGCAGAACCACGAAGAGTGGAAAGAGAGAAAAGAGGAGCCACCTGCCTCCTCACTCCCTTCAATTGGACTTGATGGGAGGTGGTCTCCACCAGAGGAACCCCCAGTTTGATATTGTGAGTATTTTAGGTGACTGATGTTAGGACTAATGGTCACTCATTCAACACTCATCATTGTGCTTTTCTCCTTTTAATAAAGGAGAAGTATCGTGTAATTCTTTCTTCTTTGATATTGTGAAAATCTTCGTAATATTGTGAAATTCATCTTTTATCAGTGAGAAGCTAGTCTCAGTATATTGAGGAAACAGCATACAAATATTTCCTTAGGGAGAATATAGAAGCCAAGAGAAGTGAGAAAATCCCCTAAAGTACTCCAAGCCATAGGTTCCTTCATGTGTGGTGAAATACAAGGTGATGTTCTATGTCGTTCTCCCATCCCCTGGAAATGGCAGAATAAATAGCACATAGTTATGACCAGATCCTTAGAGGACTCCCCAGTCTTTGCCAAGCATTAACTAGGAGAGAGTAAAGGAGGAAGGGTCCTTCCTACTGGTCATAGATGTCCTCAAATGTGACAATGTCCTTATATGCTCCAATGTGGTTGTGGAAGTCTTCGTAATTCCCTTTATCTCTCCATTAAGCCTTATAATTTCTACATATAAGCTATGAAGATAATCCTTTACACATGGTTGCAAAATTTATTTCATAAGTAATGGTTGTAAAAAAAATAGCTTCCCAGACTACCTTAGATGAAGTATGAAATGCTTTATCTCCAACTACTACCACTTAAAGGCAAGTAAGAAGTTAATTATGAGTCCTTTTAAAAAGAATTTTTCATACGACAGAGTCCAGAATGCCATGATTTTGTAATTCCTACTGGCTCTCTAGAATTAATGGAGTTACAAATTCTATCCAACCAATTTTAGAGGTCAAAAATTATTCAATTTTTTTTCTACCATTGTCAATTGATATTTCCTTCTAAAGTACGTCTTTCTCTTTTAGGAATAGTGGACACTTAAGAACTTAAGACTTAAACTCTACATATTCTCTCAGGTAAATTCTCCAATCACCTTGTGATATAGGGACTGTAGTTATTATTATACCATCTTACAGATGAGGAAACTGAGGCATGAAGAAGTTTAATGATTTGCCTATAGCCACATAGCTAAGGTGGGATGGGATTTGATGGGACTTGAACTCAGGTCTTATTGACTCCAGGTCTAGCCCTGGATCCATCTTACCATCTTTCTGTTAATCTACAATGATGAATTATGAAGTATCTCCACCCACTCCTACAATCCCGCCCCCCAAATAATATTACCATGTTCAGTTAAAGCAAAAAAAAGAAGGGGAAAAGAAAATTATTAAATATAATCATTTGAACTAAACATCAATTCTGCATTCATCTGATAAAGTTTGATGATTGCATAGCCATTTCTAAATTTAATACCTGTATTTTCTATATCTATGTTTCATTCCTCTTCAGACTTCATTCTTGACTTTTTGGACTTTTTCTACCATGTTATACTGTCCTAGAAGCTTTTGCCTCTGGACTTCACATGTTGGAAGTGCCCTGTATTCCTATACCTTCTTCCTCTGAGTGACCAGTTCCTTCTAGAATCTCCATTTTCAGGATGATGCCCAGACATCCACATCTGCATTCCTCCTCAGGTTCTACTCATGACTCTCCCATCTGCTTTCTCTACCATGTCCCTCTTGGGTACCTCTTCCCATCAATGCCATTTTTCTGATCCTTCTCCTGCGCTATCTTGCCCCAGTACATGATAAGGTCCTTGAGAGTAGGGATTGTCTACTCCTGCTTGCATTTGTATTCTCAGCACTAAGCATGGTGTTGGACACATAGTAATGTTTCTTGACTTGACTCAACTTGACTACACTTTAAAACATTTGGTGGCGGGCAGGAAGGAGGTTAGGGAAGAAGTTGTTACAGAGAGAAAATAAAAAAGAACAAGAGAAAAAGGACAAGATAAAAAGTATGGTAGGTACATCCCAAATAACCAATACCTTTCATCAGTAATTTTGAAGAGAGTAGTACCCCCTAGTGGCTCAAAGGTAGTAAAACCTCGCCAAGAAATGGGCACATCATTGGACTATACCTGTGCTCTCAAAATAAAGAGAACTTCATTGCCCTCTCTTCCACCTGATTATTTTCCTCCTGAAGTCCCTATCCCAAGAAGGAGAAAAGGAAAGAATCATGGCCTACACATGTCAGAGTTCATGTTGCTGAAGACTCACCTCAAATCCTATCTTCTGCAAGAGGTCATTCCAGGTCTTCCTCTTCCCAGTCTCTGTACATACTTACAGTGCATGTACGTGGTTGTCTCCCACAATAGCACATAACTTTCTGATGGCAGGGACTGTCTTGGCTATTCTTTGTTTGGCACAGGACCCAGCACATGGCTGATAGACTGACTGATAGCATAAATGGGCTGCTGGCTTAAACCAGTGTTACAAGTTTAAATGAATCTCTTGGACTTTAGAACATATAAAAAAAAATCACACAATCTCAGAACTGCAAAGGCTCTCAGAAGCCATGTAGTCCAACTCATACCTGAAAGGAATATGAAAATATGCACAATGATAATGGTAGCCGTAGACAGGATTTACATAGCCTTTTATGTAACTATGGATAACTTATGATAACTCAGAGAGGTAAGTACTGTTATATCCCATTTTATAGATAAGGAAACTGAGTCTGAGAACAGTTACGCTACTTGCCACAATGGCTAGTAAGTCACAATAGTCACAGCAGTTTAATATGTAGCTTAGGTCGGATTTGAACTCAGATCCACCTGACTCCCTGTCTGGTGCATTGCTCTACCAGTTCCCTGAGTGGCCTCCTCTCCATCAAGAGAACTGGAAGTTGTTGCTGAAATCAGTCCTAAATTTGCTTTTTTTTTTTTAAACTTCTACCCAGTGTTTCTGCTTTTGCAGCTATAACATCCACCCTGAATGTTCCCTTCTCCTGATCAAACATTCCCTGTGCCCTCCACCAATTCTCCCATATATGACATGGGCTCATGGGTCCCCATCATGCTGCTTGCCATCCACTGGAGTCTTTAACTTATCAGTGAACACAATTTTCTAGCTCTGGCCGTACCAAGGTAGAATATAGAGAGAACATCACCTCCCTATTCTCTTCATGAAGTCCAAGATCACATTAACTTCTTTGACTGGGCCATCACAATATTGGTTCATTTTGAGTTGCCAGTCCATTCACCTCTCCCCACTCCTCCCAGATCTTTTTCAAACAATTGTATAACTAGATAAATTATTCTGGACTCCAGTGCTAAAATCCTAAAGCATAAGAAGTTGCAAAGTTGATAAAAGATAAAACTTACTGATTAGCTCCACTATCCAAATCTCTTCTTGATTTGTATAATGGTCTAACCCTAGTCCTTGTGAAGCATGGTCTGAGGTGTTGATCCTTATATAAATTAATACACATTTCTTTGGGAAGGATATATTTGAATCTACCTGAAAAATCTGTATGATTGTCATAGAAGCCATACATGGAGTAGGATGCAGCCAGGGCTGTGCTGGCTCTCCAAAACTCCTACATGCTTTTAAATTTAATCCCCAATATTAACATTTTCTCCATCACTTTCTGAAATTTTCACAATAAACAAAACAATAAATCAAGCCTTTGCTAATTTCCTATATATAAATACTCACACTGAAAATTTTTAAATTGACTCTTGTGAGCTAGTAGGAACTGATACCCTCCTCTTTTTGAAGTCGATCAAATTGTTTGGCAGAAGGCATGGTTTTAAATTAGAATTATCCCTTTTGTTGTTATTTTTCCCTCCAGTTGACGCTGATACCATGACATCTAGAAAGACCCAGTCCCAAGACTCTCATGCCTTTGGTTTGTTTATGGGCATCAGTTTCATTTTTCTCTGGCATCTCTCGAGTCCAATTCCAACTTCCACTCATAAGTTCAAAGCCAGATAAAAGGAAAAGAATATGAAGCCAGCCCAATAAATATTCTCAGAAACTCTGTACACAGGAAGAATATCCAAAGTCACCAATTCATTTCCCTCCCTCATTTCTCAGTCCTTCTTCCAATGTCCCTCTCCCACACCATGTGGGAAGCTCTGGTCCCAAAGAGTTCTCCTGAATCGAGACAAGGCTTAGAAATACAGTAAGTTCAAACACAATTCAGCTCATTCCATTCACCTCTGCATCTAGGTGGGGTAGTGGATACAGCACCAGGTCTGGAGTCAGAAATATCTGAGTGTAAGTCCAGGCTTAGATGCTCAGTAACGGTATGAACCTGGGCAAGTTATTTAACCCTGTTTACCTCAGTTTCCTCATCGATAAAATGAGCTAGAGAAGGAAAGGGCAAACCCTCCAACATCTTTCCAACAAAGACCCAAATGGAGTCACAAAGAGTTTGATATGACTGAACAACTGTCATCATTATAGACAAGCTTTTTGTTATTTAAAAAAAAAATTCTAAGTCTCAAATACCAAATACTTGAGACCAAGAGTAGAAGTAATAGTGCCTATAGTATATACCTCAAGAAAGGAAAAAGAATTAGCACTCTTAGCTCTTTCAGTAGAGTAAGAATTTAAAATAAGTTTGAAAGAAGCCTAAAGAGCTCAAATTTTGTAATAACTGAAATCATATATCATCCTACTCTAATTGTATTTATTAGATAAAGATTAGCTATGTGGTTTTCAGGAGATTTTAACCTTCCTGACGACCTTCAGGTACACCTGAAAAGGAAGACGTTGGTCTAGGTCACCTCCAAGGTTCCTACCAGCTCTAGTGTTCTATGATTCAAGATTAAATCACTCCTCAAACATTTCATATAACATAGTAGGCACTGTAATAGGCAGTGTTGATAAAGGCCTCTATCATCAAGGAGGTTATACTTCAAAAGAAAAACGCCTTGTACACAGAAAAACAAATACAAAATGGATACAAAGTAGTTATTGTTGTTTCAGCGAAGTCCCATTCTTCATGACCCCATTTAGGATTTTCTTGGCAAAGACACTGGAGTAGTGTGCCATTTCTTTTTCCAGCTTATTTTATAGATGAGGAAACTGAGGCAAACAGGCTTAAGTTACTTCCCCAGGGTCACACAGCTAGGAAATTCCCCAGGCTGGATTTGAACTCAGGTCTTCCTGACTCCAAGCCCAGTACTCTATCCACTGCACCACATAGCTGCTCTAAACAAAAGAGATTTAAAGTAATTTTGGGGAAGAGAAAATACTAGCAATTGTGGGGGGGCGGGAACTAGGGTAATAGGGAGTTAGGATCAGAACAGATTTCTTGTAGAAGGTAGCACTTGGGATGGGCTTTGAAGTTATGAGGCAGAAGCTAGGAAGGAGTATATGGGGGAGGGGTGCACAGCTTTTTATTTTAGTGGTGGGGGATAAAGGGAAAGAAAGCGTGAAATGATTGTCTAAATGATCTATTGTTATTTAGCATTATAAGGAATTAGAGAATATGTAGACCCATATATCTATGCTGCCAATTTTTAGGAATGCTCCAAATTGACACAGCTGTACATTTCAAAAGTTCAATTATAGGTCCTTTTTTTTATATATGCAACACTATTGTTTTGGGGGAAAAAGTTACAAATGTTGAATCTATTCTCAAACTAATCTTCTTACATCAAATTACTTTAACCATAGTAAAAATAATAATGTAGTCATAACAGCACAAATTGATGCAAAGCTGTACAATTTCCAAAGTCCTTCCCATACAACAATCCTTTGGAATATGTCATGTATTATCCTTGGAATTTTACAGCTCACATTTCTAACAGTTGAGTTTCTGGCCCAGGGTCCCACAGCTATCAAGTAATAGGATTTGAATGGTTGGAGTTCTGGAGAGATAGAGGTAGAGACAAAGAGACAGAGAGGGGGAGAAGAAAGGAAGAGGAAGGGGAGGGAGAGAGGCAGGAAGGGAGGGAGGAGAATGGTTGGAGAGATGAAGGGAGGGGAAAGGATAGAGGAGAAGAGGGAGAGAAAGAAGAAGAGGAAAGGAGCAAAAAGGAGACAGAAGAAGAGAGAGAAAAGAGAGAAAGGAGGAGGAGAGAAGAGAGATGAGAGGGAGAAGAAGAGAGAGAGGAGGAGGGGAGAGAGAGAGACAGAGACATGGAGAAAGAGAGAAAGGAAAGAGAAGAGGAAAAGGAAAGGAGAGAAAGAGACAGACAAGATAGACTTTTTTGCAGCTGGCAAATTCCACATCTGTTTACTTGCCAAAGGCCAGGCAAGCTACCTTTGAGAAGTGCTAGGAAAGAACATGGTGTGTAATTCTCTCCTAGTACTTCACCTCATCACACACACACACACACACACACACACACACACACACACACACACACACACACACACACACAGACTTCTCCCTGCTATATTTAGAAAATTTAAGAAAAAAAGAAAAAGAAATCTCATGTAATCCAGGTAAATTTTTCTAAAAGAGTCACTTGTTTGGATTTATCCTATTCACTAGTATTCCTTATAAAGATGGTATTTTTACCTTTTCCCTTTCGTAGTAATCTTCACAAGGTTAGAGGCGTTGGTTTCATCAGCTCTCAGCTTTCTGTGTCAAGCCAGCCTCTCTCCCCAGAATGCCCCTGGGCAGTAGGCATTCCAGGCAATCCATACCAGTCACGGTGAGGTGTTATTGTTCTAGTTCAAGTATATCATTAAGGCAGACAATAATGTATTGTGTCTAATGCACATGATGTTATTAGGAAGTTTTCACATCAAAAAAATTCTTAAACCCACCTAACAAGATGAAGAAACTGAATGATTTGCTAGAGGCTACACAGCAAGACAATGGTAAGTAGAAACCAAGACACCTCTTTCAGATACACAACCCTGTGGCCTCACTTCATCTTTACTTCTCCTCTACTATGAGTTGTAGTACCATTTCTGAGACTCTGGCAATAGCTGCCTTCTATGACAAAGGAGGCAGTAAAGAACATTTATCACAGATCCACAAACAAATCCCAATTCAACTAATGATCCAAAGCTGATATACTAAGAGAATGCTATCATGTCTTTCCATCACTTGTCTCATGTGCTTTCCTGTCCTCTGCTCCTTGGAATTCCCAATTTTCCTCATGATCAGCTATTCTGCCACCTCAGTGCAAGATCTTTCCTGATCCTGGTCCCCAATTTATTTTGTATTTATTTTGTTTAGACTTTGTATTTTCTTACCTGCATATAGTTATCTTCTCTCTAGTTGAAGGTGAGCTTCATGAGGGTAGAGACTAGCTGTTTTGATCTCTGAATACCCACCTCTCACACTGTCCTTTACATATAGGCTGGCTTCTTGATATTTGTTAAATCAAATTGACTTCAGGAGAATACTACCAGTTACTTTTTCTGACTAGTAGTAGACTACTAGACTCTCAGCTCTGTGAGGACAGGGAATTGTCTTCTCTAAACTTTATATACTGTCTCCCTACCCACAAAGGGCTTAACACAGTGATCTGCACACAGTTAAACCTTTAATAGATGTTTCTTTACAGAATTTTAAATTTCAGATTATACAGATGCCAAGGCTGAAGTGTACGTCAGGGATTTGCTACAAAACGATAGTAATGTAACTGCAGAATTTCCAAACCTTATAGTCCCATTTATCTTTTTCAACACAGTTCTTTATTTGAATTTTTCTGATATCAGCCTGAGCGTGGAGCCTAGTTTGATTGACACCACTCCTTTGGATAGGAACTCTTTATGCGTATTAAATATGCATCTCACTCCTTACCATGACAGTAATTCCAAGGTCTTCAATTTGTAACTGAGTCAGAAAGCCAGAAGGTTAAGTTTCATCATTAATATGCTTGCTGGCAGCCTAGCAGAATGACTGTAGTGGGGATGAGCTGCTGACCACAAGCTTAATTTTTTTTTAACTGTAAAAGTTTGTAATGGAAAGTGCTTTACTACCCAGTTTGGATAAAAGCCGTTTAGCAGAAATTAAATCAATGAGACTCTGAAAAATAGTATATATTTAATTGTTGCAAGTTAGGTGTAGCATCAGCAAGTAAAGAATTCAATTAAATCAAATATTCTTAACCTTTTCATGTGTCACTGATCCCTTTGGTAGTCTGATGAGGACCATAGGTCCCTCTCGGAATAATAATTTTCTTTTTTTCTTTTGCTTTATGTAATATTTTCAGAATATTATTTTTCAATACATAAAATGAAATAGATTATAAATCAATTATATTGAAATACAGTTATCAATTTTAAAAAAACAAGCCCAGAATTAAATCATACTCAAGCATAGGTCATTAATTAATAGTCTAATCACAGGACCCAACAAAGCAAACATTTTCCCTTCTCTGACCTTCAATGTTCATTGAATGCCTCGAATAATGGAATTAAAGAGACAAATATTTTCCAGAGCCAGGATCCCCTTTAGTTACAGTTACCTAATGGAGAAGGTTACCAATGCTGACCTTCAGGTGGTTACTAGGGCAGACTGTTAAAGGATACTGTGCTACTGTACTGGCTCAAGTGTTTTCTTTAAATAGATTTGAAGGGAGTTAATGCCTTACTTAAACCTACAAGCTGCTCAATACCCCTAGGGGTGATATAAACACAAAACTCCAGCCTACCAATCTGCACTAAGTATTGCTTACTTATGTAGATAGCTAATAGTTAGATAACTAATAATTAGATAACTGATGCAGATAGCATTACTTAGCAGGTGGTTACTTGGGCAACTCTCCTTCTTGTGTTCAAGTTCAAACCCAGTGGGGAAAGGTACATTGAGTGAAGCAAGGTGGTCATTGGCTCATTTATGCCTTATTCCCCTGAAGAACAACCTGACCCAGGAAGTGCCAGTAATAGACTGCCATTTGGAAAAGACATTTCCTTTACACATATACACTCAAAAATAACTTCAGTATTTGAAAGGCTACTTTCTATTACCCTTAAAAAAAATATCCCTAGCTAAGAAACAAACTCAAATCCTAGTTTCTCCTTGTGGATTTTTCTGACCACCCCTGACCTCAGTGTTCAGTTCAGCCTCCAATATCTTCTTTAGTATTTATTGCCTGGAACACTCATTTGCCACTTAACATTTTCTGCCTCCTATTTTTAGTGAAGAGGCAGCCTGGACTTGGAGTCAAAAAGTACTGGGTTCAAATCCTGCCTTTCACTCTATGACTACAGGCAAGTCACTTAACACAAAAAGGTGACTCTACATTCAGGTGAGGCAATTTCTGAGACCTCAAGCATTTCACTTACCTTTTATTACTCCCGCCAACTCCTACTCCAGGTGGGCTCTGGCCCAGCAGTTGACAAACTCCTGACCCTCGAATTCTCCTAATCTCAGTGATACTGAATCCTAGATGCCTCCTTTCTTCCATGGACTCGATTATGCAGCTATACTGTTCTCTTAGCTTTTCACAACGTTCCATGTTCCAACTTCATATCTTTTTACTGGAAGTTCTTACCTCAATCTAGTAGTTTCCTTGTCTTCCTTCAAGATTCAGCTCAAATCCCACTTTATTGAAGAGATCTTTCCCAGTCATCCATCATTCCCCAACCCACCAGTGCCTTCTCTCTGTTTATCTTCCATCTGCACTGTATATTTCCTGAATGTATATAATAATTTACAGGTTGCCTCTCCATTGATAGCCAGGTGGCTCGATGGAGAGAGCACTGGACCCACAGCCGGAAGACTAGAGTTCAAATCTGGCCTCAGACACTTACTAGCTGTATGAACCTGGGCCAGTCACTTAGCTTCTGTTTGTCTTAATCCTCTGAAGAAGGAAATAGAAAACCACTTCAGTGTCTTTGCCAAGAAAACCCCATGGATAGTTTTAGCCTGCTAGGAGCCATGGAGTCATGGAAAGTCAGACACAAAGGACCAACTGAGCAAAACCATCCTACATCAGAATGGGATCTCTTGCTTTCTGGTTACATGACCAAGAAGATGGAACACTAGACATTCTTTCCAAACCTCATGACCTTCCAATCTCTTCAAAACAGGAATACTGGACAAGAAATAAAGCAATTTCAGCTGTGTCTGTGGTCTAAATTAAAGACCAAGGACCTTGATGAAACAACAGCAAAGAAGACTATCCCCCAATGAACTCACTCAGTAGCCCTTCCTAGGGTGGTACAATGCAATTCAACTCTGCCTTCACCTACCCACTCACTCTGTGCCAAATGGCAGGAATTACAGACAAGTGGAAAGTTTGATCTAAGCTTCAACAGTGCTCAGCCAGAGGACTGAGGAACAGAGAAAATGAGCAGGGAGTGCGTGTGTATGTGTGTATGTGTGTTTGTGTGTGTGTATGTGTGTGTTTATGTATATATGTGTGCATGTGTATATGTATATGTGTATGTGTATGTGTGTAAGAATAAACTTGAATTTGCAGTGGCAATTCTCACCAAAGAAATATATAGAAGTCAAGGAAAATTTGGCAGAAGAGAAGCAAAGTGCAATAATATTAAAAGAAAACACAGCCCTATACAAGTAAAACATAGAACTTAAATACCAGATGCACAAAGATAACTTAAGGATTATTGGTCTCCCAGAAGAACATGAGAAGTCAAAAACCCCAGACAACATAATGAAAAAAATAATACAAGAAAAAATTCCAAGAACTTCTGAACCCAGAAAATAAAGTGTCAAGGAAAATAATCCATAGATCTTTTATTTTTGGGGGTGGGTAGGGGAGGTTGGGAGGGAATCCTGTCCTGAAAACTCCCAGGCACATAGTGGTTATATTTAACAATTCCAATGACAAACAATAAATTCTGTAAGTCATCAGAGAAAAAAACTCCTTCAAATATAAAGAAAAGAAAATTTAAATAACACAAGACAAGATTTGGAGGGAGTTGATGCTTTACCTAAGCCCACAAGCTAATCAGTGTCTCTGGTGGTCATATAAACACAAAACTCCAGCATTATTTAGCATGAGGTGGCTACATAGATGACTTTCCTCCTCATGCTCAACATCCAGTGGGGAAAGGTACTATTGAGAGAAGCAATGGTACCAGGGTTTTTATGTACCAAAAACTGCAGGAGGGAACAGCATGTGTTTTGAAGAGCAAAGAAGATGAAGATGCACACCAAGGTGGCACACCTTGCAAACCTGAGCTGAATCAACAATATTTTTTTTTTAAAAAGTCTATCCAATAAAAAAAAGAGAAATGTGAAGCCTTCCTGCAAAGAAAACCAGACATAAACCCTAGACCACAGAAGTACAAGAAAAGTAAATAAATGCAACAACCAAGGAAGACACAAGTAACAAAATAAATAATGCCAGGAAAATAGAGGGGAAAAAAATTTAAAAAAAGAAAGACACCTATCAGGTTAAAAATAACAGCACCAGAACAATGGAAGAGATTCCTTATTAAAAATTCACAAGGAGTCAAGGGTGAAAGCTTAAAATAAATAGAAAAACTGATGATGAAGAAATAAGCCTGAGAAACCATAGACTGAACCTTTCAGAAGGTGAGCTCTTTGAGGGGAGGAAATGCGTTTTTGGTCTTCTTTCTATCTGCAGCACTGATTGCAGAGCCTGGTACAAAGCAGAGGCTTAATAAATACTTGTTGGCTGACTAAGAGTAAATGAGTCCCAACTCCAACCTCAACACTACTCCTATAACGTACAGAAAGAAATTGAATATTAAGGTAAATGATGATATCATATGCCTGTTCTCTTGCAAACTATAATCATATGAAAGAATACTTCAAAATATTAGTAATAAGAGAAATTCAAATGAAAACAACCCTGAGGCTTCATCTCAAATTCAGTAAATGAGAATAGTCAATGTTGGATGAATTTGTGGGAAAGGAGGCACACTAGTGCAGGGCTTTTAAAAATTAATGTATTTGTTTTCAGTTTTTTACAATCACTTCCATAAGTCTTAGATTTTCTCCCCCCCACTTTCCCCTCCCTCCCTGAGATGGCATGCCGTCTTATATGGTTTCTACACATATGTTCTTATTAAACACAATTTCACATTAGTCATGTTGCATAGAAGAATTAAAATGAATGGGAGAAACCATGAGAAAAGCCCAAACAAAACAAAACATAACACAAGAGAAAATATTCTGCTTTATTCTGTGTTCCAGTTCCACAGTTCTTTCTCTGGATGTGGATGGCATTTTGCCTTGAGTTGTTTGGGAATATTTTAGGTCCTTGCATTGCTGTGAAGGGCTAAGTCTACCAGAAAAATTCCTCGCACACTGTGGTTGTTACTGTGTAGAATGGTCTCCTGGTTCTGCTCCTTTCACTCAGCATCAGTTCATATAAGTCCTTCCAGGTCTCTCTGAAGTCTTCCTGCTTATCATTTCTTATAGCACAATAGTATTCCATTACATTCATATACCACAACTTGTTCAGTCATTCCCCAATTAATGGGCATCCCCTTGATTTCCAGTTCTTGGTCACCACAGAGAGCTGCTATAAATAGTTTTGTACACAGGGGACCCGTTACCATTTTTTGATTTCTTTGTGATACAGTCCTAGAAGCAATATTGCTGGATCAAAAGCTGCAAGGCTTTTTAAACTTTTTCCACTCTTGTCCCATTTTCGTGTTTTGGCAATGTTCCTTGGCATTGCATGGCTTGAAGGCATGTGCAGTGTAAGGTGAGCATGTTGTCTGTTCAAAATCAAGGCTGTAGTCAAGTTGCATGATGCAATATGGTCAAGAGCTGCCAAAGGCACCTCAGACTCATTATGAGTTTGATTTTTTAATTAATTTTTTGTTTCTTGCCATTCAGAAACCTTTTACTTTTGCCAAATTTTTTGTGACCCCATATGGTCATGACCCACAGTTTGAGAAGCACTGCTTTAGTTCGTTATTAGTAGAGTTTGAATCAGTACAACCACTTTGGAAAGCAATTTGGAATTAGGTAAATAACATGACTAAAATGTCCACATACCTTGACCCAAAGATTCTGCTACAAGATGTATACACAGAGGAGGTCATTGATGAGAAAAAAGTCCCCAAATACACTTATAGCATCTTTTTTTGTGGCAAAGAATTGGAAACAAAATAGCTATATATCAGTTGGAGAATGGCTAAAAAATCAAGGTAGTGTATGAATGTAATAGAGTGTTACTGTGAAGTAAAAAATGATGAATATTCAAAAATTATGAATATAGGAAAGGCTTACATGAACCAATGCAGAGCAAAATAAGCAGTCAATGAAACAATAGCTACTACAATGTGAATGGAAAGAACAAGAATAAAACAGTTAAAAGTGAATGCTGTAAAATTACAATGGACAAACAAGTATGGACTCCAGTGTAGGGGTGGGGAAGAAACCTCTCCTTTTGTAGAGCTGGGAGGTCTACAGAGCTGGGAGATCTACCACAAATCACTTCAGAATTTTTCGATATATTGATTGGTTTGTAGTTTTTTTCCTCCTTCTTTCTCTTTAAAAAAATATTCTTTGTTATATGGGATGATGACTGGTAAAAATTTAGGCAGTATAAAAATATATTAGTAAAATTTTATTTTTTTAAATGTAAGGAAGAAAAGGCACCAGCAGCTATAAGGATCAGCAATGACTTCGTGTAAAAGCTGGACCTTAAGCTGAGACTCAGAGGAAACTGAGAGAAGGAAGTAAGAAGAAAGTACTTCTAAGCATTAATGCACTGCCATCTACTTTGGATTTATTTGCATTCATTCGTTACATTTATTTTGTATATATGTCTATATATCCTTGTTCTCCATCCCATTTGAATGTAAGCTTCTTTTGAGAAGGGATGGGTTCATTTTTTGTATCCCCAGAGCCTGGCTGGCACATTTAGTACAACCTCCAAAGAAAGAAAAGGATTTGCCCAAGTTCACAAAAATAATAAATGCCAGAGCTGAGATTTGAACATAGATCCGCTAACTTCAAAAATCAGCATTGCTTCTACTATATCTTGCTGTGAATTGAGATTTGAAATTACTCTTTATATATAATTGACCTAAGAGTTTCTCAAAAGGGTACTTACCTAGGTGCTATACAACTGAACAAGGTCCACTAAGACTAGTCTCTCAGGTGTTAAATGCTTCAATATCAGGGCTACAAGGGTTTTCTTCTCTGCGATAGTTAGAATAGGAGAGAGTTCTTCAGCATTTTTTAACTCCAGCAGACAGTGATGGCAAGCGGAAAGAGCACTGGGGTTGGCATCAGGAAGACACCTTCCTGAATTCAAACTCAGCTTCAGATCCTTACTAGCTGTATGACCCTGGGTAAGTCACTTAACCTTGTTTGCCTCAGTTTCCTCATCTGTAAAATGAGCTGGAGAAGGAAATGATAAACCACTCCAGTATCCTTACCAAGAAAATCCCAAATGAGGTCACAGAAAGTCAGGTACTACTGAAATGATCCAACTATAGCAGCAGCAATAACATGGTGATATTATCCTCTTCTTAAAGGAACTATGCATTGCCCTAACCTTGTTTCTCTCCAGGGAAACTTGGATCTTCTCCCAGTATCTGACTTCCAAATATTCAGAATTAGCAATTAAAGGGAAAGGAAGGGGCCCAAAGATACCCACAAGCAATGAAGGCTATTTGAGAGAAAGTTGGGGATATTTAGGAGCAACAGTGAGGAACTATCTATCCTGATACTGGCTGTTCACACTTAATTTTGGACCAGATTCTGCCAGGACACAAGTTATTTCATGGAATTAAATTAAGTTCCTCTGGAATTCAATTATCATACAATTAGATTTTTGGATAAGATTACCTTAAATGGAACTCAGACCTTGACAATCACAGGCAATTTAAAATGGTCCTTATAAATTGCAGAAATGGTCAGTAAAAATAGAATACTTAATAGGAACTAGCACAATAAGGTTTTGCTCATAGGGCCAAGTACTAGTATCAGGCTTGACTGTAGACTTTAGGGAAGCTTTTTCCCATGTATGTGGCTGCAAACCAGACTGGACAGAGCACAATGCCCACCACAGCACCTGGTGCTTAATGGATGCTTGTTGATTGACTAGTTGACAGAGGAAGAGTTCAACACTCCAAAAATGGTAGGGTCATGGTATCCACAAGGAGAAAAGATCTGGCATCAGGTTATACAAGAAGCAAGAGGCTGGTTGTGAAATGAGGGGCAGTGATCAAGATGTATATTGGTTACTTAATAGGGGTGTCTTGAGCAAGGATCTGGCAGCTGAAAAGTGGAACTGGTCAGGGGATGAGGGAGGCATGAGGGCAGGGGTGTGAGAGTGTGTGATGTGTGATGAGGGACTCCGATAAGGGTCTGTTCTCCCTTTTCTTAAAAATGTAGGACCAGAAATTAAAAATGTAGGACCAGAAAATAAAGCAAAACACAGTACAGATTAAGGAAGAGAATGCAGGAGAGCAGGTTCAGACAGCTCATTTGGATGGAAGGAGGGGCCAGGTTAAGGGAGGAAATGCTAAAATTAGCATTAGGCAGTAGCTAGGGGGGAAATGGAAATTAGAGGTAGGATGTTTATGAGGCAGAAGCTAACCCTCCCAAAATACTGAACAGGGAGGACATAAATGGAAGGGGAAACAAGTGAGTCAAATGCCATGTTAACTTAGGTCCAAGGAGGACACTTTTCTTTGTACAGGGAATGAAGTGCGACACTGGTAAATAAGCATAACATCTATCCATTTCATATCCTTTAGCATTCCCTATGTCAAGTCCTGCTGATTTTACTTTCATAACATCTTTCACATATAACCCCCTTCTCTTCTCTGATACTGCCCCCTCTCAGACATGAACCCTGCGCTATGATGATAGCCTGCTGGTGGGTCTGCCCGTTCCAAGTCTCTCCCTGTTGCCCTCAGTTGGCAAATGAATCCTCCTAAAGTGCAGATATGACCATGTCACCTCTCCCTGCCCTCCCCTTTAATAAATTCCAGTGACTCCCTATCACCACAAAATATAAAATCCTCTGCTTGGCGTTCAAAGCCCTTCCCACCCATGGCCCCCTCCCACTTTTCCAGTCTTCTTACACCTGGCCTCTCTCCATCAAGTACTCAGTCCAGTGACACAGGTCTCCTTCAAACTAGACACTCTGTCTCCTAACTCCAGGCATTTTCACTGTTGATCTACTATGCTTTGGCATGTGCTCAGGCCTGACCTCCTCCTCCTCCTGAATTCTCTGGCTTCCTTCAAGGCTCAGCTAAAGTTCCACCTTCTACAAAAAGTCACTAGAGATTCCTTTAAATGCCTGCGCCTTGCTTCTGTTGACTATTCCTAACACACCAGGTATGAATCTCCTTTGTACATGGCTGTCTTCATGTGCCCCACCCCCAACCCCTTTAAACTGTGGGTTTCTTTTTTGTCTGCTTGCTTGCTTGTTTTTTTAACTTTCCTGTATCTCTTGTGTTTAGTACAGACCCCAACACATAGTAGGTGCTCTATAAATGCTAATTAACTAATGGACTGACTGAGGGAAGATGGCGTTATGATTACAGATAGAAAGAAAAAAATCACCCCTCAAAAAAAGTTATGCAGGTGCTACTTCTTATAGATAAAAGGGAGTTAATTCACAATGTCAAAATGGAAGCTGGGTATCTATGACCATCAGACGAACTCTTGAAAACAAGAAAAAAATAGAGTTATATGAGTAGTTACAGTAAAGGACCAAAATTAGCCCAAATTCAATCATTTCAATTCAATAAACAGTTATAAAGGGCCTAATATATGCCAAAAATATATAGTTATATAGAGGTTGGAATCCAAATCTGTGGTTGATTTTGTACATGTAGGGAATTTCTCATGGAGATAATTCCTTCACTTTTCATCTTAGAGAGAAAAGTTGGTGGAATTGGGAAGTTAATTGACTTGCCTAGGGACACACAAGTCAGTTTTCTAGCAACCATAACAAGTTCTCTCTCACATCTCTACACATAGATGACGCTTGAAGTTTTCAAAGTGTTTTACTTGCTTTATCTTATCTAATCTCCACAACAACCTGTAAGAGGGGTAGTAAAAGTATTTTTATACCCATTTCATAGAGGAAGAAATCAATCAAGATGAATTTACTGAGTGATTACTGTGTGTCAAGAGCACTAGGGATACACATACAGGGGCACACATACATGCACGCACACTTCAGCATGTATATTAATAGGTTTACTCAAGTTAGACACAGAATAACTACAAAATGACCTTAGAGGGAATGGTTGTGAGGACCTTCCAGCATAAGGTGAGTTCCCCACCAAGGTTTAAAGGAATTCAACAAAGCAGCAGTAAAAGGCAGAGCACTCCAGGTGTGGGGCACAACCAATGCAAAGGTACACAGATGGGAGATGGATCATTGTGTTTGAGGGAGAGTAAGTAAATTAGTATGGTTAGGCTACAGCACGCAAAGAGAGGAATTAATAAGCTAGGAAGGGGTCAGGTTGTGAAGAACTTTGCATTTCAGAACATTTTTTTAAATTCATGATGTAATAGGGAGCCCCTGGAGTTCACTTATTAGGGGAGGTGACATTTGCAGACCTGGACTTTGATAGCTATGTGGAGGATGGAGGATGATGGAGGCCTAGGAGGCCAGGTTAGAGGTGAAAAGGGCCTCTAAAAAGGGCAGGAGTCATGTGAATGTAGAAAAGGAGCATAACCTAAACGTGGTGGAGATAGAAAAAAATACAATTTGTCAACTGATTGGATACATAGGAAAAACAAAGGTTGTCGAATTCAGTAATCAGATTGTGAAGAATACAAGATAATTCAGAACCTCAGAGTTATGACAATTCATAAAGAATTATTTTCGAAGAGCCAAACATATTATCAAGGTTTTCATTAGAGTTTGCTGGAGTTGTCTGACTAGTTTCAAGAATGAAGTATAATTTGTAAAGAAATGGAAAACTCAATAGTCTAACCTCACCCAACTGTCTAAAATCAATTAAAACCTGTAGAGAAAGATGTGAGCAATTAAAAACAGAAAAATAGAATGACAATGCTAGTTCACTGAATCTCAGAGAATAGAATGAATTTCTCAAATATTATCATAGGTTCTTTGTTTGACATTAGCAATCTCATTGTAAAATGAGAAGGGGCATGAATCCACTGGTTCTGTAAATGCCTAGTCTAAATAAGTTGAATTTAGAGAAAATCATATTAAATATATATAAATACATACAAATATAATTATAAAATGTAAAATATACACATAGATACATATATCATGTCATATATTTATAATTTATGTTGTATAAAATACAAATATGTGATATATTTATAATTTGTATACTACATAAAATATAAATATATAGATATAAATACATAAATTATAAATATGTCACATGAAATATTTCTATGTTACATGAATTATACATATGTAAAATACCAAGTTTTCTTTTTTAAAGCAGGTTACGGAAAATGTACATTTTTAATAGCCATATGCATATAATAGCTATATGCAAATCATCATGTCTGACATGAATCCCAAATTGTTAAGGGAAATATTTAATAAATTCACTGCAGGCAAACATTATTTTTGAAAAATCTTAAGAAACTAAGAAGTTTCTAGGGGACTAGAAGAAAACAAATGCAGTTCTGTTGTTCAAAGCAAACAAAAAAAATTACTTGATCAATTAACCTCAAGTTAGCCACAAAAATATCCACCAAATTAATGCAATCAATGAAGACAAAATATATTAGCAATAAGTGGCATGATTTTCTAAAGAAAAATTCAAGGGAAATAAAATGAATTTGGTTTCAGAGCAGGGACATGGATGAATTAGTGAAAAATGAATTACTATGTACTAGATGAACAAGATAATGCAATATAATTTGACTTTAACCAACTATTCAATTTAAGGCCTAATGAAATTTCACAAAATTTATTCAAATTGATTTGTATATAAATAAATGGTAATGGTGAATGACGATGTTTAAAGCAAAAAGACTCTAGAAGATGAGAATGTTTCCTCTTTATTGAGATGTTCATTAGCAGTCTGAAGAAGGGAAATTAAAAATGTGTTACTTTCAATTAAAACTGGAAAGGCCAAGTGTTAGAAAACGTTGTCTGGAACAACCTTAAAACTCTAGGCATATGATGTAGACAACAGAATGGAAATGGCATTAAATGAACAGATATCCTGGTTTGTACATGATATAGGGATTGGTCACTAGACTGAGGAAAACAAAGCCTCTTAATTGTCTTTCTGATTGATTCTCCTACTCTTGCTTTGATGGATGAGCCAGACAAACAAGGGACTTCCACATTGCAGGCTGCACAAGGTAGGTTTGACTTCCTTCAACGAACATTCACCTATTACGAGAAAGGTATGTATTCAAACAATTTCCTATCAGCCTCCTAAGGGGAAAAAATAGTCTTCAAAGCTTGGGTCACTTCCCTCTGCTTTTAAGCGCTCATGTCCCTCATCAATCTTCCTTTTACCAAGGAAGATCATCAATTTATAGACTTCTCTACAATTTATAGTCTTAGAGAGTGCACTGAAGTACTCAGAAATATATGACTTTTTCAGGTTTGCAATGGCAATATATGTCAGAAGCATAAGTTGAACACTTATTTAGAGGTCACTTCTCTACATACCCTTTTTTCATACTCAATACTCACAGATGCTAGATAACACAATGAATAGTACTGCCAACCTGGAGTCAGGAAGACCTGAGTTCAAATCTAGGGTCAGAAAAGTACTATGTGACCCTGGGCAAGTCATTTACCTTTGTCTCATTTGGAAAATGAACTGGAGAAGGAAATGGAGAACCACTCCAATATCTTTGCCAAGAAGATCCCAAATGGGGTCACAAAGAATCTGAAACAACTGATCAACACAATTACAGCTTTTAAAATATCCTCATCAGGCAGATACCATGTTCTGATCTTTCTCTTTGGGCACAGTTTCAGCTGAGCCAGAAAAGTGATTTATGCAAATAGATCTTGTGAGTGTTGGGAGAAAATAGCCTGTCTAACATTGTTTGGAAATTTTCTATATAGTACTGTGAACTTTCTAAAAGAAATATATTATTCAGATTAAAAAATGTTATATTTTTCCCACTTTTCCACCCCAACATTAAGATTACCAAAGTAACAAGACCAACCCACCACACCACAGTCCGGTTTGGGTTTTTTTAGTCATGTAAGTGTGGCCCAAATATCATAAAACGTACTCAAAGTAGCCTTCACTGAAGAAGGCACCCGATTTTTAACCTTGGAGTTTCCTTCCCTTCCATTGTGAATCTTTGGCACATCTTTCAGAGTTCTGCAGAAAAGAAAGGATTCTAATGCTCAACTTACTTCCCCTGAGGGAGATTCCAAAAGTTGACTTCCAATTATCAATAAAAGGTGACATTTCAGACTTTAATTTAGTGTCTCATTCTGTGACCGAAGTCTCTTTTCTCTAGCATTATAGTTCTTTTTCCTTATTAACGAAGAAAAGGGAACAGCCCTTGGGGCAGATGTGTAGCCAATGGAAGGGATGATTACTCAGCTTAATTAAGAAAGCCTGAATTTGGGCGTGGCTTACAATTAGGAATAAATCAGTGCTAAATTGCTGGTCTGAGAAAAAAAGGGGGTGGGAAATGCAGGTTGTAAACTTTGGAGGGGATCGTGTTTGGTTAAAATATAACATTTTTATGTTTTATAAAATCTAACATTTAGGATTTCTGGTTTCTCTTTTCAGTGTATAGGGAAATATTTCTGTTTTGTGATAGTTGTACAGAACAGCAACAAAACAAAACAAAACAAAGATACCTTTGATTTTGTGAGTTTAATCTGACTTTTTTTCTTGTCCCCTCTGTCATTTTGGTGGCCAGTAAGGAGGTATCTATTGAGTTAATTAAAAATATGAGTGCAGTATCATAAGTTTAGATGCCTATATAATCAGAGAATCTTATATAGATTTTAGTCAGTCAATAAACATTTTAAGTACCTACTAGGTGCCAAGCTCTCTGCTAAGTTATGGGGATACAAAAAAAACAAGACAGTCCCTGAACTCAAGGGGCTAACAATCTAATGTAATGAGACAATACATAAAAAGAAGCAAAAGGGGGAATGGGGAGCATACTCAGCTGGGGGTATGATGAATCCAAAGGAGTGCAGTGAGGTGAGTAATTATGAGCTGGCTACTCTGTCACCTTCCTTAAATGGAGACTATAAGAAGAGCTCTACACTGTCCTCTCTCCACCTCCAATTAGAAGGAGGGAGAGGCCCCAGGGGCAGGAGTATTCACTACCTTTAGTGCTGGAAGAGACCTTGAAAGTCATCACTTCTAAGGCCCTGATAATTTGTAGATGAGGAAACTGAGGCCCAGGACAGTCAAATAACTGGCCCAAGATCCCACAAGTAATATCTAGCATTTTTTTAAAAAATATGATTTTTATTTATTCTATTCATTTTATTAAATATTTACTGATTACATGTAAAAAAAAATTTAACATTAATTTTTTTAAAAATTTTGAGTTCTTTTTATTTTATTTTTAATTTAATTAAATTATCAAAAAATTGTTTTACTGAATTAAAAAATAATAGCAAAATTTATTTGGAAAAATAGATTTTGAATTCTAAACTCTCTCCCACCCCTGGAGAAGGCAAGCAATATGACATTGATTATACGTGTGAAGTCATGTAAAATGTATTTCTATACTAGCCATGTTGCAAAAAAAAGAGCAAGAAAAATGACGTGAAAAAGTATGCTTCTATATACACTCTGAAAGCAGATATCTGAATACAGATATCATTTTTCATCATGACTCCTTTGGAGTTGTCTTGGATCATTGCCCTGATCAGAGTAGCTAAGTCTTTCACAGTTGATACTCTTTATAATGTTACAGTTACTATGTACAATGTTCTCCTGGTACAGCCCACTTCACTTTTATCAGTTCATAGAAGTCGTCCCAGGTTTTTGTGAAACCATCCTGCTAGTCTTTTCGTATAGCCCAATGGTACTCCTTCACAGTCATATAGCACAACTTGTTCAGCCATTCCCCAACTGATAGACATCCCCTCAACTTCCAATTCTTTGCCACCACAAAGAAAGCTGAATAACTAGCATTTAATAAGTAGTAAAGAGTATTGTTCAAATTCAAACACAAGTTCCTTCCTAATCAAGTGCTATTTTCTCCTCGTCAGAATATTTCTTGATTGACTAAAAAAGACAGGAATTGAAAGAATGAACCAATCAGCTCAACCAGAGATTTGGAGATTGGATATGGGTATGGGCTGATGAATCCCAAAGTGAGAAGACTGGCTGATTTATATATACTCTGGAGGCTACAGGAGATGGATACTCTTGCCTGGAAAAGGAGAATCAGGATTGATCATTGGCCATGTTAGTCCTGGGGAACTTTAGATTAGGTCAGAAAGCGTAGGTGCCCCTCAGTCTACAATTAGTAGATTTATTTTATAAGCACTTCTAATTACCTTACCCTGTTGCATTATTTT
The DNA here is from genome assembly GCA_028658325.1 of Potorous gilbertii. Taxonomy (NCBI): domain Eukaryota; kingdom Metazoa; phylum Chordata; class Mammalia; order Diprotodontia; family Potoroidae; genus Potorous; species Potorous gilbertii. The sequence continues at coordinate 489,755,173 of CM053771.1, forward strand.
TAGATTGATGTATTCCATTTTCTTCAGCCCTCACAGGAATATTAGAATTTATTGACAATAATAGAGTGAACAGATTCAGTAGCTAGGTGGCACAGTGCCCATGATTCTGAGCCTGGAGTCAGGAAGATTGGAATTCAAATCCAGTCTCAGTTACTTACTAGCTGTATGACCCTGAGCAGGTCACTTAATCTGTGCCTTGATTTCACAATGCTTAGCACATAGTAAGCACTATATGGATGTTAGCTATTGTTATGAAGATTGAAATAGAATAGGAAGAGGGTACCCAGGTTCAGTGGCAGAAGAAGTCAAGTTTGGATATGACAGAGTTCTAAACCCAGGAAGTTCTAAATGAGGAACCCTCATTACGAGAAGCCAGAAAGGACCAAGAGGTTCAGTGGCAGAAACTGATTAAACAGCAAAGTTTAGAAAGTAGAGCTGAGAATTCCAAGTCTTTTTCAAATGGGGGACCTTGTGCCCCTGAAAAGCCTTTAAAACTGAGGTGTCAGAAATCAGGCTGAAACTGTGGCTGGTAATAGTGTGACCTGAACAAGGTTAAAATATAAGGATGAAACTGAACCAAAATAAATAGCAATTCAATAGAATTTAGATAATGTTAATAAATGATTTTCCCAGTCAGGATGCAGCTGGCAAGCGTCTTATGAATGGTTTGGGGGGCCCACTTTCTTGTTCAGTTATTTTAACACCATGGTTTTAAGGGATACATAAACTAAAAACTCCCATTTCCCCAACAGAAATGGATGAGATTCTGTTAATAACTAACATTTGCCCTTCAAAATGGGCTAAGCACTTTACATACATCATCTCATCTGAGCATCACAACAATGTTCACACTGTGTGGCAGGCACTGTGTCTATTTTACAGAAGAGGAAACTGAGGCAAAGTGAAGTTAAGTTACTTGCCCAGGATCACAATAGCTGTTAAGTTTATGAATCAGAATTTGAACTCAGGTCTTCCTGACTCCAAGTTCAGTGCCCTAATAAGTGTCAGGATTGGGGATATGAATCAATCAGCCAGAAAACATTTATGAAGCTCCTAGATTCAGATGGCTCGGAAGGAGAAGTGAGGCTGGTGATCTGCACAGCCCTCCCTCACTCAAAACCAAGTCAAGTGCAAGTCATGTCATCCTTTCTCTGATGGCACAGTCTTCTTTGTCAATGAAGAACGAACACAGTCCTGTGCGTAGATGCAGCTGGCTGAACGGGGACCCAGCTGGCTGGGTAATTCAATTCGTCCTCTCCTGTCTGACTCCCTCTCCACTTCCTTCTCCTCTCCAAAGGAAGGTAAATTTGGATGGCCAAAATGACTTGGGTATGACTGGCCCCTCCCCTCCCCTTCCCTTCCTTTCTCTGATCCTGTTCTTTCCCAAAGCCTATTGCACTCTGAAACAGGCCCAGTGTGCCCCTGCCTAAGGGCTCCTCTGGACCTTCCTAGTTTTACACTGATTATCAATAGTAAGTGTTACTGTTTCCCACCCAGCCTGTTGGCTTTCTTTTTCTTGGCCTCATCAAAGGGACCATGCCCTGGCTACTTCTTAAACAGGCCTATTCAATGAATGGCCATTGCCTCACCCTAAGTGAGTACCCTCGAAGACCTCTGCCTAAAGGGCCCAAGGTCCCCCAGTGCATCCTGGCTCATCTCCAGTCATCCTGATGAATATCTGGTCTCTGGATTCAGATGGTTCTGAAGAAGAAGTGAGGCTGGTGACCTGCACAGCCCTCCCTCTCTCTAAACAAAGTCAAGTGCAAATCATGTTAGCAATGAAGGACAGGAACGATGAAGCTCCTACTGTGTGCCAGTACCTGTGCTAGATATTGGGAATGTGAAATAATTCCTTGCTCTCAAGGAGCCTACATGCTAAAAGAAAAAGGGGGGGGGGAGTGGTGGGGAAGAACACATGTGCTTAGAATATATCTCAGATATGTACCTAATAGATGCAAGGTGATATGGAGGTGACATTTCAGACTGTCTTTTATTCTGTGATATTACTGTGTTGGAGAGATAATGAAAGACTTCATGGACAGTTAGGATTGGGAATTGGTACAAAAATTCTGGAAAACATTTGGAACTTAAGTTGCAAAGTGGATATCGCCTCCTTTCACACAGAAATGCCACCACAAGCATATATTCCAAAAAGTCCAAGACAGAAGGCAAGGACTCAAGAATAAAAATGTGTATTGAAGCATTTTATGTTGCAACCAAGAACTGAGAGGAAAGTAGGTACTCTTGGGGGAAAGGGGGGACGACAACACAACCAAACAAACAATGCCATGTGAATGTAATGAAATATTGCTGTACATCAAGAAAAGATGAAAGGAGGGGGCAGTTAGGTGGTGCAATGAGTAGAGCACTGGTCCTGAAGTCAGGAGGACCTGAGCTCAAATTCGGCTTCAGACACTTGACACACTACCTGTGTGACCTTGGACAAGTCACTTACCTACCACCCTCCAAAAAAAATGGAAAACAAAGGAACAGATTCAGAGAAGCCAGGAAAGACTTTATGAACTGATACAGAGCCAGGAGAACAATTTATACAAATGTCTATAATAATATAAAGGGGGGTGGGGGAAAAACCTTCTAAAAGACTTAAAAACATTGTACACAGTAACAGTAATGTTATACAATCATCAACTGTGAATGACTCAGCTGTTCTCAGCAATACAATGATCCAAGACAATCCCAAAGGACTTAGGATGAAAAATGGAATCCACCTCCTGAGAAAGAATGGATGGAAGCTGAATGAACATCAAAGGACACTTTTAAAACTTTATCATTCTTGCTTTTTTTTTGGTATACGTTTCCTTTTGCAACATGGTTAATATGGAAATCTATATCAAAATGTCTTTTTAAGAAGGCGGCAGAATTTGGAACTCAAAATTTTTTCTAAATGAATGTTAAATGTTAAAATTTTAAATGAAAGGCTTAAGAACTTAGATCAATATAATAATTCCAAGAAGATACTACAAAAATTGATAATGAATCATTCCTTCCACTTCTGGGATGGGCTAGATCTACAGAATTAGACTTAAGTTCTCAGACATGGCCAATATGTAAATTTGTTTGGCATAAATATACCCATTTCTTATGAGAGTAGTATTTTGTTTTTCAGAAGGGAAGAAAAGTGATGGGACAGGGCAAGATGAAAGAGAGAGGGATAGTAATAGTGAAAGAAAGGAAAGAAAAGAAAATAAGAGAGTCAGTGAAACATTAAAACTATAAAGAGAGCAGAAAGTTTAGAAAGGAACACAGAAAAGCAGGGCATTGCTGGTACTATTCAATTAGAGTTACTACGTATTGCATTTTTTAAATTAATTTTTTTCAAACAAAGATCCCCTTTTCTTCCTCCCACGTCTCCCAACCCCTAGCTGAGAAAGTAAGGAAAAGTCCTGTTACCAACATTCATAATCAAGTAAAACAAATTCCCATATTGATCATGCAATCCTCAATTTTCCCATTGGAAAATAGAAATAATAGTATCACCTACCTCCAGGGTTATTGTAAACATCAAATGAGATCATCTTTGTAAAGTACTTAGTAGAGTGCCTGACACATAGTGGGCATATGTTTCCTTCATTCTTTCCTGATTTTGTTCACCTTGTTCTGTATCAATTCATACAAGTCTTCTCATGTTTCCTTGAAACTGTCCCCTTAACATTTCCTACAGCACAATAATATCTTTATATACTTTAGAAAGCAAGTCACATGTAATATGGCTTCATGGTTTCATATACAGTCATCTTTTTCTGTTCTTTGTTCATGTTCTCTGAAGTTTTGCTAAATAAATAATAATAAATTAATAATAAAATATTTAAATGCTAGATGTGGAAATTGGCATTTGAGCAGAGCTTGAAGGAAGCTAAGAATTCTAAAAGGCATGGGTTTGAAGAGAGAGAGAGCCTTCCAGGAATGGGGGACAGCAGCTGCAAAAAGCATAGAGATAAGAAATGGGGTATCATATATGAAGAAAAGTGAGGTCAGATTGACTGGACCAGGGAGTGTATGAAGGGAAATAATATAAATAAGATTGGAAAGGTAGGTTGGGACCAGGTTATGAAGGATCAAAGAGAGGAGGTTAAATTTGATTTTAGAGGTAATAAGGAGCCACTGGAGTTTATTGAGTTGGAGAATAACTCATTGCCCTTTTGGAAATTGACTTTGACAGCTGTGTCCAAGGATGGGGATGGATTGGAGTGGAGGTGAGGCTTGAGATAGGAAGACCAATCAAAAGCCTGTTTCAATAGTTCAGGAAAGAGGTGATGAAGTACTGAATCAGAGTGATGATTATATAAGTGGAGAGAAGGGCTTAGATGAGTCATGTCATAGAGGTAGAAATAATAAGATTTGACAATTGTTTGAATATGCCAGGGCTTTCAGATCCCATGTCTAGAGCCCGATCTGTTAAGCCTTTGTAGCTGATTAGTAAGTGAGATTCCAAAGAGAGCTGCTTCAGTCACAAGTCCTAATATTAATGGTTTAACATAAATGGTAAGTGTTAAAAGCTGTTTGCTTTTAAAACTACCTTAGAAAAGAACTGGCCTTGAGCCAATGGTTCTTCTATCCTTATGCTATCAAGCAGTTTCCCTTGGGGTTTCAGTGATAAACAACTTAGCTCTCTCACTTACCATGGGATTTTGGAAAATTGTTAACCAGGTCTCTACTTTTCTAATTTAGAAATACAGTATTCATTTCACTTTAAAGGATAATCGTTTTTTGCATTAATTCTTTTTAGAAAGGGAATTAGCCATCTAATTATGATATTGATGTTTTCTTTTTCTAATTGGGTAGGTCAAGGCATTCATTTGACTCACAGCTGTGGCAGGTTTCTATAGACTTTGGTGAACTTTAATTGCTATAAATATTGGATTTTGTAACAATGAGCATTCAGTGGAATTCTGTTCAGCCCCATCTGCTTTCAAACTTTTGACAATGTGTTGTCCATTTCAGGAGAATCCTTCATTCCAAATAACCCTGAGGGTAAAAAAGAGAGGAGGATCCCGTATAGCTGACACAGTGGAACTCTATTAACAAATTTTCAGCTGACAGTGTCTAATGACTTATTGTTAGTGAAAATATTGTTGATAAGTCCTAACTTGGTTAATAATGACAAAATCAAGCTACAGCAACACACATACGCAATTTTATTCTCTGTAGTGTTATTTTGATTATTAGATCAGATATTAAGAGAATTTGTGATTCCAGGGCTAGTACTCTCTTAATTAAATGAAAATGGTTTACTTATACAGGGTGACAGTGCGGGGTATGTGAGGGGTGGGGAGAAAAGGAAGAAGAAATCAATAGAGCTGGCTTGGGAAGGTTTTGACCTGCCTCAGATCATCAGAACTCAGAGTTAAGACAGAAATATACATGCACACATATGTTATATACATATGTACACCTACTCCTGTTTATATATATATGTATATGTATATACCTTTGTATGTATGAGTGCACACACACACACACACACACACACACACACACACACACATGCTTGTTGAGTCACTCGCAGAATAAATTTGCCCATCCCCAGTGTATGAGAAGGCGTGGTCTTCTGATCTCTCTGGCTTCTCCTCTTTTCCATTTGCAAGGGGCAGGGGCCTTGGGTAATGCCACTTAGCTACAACACAGTTGGGATGACAAGGGAGAAGAAAGGGCAGTGGGACACAGATACACACTAGCTAGTTGAGACTGGCCAAGGAAATTTTCTTCAGCCTCAGTTTCTTCATGCATTAATTGAGGATAATAGTGTTTCTTTCACATGATTGTTTTCAGGATCAAATGAGATTGCATCCAGAAAGCCCTTTGCAAACATCAGAATGTTACATGAATATCAATTGTCATCGAGGTGATAATTACTATTATCAACATTATCTGTGAACCCAGTCCTTGCGGCTTTATTATAAAAATGTCTTTCTAGGAAAGACTCATGAGTAGAGCCATAACGAGATTTTTTTTTTATTTACCTGTGGCAAAATTGATCGTGAATTGTCCTCTGTACCTTGTTAGCATCAGAGGTGTAGAAAACAACCAGGGAAAAGGGAAGGTCTGGTCCTCACCTCCACAAGAGTTTGGGAGGAAAACGTGGCCCTTGGACCACATTGGGACGCTAGGAATGGTGACGGTGCCTTACGAGATCTGAATTGGGAGAGGACAATGAGATGAAGTACAGGGGCATCGCTCCCCTCAGATAGGGACATCCTGTGGCAAAGCCCTTTTCATCTCCTACCAGTTGTGTTTCTGCTTATTAGCCATGTTTTTTATGTACTCTCTGAGCAGCAGCTGTGACCTACCTCAAGTGGTAGATACAGAAGTTGGTAACGCTAACCTTCCCATACTATATAGTTTTCCCTATGCTCATAGCTTGGCAATAGCATTTTCTTCCATGCCAAAATACTATTTTCTTGACATCCCAGTAACAAAGTCCACTGGTATAACCTGGGCAAAGTGATTTTCTTTAGCTCATTTTCTCTGTCACCAAAGGTAAGGAGTAAGTAGAAGTGTCAAAGGCAAAGTAGGTGATAGATTGGTAAATGAAAAGCACCTAGGGTTTAGCCCAATATAGATCATGATTTTGGAGATTTCTTGATGTAGATTAAACATAAATGTAATTCAGCAATGAAATTTTTCAGAATCCAGAGAACAAATCTCTCTTTTGGAAGCGACTTGTAAAGGATCTGATTGCTGGGGGGAAGGGGAGGGTGGTTTCTCAATGATTGCAATTTGTATGTGTGCTTGTTTTATGTGTCTATATATAGACGCCATATATGTCTATTGAAATACATATTACAAACACATATGTGCATGTAAATCTTATACATACATACATATATATTCATGAAAACAAACTGACAAATTTCTTTGTAAATGAATGACTTTCTAACAGTTTACTAACTATACATTCATTTTTAAACAAAGACTTTTATCAGTCTCCTTGGACTATGAATCACGGAAGTTCAAATAGTTTATCCTTCTCATGCTGGCAACATGATGTTTGTTGAAGTCATTTTATTTGTGACATGATTGACCATGAGGAACTCTTAAATTTTCATTTTCATTTTCCCCATTCTTTCAGAGTTTTTTGAAAACTAGGGTTTCCCACTAACGGTCAAATTTCCATTATTCATGCTAATGGTGGCAAATGATAATGAAATAGAAAATCATAGAAAAATCAAAATAAAGATAATTTTTATTACCTTGGGTCATTAAATACAAAGAATATCCTTTTTCTAACAAATGTACCTTCATATTTACTGACATGTTTTTCTTGGGCTAGCTCCAAATTACTCCTTCTTGCCAATAACCCTTAGTCACCCAAAAGAGCCCTCTCACTTTGATGACTTAGTCATCCACAATGGAAAAACAAAGTAAATGAAGAATATATACTATCTAGATAATGAAATGCACTTAAATAGGCAATCCATTGATCTATTTCCTTGACACCTCTGTCTTAGATGAGTGCTGCAGATAAAAAATTATTCAGGGCCATAACTGAACAGGAAGAGAAGAGCACACTGGATTGCATTTGGGAAACCAAAGCACTTTTGCCAACCCTGAATTGCTCACTGACACAAAAACCTATTTTTTTTCAACTCTGCCTTAACAATACTGATAATAGTAACTAGCATTTATATTATATGCCAGGCACTGTGCTAAAGCAAATATTCTCACTTGATCCTCACAACAACTCTGCAGAGATAGGTTTTACTATTTTTCCCTTTTTTATAGTTCAAGAAACTGAGGCAAAGGGTATTTATGACTTGCCCAGGGTCACACAGCTGATAAGTGTCTGAGACCAATTTGGACTCAGGTTTTCCTGATTCTAAGTCTAGCACTCTATCTACTATGCTACCTACCTCACAGTCCTTAATATTTTCCTATATGGTTTCAAAGCACAAGACATTATGTTTTCAGAAGTATCACACCTGCAAGACTTAAAAAAGCAGCAGGAAGTTAAATGATGGCTGTCAATAACTATGATGCCTGTAAGCTGTATGACCTTGAGCTAGCCAGTTAATTCTCTAAAGCCTTAGTTTCTTCTGCTATAGAACAATTGGATTGGACTAGATGACCTCCAAGGTCCCTTCTGGGTCTAAACCTATGATTCTAAGATCCTTTTTTGTTACCAGTAATGACTTGTACATGAAAAGTGACAAGAAAAAGTCTAAGACTCTGTATACTCATATAGGGAGGAGCCTTGAACACATAGCCAAGACAAATCATAATGGAACACAGCATTGATACCCAGGAAAGAGTTAAAGAACCAGGGGAGATCTCTACTACCCAGGTAAATTTTCTATGGAGGAGAGATAAATGAGATAAGAGATAGATAGATAGATAGATAGATAGACAGATAATGTTGCTTGTTTAAACATTCTTAAGATGTCAGGGATCAGTTATGTAATCTGTGTCCATGAAAGGAATATCTATATGCCATTGAAAATACAAATCCATTGCAGTATTTGAAATTTATGGTTCAAATTAGCTTCTAGTCCTAAACAGTGCACTGTAGAATGAGAGAAGGTAGCTTATGACTGAAAAATTCACAAAGGATTTAGCCCAAAGTATGTAAATCTGAATAAGAATTGACTGCTCTCTTGGGAAGGCCAGTGGTGAATATCTTTTATAATATTCATACAATATGTCTCATTTCCAATTATGAAATGCCAGGACTGTAAGGGGTCTCAGAAACTACCTACTCCAGCACCTTCATTTTTCAGCTGAAGTTAATGAGACCCTAGAGAGGTCAATTGATTTGACTTCAGTTTTCTGATCTCTAGATTAAATGATCTCTAGAGCATTTTCTGACCCTAAGTCCTGTATTTGGTTGAATTCCCTACAACATAACCAGATAGGTAGAGAAAGGGGCTGGAATCCAGGTTTCTTGATTTCTTAAAATAATTCATCATTTATATAATTTAAATGAAATTATAGCATATGTAAGTTAAGCATATTAAGTGTGTGCTATGCCTACACACTAAGAATAGAAAAACAAAATGGAAAAACTGTCTTTGTCTTGTAAGAGTGTACAGTCTAGTGGGATATACAAGTGTGGGGAACCTGTTGCCTTGAAAAAGGGGCTGTACTTGATGACCTAGAGGGCTAGATGTGGCCTGGAGGCTGCAGGTTCCACACTACTGGGACCCTGCTTATGCAGCTGGGTGGCACTAGGGGGCACAAAGTGTTGGGACCGGAGTCAGGGAGATTCATCTTCCTTAGTTCAAATCTGACCTCAGACACTTACTAGCTAACTTATAAACCACATGCGCACTATGCCATTTTTTTTTTTAGGGGCAGTGAAGTGGTGCAGTGGATCTAGCATCAGGTCTGCAGTCAGGAAGAGCTGAGTAATCAAACACTTAAAAGCTGTATGAAGTTGATAAAATCTCTTAACCTCTATTTGCCTCAGTTCCTCATCTGTAAAATGGGGACACACTGGAAAAGGAATGGCAAACCAGTTTAGCATCTTTGCCAAAAAAGACAAAGTCCATGGGGTTACATAGAATTGGATGGGATTTCCTGTTGTCCTTCAGCAAAGAGGATACATGTTCCTATGTATAGGAACAAATGTTGAAGATGAAGCCTTGCATTGTGGAATATCCTATGGTTTACTTTGGCTGAATACAGCTTATGTGACAAGGAGTAATTGTCAGAGGTCCCCTTGCAATATAAAAGGTATACTTTGGCAGACTCTCAAAGATATGGTTCATTGCTTTAACCCAGGTGGAACCTGAAAAAATCAGTATCTAGTATTTCCCCAAGGATTCCTTTACAGACATATAAGTTCATACGGTTTGAAACATAAAATGATTTTACTTAAAAATTAAAGAACATGGAAAAGACTTCCATTTATGCTCTCAAAGAATCAAGAGACTCCCCAGGGGACAACCACTCAGTTCCACAAAACCTTAAGAAATATGACTTAAATTGGTGCCCTGAGTTGGGACTTCATTTGAGGGCTTTGCTGAGGTCTCTTTTGTCTCGCATCATGTTGTTTTTCCCTTAGCATGTTTCACAAATTATGCTTCCTCCCTTTTCTAGTGGGTTGCCAGCTCTCTAGAAGTCAGCCCAATTAGAGATTTTATCATGGAATTTTAATTCAGTGTGTTACAGTTCAGAAACATACCTCCTAACTAGATGGCTGCCATTGTTTGAAAACGTCTGTTTTGTATATGATCTTACAGCTTTGACTTCCTACTTGGAGAATTTCAGAGAACAATATGCTCATCCTCATTTTCTCTCCTTCAAAATGAAGACAGTGTAACTCATGTCAGCACATTCCTCTGTGTCTTGGGATTCAGAGGAGAATCCCACTCTCCTCTCACTTATCATTTTGTCCCATCATCCTTTAATGCAGTTACATAGAGTTGTTCAAACTGTCCCATGGTTGTTTCCTAAAAAGATCTTTAACAAGGAAAGGGAAGGGCAGAATCCATTGATGTCAAAACCTGTGCTACAAGAAAAGACCCTTCCTAAAGAGAAAGAAAGACTGGAGGGATGTTTTTTTTTTAATAGTTTTTGCTACATTTACTACATACAAATGATTTTATTTTTATTGACAATACAATGTTATGTCGGGTCTCAGTGAATTTTTAATACAAAAAAAATACCAAGGAAATTTTCCGCTTTCATTTCATTAGAAATTCGAGGAAGAAATGAGCATCTTTCAGCAAGTCTATCTTGAAATGATCCATAATGTTAAATTAAACAGATAATTTTCCTTTAAAAACCTTATATTTTATATTTTAGTCACGTTGGATGAATAGTACTAGTCTTAGGTTTGTCATTAATTAGGGGTATGATCTAAAAGAAGTAACTTCCCTATGTGTCTTTGTTTATTCATCTGCAAAATAGGAAAAATACCTTCCCTGTCTATCCTACTGAACTCTGGGTGAATAGCAAATGGTGAAAAGTGACATTATACAAGTAAAATTATATTAACTTTATAAAATTATCAATTTAAAAAACATTCAAATAGTCAAAATTTTCTATTATCTATTATAATTTTTTATCACCTATTATTCCATTATTTTCTATTATCATTTATTTATTGCCTATATTCTTTTTTTCTAATTTGGTAAGAATTGATAGACAACCAAAATGAAAGAAGGCAGCAGAATGGAGAGAGCACTAGAATATGATTCAGGGAACCTAAGTTTGAATACCAGCTCTGCTATTTTGTTCCTGCGTTATTCAGGGTAAGTCACCTAAAACCTTCTGGCCTCAGTTTCCTCATCTGTAAAAGAAAGGAGTTGGACTGAATATTCTTTAATGTCTCATTTATCTCTAAATCCTATATTAAATCCTAGTAACATAAACAGAATATTTGTCACAGAGAGGGGAATATTGAAATAAAAGTTGAATAATATCCTTTTAGATAGTTCTTTAGGTGTGATTTCTGGGAAATAGTTATGATTTCAATGGACAGACAAGGCTAGAAGTAGGCTACAAATACGGTTCTGTGGTCATCTGATGTTTTGTCTCAACATTAGTCAGCTGGACTAAACAAATAGCTGGGGTAGTCTAACCATACTTGGAATAAAAAATAAAACATAACCTTGGTGTATGCATGGAATAAAATATAACATAAAAAAAATTTAACAGTTGCTGAAGCTGATTGATCCATCCCCAGAGCTTACCCACCAAGGAGATAAAACAAGAAATTATAGGAGAAATTTTACAAGTTCATTGAAGGTTTATGAGTGAAATTCTGGTGCTACTTAATTCCTAATTCCCATTTTCTAGCTCTTCTCTGGGTCAGCTAATCCTTTCCTCTCTCTAGGTCATCTGGTTGATCTATTCCAGCTCTGTAGCTAACAGATTCAGAATGATAATCTCATATTCAAAAGATCTTTCAGTCTTTATGGAATGCCCTCATCCAACCCTGACCAAAGTCCAGAAACCTTGACTTTGTCACATATTTCTGTTCTTGTGTGCCCTGCCCAAATGACCTCAAACGCAACAACCCTGTCTTGACTGTTGGTTAACTGGATTTTAGGGAAGAAATACTTCCCTTTTGGACCCCTGAAAGCTCTACCTTGGGTTTCAGGCTGTCTTGATTTTGTGCATCTGTCTCATCTGCTTTCTTTAATGTTTTGAGGATTTAGCCATCCATTCTTCATTTTCCTTAACCTATTCCATCTTAACTAGTTGGTTTCAGGGACTTCCTGTAGCCATTTGCATGAATGGCAGTACCTTTGATTTAAAGCCTGCCTTTTTATCTTCTGGTCCTCAGATTGACATCAAAGCCATTTCTTCAGATCATAGTGTTGCCAACACAAGGGAAGCAGGATAATTGAACTTTGGAGATAGAAAGGCAGCTGCTGATACTCCAAGGCTGAAACTATCTACATACTGCATGTGTAAGCAACACATGCTGTAGCAGACTTCTTGTATGGTATTTCTAAAGCCTAATCCATCATACTACTGCTGTAAGACTTATTGTCTTGGCAAAGGAGAAGATTGTGACCCAAAGCAGACTTCTTCACAGTGGAGCAGTGTGGTTTTAAGGGTCTAGTTCTCTATATATCTTTCTATTTATGCTTCCTGGCATCATGCAGGCTTCAGAGGAAGCATGATCTGCTGAGACCTTTGGAAAGTTGCCTAAAATCTTCATCACATAGGCCAAAAAAGGACTTCATGGTGGCAAATCAGTGACCAGAGGTAGGTTACTTACACCTCCATCTTTGCTAATACCTTCCAAGGATTTCCTATTCTATTAAGAAAACCTAATTACTTTGCCTTTCTCAGAGGGCAAAGGACATTGCCACATGTAAAAAGGAGAATTAAATTGAACAAAAAAGTAAACTTTTCTTTATACTTTCTTTGTAAACTATGAATGGACCCTTCCCAGTTTGTATACTTGTTGCTCTATGAATGTCCCTCAGTGTAGCCATTCAAAATCAGAAATAGCCTTTGTTCCATATTCTTACATGTGTCATATAACTATTGTTAAGCCAAGCACTATGCAGGATACTGGAGGAGATACAAAATTTAGATAAGACATCAGCCTATCCTCATGGAACTTACAATCTAATAAAAAGCTTAAAAATCATTTGATTTCTATAGTGTGTTTTTGAGGTAGAACTCAGTATGTAGGGAGGGAGATGTGTTTAGAGCCCAGTTTCATGGTTTCCTGGGAGAAATAGCGTGGAGGAGATAGCATTGTTTTCTTCCTTTCCTAGGAGAGCCTTCAGAACTCTCATGGGAATAATGTGTAGAGACAAGGCAGGGATTTTTAAAATGGAAACAATAACTATGGCAGCCATTGGGGCTGGGGGAGCAGCAGCATGATAGCTGGAGAGACACATGGATTGAGGAGGAGCTAGGTAGTCATGGTACTAAGTCTCCACTAGCCTGGCTGGTATCCTCATCCTTGGGTGATCAGTGTATGAGGAGTGTCCAATCACTGGCAAATGGTCCCCAGGTTGCAAACTTCAGGGCAGTTGGTAAAATATCACTTACCTCTTTGTTGCCCCCCCCTTTTATTTTTAAAGTTATTTCTTTGACTGTTATAATTAATATCAAAGTGGGCCCATTTGATATAAAGGATCCGTCCTAATTGCTGCTGAGATATGTGTTTTCCTTATTTGGGAATAAGAGACTACAACAAAGAGGAACTATGTTTGGTCTTAGTACACAGCGATAGAGAAAGGTTTAAGGTTCAAGTCCCGGTCCAAAAGTCCCAGTCTCTCTCCGATCTTGGGTAAGAGTCAATCAGAAGAAAATGATGTTAAGTAAAAATAAATTGGATCCAGGGTTTGTTTTTATTTTTATTTCCCCTAATGAAAGAAAAAAGCTGAGTTAGAGCACCATATTACTTGGCACAAGATACTGTTTCCATGTTCCTTTGATTGAATATAGGTACTAGAGGGACATGGAACATTTCTTTTTCCCATTTCAGGGAATCGTACCTGTTCACTCTCCCCCTCCCAATTTACAAAGTGCCTAATCTTTCATCCAGCTAGAAATCAGTTTAGCTAATTTTGTATTCTGGTTAATTGTTTGCTTTTAATTAATTGCTTTTATTTGATTAATTGTTTTTAATGCATAAAAATCTGTCTTCCTCTGCATTCATAGTCCAATGCCAAAGCTGAGGAGACCTAATCCTGATGTGTTATGTAGGTGGCATGCACTGCTTAAGAAATAGAACCTTTGTTTCCTTAGTCATTTCATCTTTTACCCTCCACAAAAGTCAGCTCTCATTTTCTTGTTCCCTTCCCTTTTCAGTGACTAGGGGAAAGGAGACTGCCTGTTGAAAGGTGAAAACTTGCAGTTGGATCTGGCTAGGGACCCTCACATTCAAAGGTAGGGGCCAGAGGAGGGGAGTAATTCTTCACTCTCGACATTCAAATCTTTATCCTTATAGGGACAGAAGACTGTGGTTAAAGAGGCTAATGGTCAACTGAATTTATTCCAGTTCTAATAAATGGCATTAAAGGAAACGGATCTAAGCTATAACTCAGGGAATTCAATTTTTAACTTACCAGCTCAAAGAGTCTTTAGAGATACACTAACCCAGAATATAACCTGGAATTCATGAACTTGTTTTCATTGTTACTGTTAAATATTTTGATAACTATATTTCAATATAATTATAATTCTATAATTCAATGTATTTAAAAACATTATTCTGAGGAGTCATAGGTTTCACCAAACTGCCAAAGAGATCCAGAAAAACAAAAAGTTAAGGATCCTTTCTCTCACCCAGGCTTCTTTATTGTACAACTTAGGACACCGAGACCCAGAAAAGTGAGGTTAAGAAGTCATAAAAAGCAAGAGGCAAAACAAGGTGATGGACTCCGAGCTCTTTTTCATGAAACCCAACTAATTGTCTAAGTTGCCATGATCTCCTTCTCTGAGTATGACCTATCATTGCTACTACCCACTAGGATGGAAACCTAGGTTTCCCAAGAGTTTTTGTTTCAGGTTTTCCTTTGGTGCCACTCATTGGTAAGGTTTTGATAATAGACATGCCCTAGACCCAACCAAAACAAAAACACCTTTCTTTTGGGCTTTATTCTTGTTCCAAGCCCAACCTCTGACACTTAATTCTCTGAGTGATATCTCAGAACACTCCTCTGAGGATCAGGAAGTACTATTGTTCTCTAAACTCAGGGGTCACAACAAGGAAGAAAAAATATGGTACCTACAATACACAATAGGATGCACATTTTGTCTTTCCCGAAGAAAAGCAAGGTCAAGTCAGACAGTAATTAGAATGAAGAAAGACTTGCATCTGGGTGGGTAGGGAGGATAAGGGTATAGGAGGGAGAAAGCATGAATAAATGGAATAAGAAAACTATAAGAGCTGGAGAAGGAGAAGTAAAGGTTTTAACTTATAATACCATTATGTTAAAATATTGTCTATCTTTATTTCCCCTTGCATCTTAAAAATAAAAAAGATCAAGGTGATGGACTGAAGCATTCAAGACAGTAAGATAAGAGCAGCCTTCCTCTCCACCCCTCTACCCCTCAATCAGGCTGTTAGGGGAGAGGAAAACTGATTTCTGCATCTCATGGGGGACAGAGAGGCAGTTGGGTGGCAGAAGTCCTTCACTAGCCTCAGGTTTCCTACGGTCGCATTTCTTAGTCAAGATGTTCACAGTAATGGAATGTTTTCTGCCAGATTTCCAGCTTTGGAGCCCCCAGGAGTCAAGACACTCAAAACCTTTTCTTAATTGACAAAAGAAGAATCTGGAATGCTCCCAAAGAATTAGTGTGTACAACAAATTGCATAGATGATGAGGAGTCCATTTTTGACTGAAGAAGCTATAGTGCGTGTGTGTCTAAGTGTGTGTGAAAGCCCTAAGGATACATTATTTGATTAATAACTAAATGCCAACCAGATGCTTGGTGATTGGTATCTTAGAAATAGAACAGACATATTTTGAAGAGAGGTAAATAACCCAAATCTAACTTATGTATTTAAATCTTTCTGTCTCCTTCACTCTTGTTTTCAATTTGCATTTTGAAATTGATTAAAATACCAAAAAACTTCCAACAGAAAAACAGTTTTTAAAACATATCAGATGCTTCATGTGGAAATCTATAAACAAAGATAAATAAACGTGTGGAGATCCTCGCAAGGTGCTTTTCTGGTATTCCCATCTGTGACTGATGCTGAACACGATTCCTGTTGGATTTTGAGTGATGCTAGTGCCCCCTAGTGGTCAGTAATAATTGATGCAGTTTTATGAAGTCTTTCTAACAAGGTCTCTGCCTAACATCCAAACCGTCTTTTTACTATCGTAAATTTATTCGCTATTATGGTTATTAGCACGATAACAACTGATACTACTACTGTTGTTCAGTTATTTTCATTCACGTCTGACTCTTGTGACCCCACTTGGGGTCTTCATGGCAAGGATACTGGATGGTTTGCCATTTCTTTCTCTAGCTCATTTCACAGCTGAGGAAACTGAGGCCAAAAAAGGGTCACATGAGTTGCGCGTGGTCACACAGCTAGTAAGTGTCTAAAGCCAAATTTGAACTCAGGAAGATGAGTCTTCATGACTCCAGACCTGGCACTCTATGCATTGTGGTGCCATCCAGTTATCCCCAATACTACTACTGGCACTCTAGCTGTAGAACAGGAAAGTATCATGATACAGGGAAAGAGCATCGATCGACTCTGGAGTCTAAGGTTTTGGATTCAAATCCTATCTCTCATATTTACTGTCTATAGCATCTTGGCTAAGTCTTATTGGTTTTCAATTTCCTCATTTTTAAAATGATAATGTTGGGTTCTATGACCTCTCTCAGTTCCTTCTAGGTCTAGAGCTACGATCTGAAAAAAACACAATTTTTAATCCTTCAGGGCTTCTAAAAAGGACCTAGTTTCTAATTCCAAATTATAATGGACTAAAATCCTAGGAGTTATCACCAAACTGATCACTGTTTTAAAATATTCATTTCAACTCAATTTAACAAACATTTACAATATTCCTACTGTAAATAACTACTATTATTATAAAATAGCATATTATAGCATATTCATATATTTTAAATATTAGTAACATATTATAACAATGTAACATTTTAACAATAACATGTGATGTAGTCGCATCATGATGTGAGGAAAAGACTCATTTTCATAATCATCCAGATAAAAGTGTTTCAAGAATCTTATATAATTCTGAGTCTTTTAGAAAGCCTCTCTTAGAGGAAGTAAAGCCAAAATGGCAGAGAAAAAGCAGCAACTCTTTTGAGCTGTCCCCCCAAACCCTCTGAACACCTTTAAATAATAAATAAATAAATACAACAAATTCTGGAGAAGTAGAACCCACCAAAAGGATGGGGTGAAATAATTTTCCAGCCAAAGACAACTTGGAAGGTTGGTAGGAAAAGTCTGTAGCACTGGGGTGAGAGTGGAGCACAGTCCAGCGCAGGCCAGGTCAGCACAGATCAGGTACCAGGCACAGCAGGAGCAGGCTTTGAGAGCTATTGAATGAGTAATGGCAGTGACTTCTTTAAAATTTCTCAGTCAACAGATGATAAGAGGTTGAACAGCCAGTCAGGAAGAGATTACAGGGGTCTCTTTGCTGGCACTGGGGGTAGGACTTTATTATTCTGCCCATACTCAGAGTTGGGGCACAGTCCTGGGTGGCAGTCCCAGAATGAGGAGGAACACTAGCACACCAGAGCTTGCAACTGCAATGGAGCAGTTCCAGGGCAGGAAAGAATGCTTGTGATCACTCAGAAACCAGAGCATGGGCCAGGAGAGTGGTAAACATGCCTCTTCTTAGATCATACCACCTTGAAAAAGCTGAAAATTTACAGGTCCCTAGAAGTATCTCTAAAAACTGCTGACTTTCAAATACAAGATGCAAAAGAAGCGTGAAAAGGTAAACAGGAAAAGAAAATCCTAAGGGACTTCTTAAGGTAAAACTGTTTACATTTCTACATGGGAATTTTCTCATTATTAAGGCAGTTAGAAGGAGTATATATAGACAAATGGCACAGTTGTGAGCTGAATATAAAGGAATGATATCTAAAAAGAAAATAAGCTTAGGGGTTTAGAGAGGAATGTACTTGGAGAAAGAGAAAGAAAAAGGTAGAATAGGGTAAATTATATTCCATGAAAGAGGCAAGACAAAGCTTTTACAATGGAAGGGAAGAGTGGAAAGGTAAGGGGGAATGAGTGAACCTTACTCTCATCAGAATTGGCTTAAAGAGGGAATAACATACACACTCAATTGGGTGCAAAAATCTATCTTAGGAGGAAAAGGAGATAGGAAGTATAGGAAAGTAGAAGAGAAAGGAGATAAGAGAAGGGAGGAGTGATATAAGGAAGGGCAGATTTGGGGAGAGGGTAATCAGAAGCAAAATACTTTTAAAGAGGGACATGATGAAAAGAGAGAAAAAATAGAATTAACTGGTGGGGGGAAATAGGCTGGAGGGAAATACAGTTAGCAATACTAATTTCTCAAAAACATAGAGAACTGAGTCAAATTTGTAAAAATAAAAGCCATTCCCCAATTGATAAATGATCAAAAGATATGAATAATTTTCAGATGAAGTAATCAAAACTATCTCATATGAAAAAATTCTCTTGCTCACTATTGATTGGATAAATGCAAATTAAATCAATTCTGAAGTACTACCTCATATTTATTAGATAAACTAACAGGACAGAAAAGGAAAATAACAAATGTTGGAGGGGATGTGAGAAAAATGAGATATTAATGCACAATTAGTGGAGTTATGAACTGATTCTACCATTTTACAGAGCAATTTGGAACTATGCCCAAAGGGCTATAAAACCATACATACCCTTTGACCTAGTAATACTACTATTAGGTCAGTATCCCAAAAGAGATAAAAACCAAAAAGGAAAATCGGATACAAATTGGAAATAGAGGGGATGCCTATCAATTGAGGAATGACTGAACAAATTGTGGTATGTGATTATGATGGAATACTATTTATTACACTATAAGAGACAATGAGCAGGATGCTCTCAGAAAAACCTGGGAAGACTTCCATGAGCTGATGCAAAGTGAAATGTACTGCGTACAAAGTAACAGCAACATTGTAAGAAGATCCACGGTGAATGACTTAGCTATTCTCAGCAATACAATGATCCAAGACAACTCAGAATGACTTATGATAAAAAATACTGTCCATGCCCAGAGAAAGAACTGGTGGTATCTGAATACAGATTGAAGCACACTTTTTTTAACTTTATTTATTTTTCTTGAGAGTTTTTTGCTTATATTTTCTTTTTTTTTTAATTAATAAATTTATTTAAATTTTTACATTCATTTTCACAAGATTTTGGGTTCCAAAATTTTCTCCCC